>SNQJ01S0001664.1:280612-318270 GCA_010110895.2 Picea sitchensis | reverse complement strand
GAAGGACTTCGGCTCATCCCAAACTAATCTCGTCCGTTCGTCTTTCAAATGAAAGGATCTTCCCTTTTGATACTTGGATCTTGCTATCCTTCCTGAGCTTCGTCAGCTCTGAAAGACTTAGGAGCTTATGCACACTTCATGTTATTCCCCCTCGGCTTGATATTTATAAAGATCTCCCAAGCACCCCTGCACTCGTTCACCAAAATCTAGAACTTAAGAGGTTCTCGGCCTCTGCCCGCCTCATAGAGACTCCATGCATACTTGCACTACCTCTCTTGAGCTTAACAGACTCGGTCTGGAGACTCAGGGCAACTGGGAGTGCCGACATGCACCCGTGAAAACCGTGACCAAGGTCGACGAATTCACAGCCCACTTATTTTAACTTAAGCCACCACAAGGCTCAGGCATTTATGTATGCAAATCAGACAATTCCATACTTACTTAAATACACAATCTAATTAAGAATAAAAAGATATAGTATAACCATTAAGCAAACATGCACATCCCTTAGTCATTCACAGGATATCCAACTTTATTACATAGTTATAGCTCAATTACACAGGGTATGCAAATACTTATCTATTACAGGTTGCAGCCAACTAACTGATTGTGGGTGTGTGCCTTTCCTCCCAACCATAGGCTCAGAGGCATTCATTCTTAGCACTCTGGCCACCTCCGTGCCAAGCCATGATATCACTAGGGAACTATGCCATCTCTCAGAGACCTTCCCTCTGTCACAACGACCCTGTGAGGTTTATCAGATGCTTCCCCAGCATCAAGCTCGCGTTCTGGTTCTTCAAGTCGTGTTCTGACTCTCTCTTTTGGTTCGCGCACCTCCTTCCAAGCGCATCTCATGTCTCTTCTCTTGCCGTCTGTGTATATGTATATTACCTTTCTTCTTTAGGAAGGTTCCCGACCTATCATACTCCTTCTGTTAGAAGGAAGCTCGGGTTTGCAGGTTTCTGTGGTACTTTGGGCTGACCGCCCATGTTTCTATTCATGAAGGTGGTTGATTATTCAACCACCAGTCCTTTCCTTCATTAACTGATTTCTTTCCTCTAGAGATATCATGGCTCGTAATTCAAGGCTTCACCCCCCAACAGTCAGTTATGGGCAATTTAACAATAATACATTTACATCATCCATATGCCTTAGCATGATAATCCTATTTTATGATTAATTACAAGCTGGGGGAAACATAGTGTTACATAAGCAGTCAATATTCATCATGTTATGTATTTAATGCAGTAGGAATGGTGTATATGTCGTTGTATCTGAAAACAATTCTAATCTTACTAATCCTACTACCTATACACTTTCAGGTGTTCTATAAACCATCAAATGTAAAAGTAATTCAAATCCTATGACCTAATTCAAATTTTATTACCATTTGATCTCAAAGCAATTCAAATTCTACTTATACATCAACAATCTTAGCATTCAATAATGCTTAGCAGGGTGGATATTTGTTGCCTATATATTGTCTAATTAAAAATACTTTTTCATTTCATCATTATGATGATCCAAGAGATCATTCTCAATTACAATGACTTCAAAAAGACCAACTTTATTACATGTTGATCCATAGTGTTGGATTTTGGAACTGCAAACATAACTCATGAACATAAACAAAAAAAATAGAGAAATATGTATTAGGTAATAATATTCTTTATTGTTTCTTGGAAAAATAAATACAAGTTTCAAAAAGCTCTTCTCCACTTTTTTGATTTAAACAATTTTTTTTTTCAAGAGTTTCTAAGTATATAAAAAACCAAACACTTAAAAAACTTCCAACTAAATGAGTATCACTGCAAGATGTACTGTCACAACCCAACACAATCAATCTCAATGTCCAAGTTCTTCAAAAGTACCAACCTCCTATGTGGATAAAAGTAAACAACGTAGGGTCGGTTGGCCTGGGTAAAAGATCCAATCTCTTGTTAGTAAACGTCGGTAGAGAAAAGTAAACAATGTAGGGTCGGTTGTCCTGGGCAAAAGATCCAATCTCTATCTCTTGTTGGTAAATGAGCCATTATGAGCCATCTTTCGTGATACAACCATCCATATCTAACTACAAACAAATATGTTTGTCGTAACCAGATGAGCAATATCCGAGAATCGATCTAGTTAACAACTCCAGTCAGAAATTTCGTTGGAGCCTAGACGTACAACAGTAGTTGCCTTCGTCCAAAGCTCAAATAATTAAGGGCACTGAAAGCCATCAGTCCTGCTGAGGACACTTGAATTGTGGGGACGAGGAACGCAGACATTAAGATTGAAAAATATTGTGTTTTGTGTACCAAATAAAGCTAGCTTTTGGAATGTCTTTTTATTCTATTTAATTTTGTGGAAATTTTCAAATTTTAAATATAAAGTGTTGAAATTGTTATTTTAATGAAAATAGACGTTAACAAATTCATTTGTAATATGAAACTCACTATCACGTTAAATTTCAAAATTTCACTATAGATATTGTGATCTTTGTATGGCTGAATTCCTTGTCTACAATACTTCATTTTCACCAAAACAAATACATATACATGTTGATAATGATATTTTTAAAATTATTAAAAAATCAATTTTGAGAAGCCAAAATTTCAACATTTCAATTTTTGTTTCAATCCATTTTCATCATTCTTATTTTCATTATAGTTCTAAACCATCTATGCAAAGGCATCATGAAATTTATGTGGTACACTTAATCTTATCCATTATATATCATTCGTAAACAATATCATTGATTAGGTAATACACTACCCAACTCCTATATGTTGGTGTGGCTTCACACAAATTATAAAAACTAAAGAGATGTTTTGCCCACAATTTTGATGTTTTTCTCACAATGGAAAATCTACATTGATGAACATCCTTCGCCTCTATTACTTTATGTATTAGATGGGCATCAGAGTGCTGCCTTACTCTTTGGGCATTAGTCCATATCCTTAATTTTTACTTTTCACATTATACATTAGATGTTTCATTCCAAAATCAAGATAATATGCAAARTACAGTTATTTATTGTAGTACAAMTATAATGAATAAAGTAGTTGGTCTATGTCCATAGTCTATGTATTGAAATCTCTCAATGGAATGAATCGATCCCTCGAGAGAAAACAAAACCAATAATTCCATCTTCGTAATTTTTACCTTTTCACTTAATATCTTTGATGTTTCATGTCAAAATATAGATAATTTGTGAAGTTATGTAATCTAATACAACTACAATAGTTGAACATGTCCATAGTCATTGTATAGAATCTTTGAATGGAATGGATTGACCTCCTCTAGGAAAACTATCCATAGTCAATGTATAGAGTCTCCGAATCAAATGGATTAACCTCCTCGAAAAAACTAACTAAAAAGAAAATTGTGTTCCTTAATTAATCACAAGACAAACCATTCATCATCTTGAACATTCATCAAATCTTAGGTTATCGTGGAGTTTGATTAGAATCAGTAAAATAAATAAAAAATGTTTAGGATGATTTATTTTTAACTTAGTTTAAATGTTTTGAGATAAATTATAAATGCTAATTAATTCATAAACATAACCAAAATTAACCAACATTGTTTATCATCAACACATTCTAAAATCTCGGCCATTAGTAATTTCCATTATTCTACATCTTTTACTCCCTCTAGAAAGGCGTTGATCCAGTATTTTAGAAATGGTTACATTGGCTAATATGGTCGTTTGAGTTCTTTGATGAGTTTGGATAACTTCTCTCTATGTACAAAACCAATCTAAAGATGTTTTAACTAATCTAAACACCTTTCCCATAGTTTCTATTAACAAAAGTGCTTCAAATAAACAACTTTAAATTGTCTTTGTGGCATGTGACTTTCATGCACAAAACTTGATACACTGAGCATGACACTCTTGTTCCATGTGCATTGCAGAAACAATGTCAATTGCTCATCAATTGTTCAAGGTTTGAGTTGGCAATGTTATCTATTGCCAGTGCTTGTTCTAGTTCCAGAGAATGCATTGAATGTCGTATGTTTCTATTGTGGAAGGTCGCTCCTCCAGGTGTCATCCATCTCCTACAGAGACTTTGTAAATGTTTTCTCCAACATCTTAGCATGCCATGGCTAAAACCCCGTATATGGAATAAAGTAGCTCTTAGTATTATAATATGTTTTTGTTTTGAAAAATGCGTTGCTCTTACAAACCAGTGAAGTATTATTCTTACCACATAGATGTACAACCGGATGTTTCACCCACAGTAGGTCTGTGTTCGATTTCTGTGAATCCAGTCATGCCTTTGTATAATGCTTCTGATATGGGTATTCCTTATCCTACTACTTCAATTCAACAACCGCTTTGGGATAACATGCAACAACAGGAGGTTCCCATTGGTTTTCAAGGGGATGATAGCAGCATTGGCATTGTTGCTTGTAGTGGGAGAAATGTCATGGGTTCGATTCCCAGGGATGTTTATCCATCAGGCCAAGAACATGCATCTCGAATGTTGCTTTTAAGTTCTATGCCCACTGAATTGACCAAAGAGGATTTTAGGCCAGGAATTGGAGGTCTGGGTTTTATTTGTGCATGGGATTTGGATAGGAGATGAGAAGGGATTATCGTGTTTCTTTATTATAATCTCATGCATGCTAAAGCAAGAGTAACGGAAATCCAAGATAAAAAATTGTTGCAACAACATAAATTACAACAGAAATACAACAGTCTGTTTCATCGGAAAAAATAAAAAAGGGAGATGAAGCTGAGGATGATAATAGATTTTGGATATGGATCAGGGAATTTCTCTCATAAATTGAAAATTCTGGGCATGTCTATGGTTTTTTGTCTTATCAATTGACAATTATTTGTATGTGGATGAAACATAACACTTGTAGGTTCAACTATAGCAAGAAAAGTACAAAGCATGAAATTCCAAATCCCAATATCATTTTTCTCAGTAAGCACAACAATTTACCAATTTCAACAAAGAGAGAGCTTTCGAGTAATTTCAACAAAGAGAGGGCTTTTGAGTAATTTCAACAAAGAGAGGGTTTTCAAGTAACCAAGAACCCCTGAAACACCCGACAAATTCTAGTAAATAGGGCCTTTGTTTCCATCTTCCCACTGTGTAAAGAAAACATTACCCCGTTGATCCTTGAGTGTTTTTTTTGAGAGTTTATCAGCGTCCATGTTGTATTCTCAATAGGTATGGGTAAAAGTGATCACTCCAAAATGTGTGCTCAAGTCTCTAATCTTTTTCTTCCATCCGTTTAACGCCATGATCTGAAGTCTCCCCCTGCCATTGCACAAATCTATTATGATCGAAGAAATCCATCGATAGGGTATCAATATTAGATCCGTAGATTGAATCCTGGCACGATACTTCTGCTCCAGATTTAAGACATAAAAACGATTTGCGGGATTGGCGATCCCGTTCATAAACGTTGGAGATGTCTTTGGATTTCTCCTCGAAGCAAACCCTGTTGATGGCAAGCAACAGATTCTCTAGAGATTTGTAGAAACGAAAGGCAAAGAAATCAGGAAAGTAGTTGTTGTTCTTGTCCAATGAAAAGCTTACGAGTTCTTCAATGTAGGATGCAACAATCTGTAGAGCTTCTTATGAATCGACGTGTATTTTAACCCTTCCATTCAAAGTCACGCTTACAGAGGAGATGCTGGGGATTCGTTGAAGAGCCTTGAGGGTGGTGTCGCCCTTGCCTATAACAATTCCAATCGCTTTGTCAGTAGAAATGTAGGTGGCAACATTAAAGGAAACATGATAAGATCTGATACAACATTGACCAGATCGAATAAGGCATGGAATACGAGGCGGTGGGTATAAGGTGGTTTTGAAGGATTGGTTTTAGAAAACCTATCCCTAAGGATGCCTTCAGCATAATTGCTCATCAAACGACTTTCGATGTCTTTGCATATGTCTTATCAGGTCCACTTGGTTGTGTATTCACACAATGACAACTCATTTCGTCGATTCTCGTGGGATACAGAGAAGCAAAGAATATATTGTATGGTTCGATTTGGATTTTGGAAGGAAAGAAAAATATGTTTCAATAACTTGTTGTTGGCTCCACAGTCTTCAATATAACATTTTCTCTGTAGAAAGTTTTACTTTTTTGTTGTTGGGTACACCGTCTTCAATATAATATTTTTTAAAAGAGTTTTGTTTTTAAAGAGAGTTTTGTTTTTTCTTAAATCATTTTATCCACTAATACATATGGATTCATCAAAACTGCCTTTCAATTAATATTTTTAAAAGAGTTTTGTTTTTAAAGAGAGTTTTGTTTTTTCTTAAATCATTTTATCCACTAATACATATGGATTCATCAAAACCTTACCATCCTTACCATTAAGGATAACCACGCCACCTCCTGCAATCATTTATTGGTGGAGCAAACTACAAAAGAACCATTATTTCCTTAAGTCCTAGGAAAATTACCTCTTAACTAAACAAAAACAATTTGAAAACTACCTCTTAACTAAACAAAAGCACTCTTAAGTCATACTCCACTACCAATTCCTTTAAAAAGTTATCTCCATCTTAAATAATATTTTAAAATAAATATGTAAAAAACTAAATATTACTATTATAAATTCTCAATTCATTATGTTTAATAAATTTCAAATATTTGTCCCTCAAGAGGTTTCTCGAATCGGCAGGATTTTAACATCAATGGAGTGGTTTAACAACACACTAATGTCCTACACCTCGGGGACAAATGTTTTCAAATTATATTAATTATAAATTTTTCAATTATATAATATTTTTCAATTTTGTATAAAATATATATAATATATAAAATTTAATCTGATTAATTCATTTTTTTCCTAAATCCATATTAAATCTCTATTATTAAAAAATATTTATTAAACTAAAATTATAATAATATCAATTATTATTAAAAAAATATTTTATAACCAACTTAATATTTCAATATTTAATTAAAAAAATTATATATTTCAATATTATATATATAAGGTGTTCACGTACCACTAAAGCATATTGCATAAGAGGTGTTCACATGCAACTAAAACCCCATACATAAAGTTAACAACCCTAGATAGGTGATATTACATCAATATTTTATAACCAAATTATAATATTGAGTATTTACTAAAAACATTTTTATATTTCAATTATATATATATATATATATATATATATATATATATATATATATATATATATATTACACAATAGGTGTTCACGTGTTAAAAACGTTCGGCGTAATTAGCGAGTACCAGTAATTCGGAAAAGGCAAATTCCTGGATAATAGCGGTGAGGCGTGTCACGTTTGCCAGGGGGCACCTTCTACGTTCCGAGTCCCGACCACTTTCGTCAGTAGCTACTTCCAGAATCTTCTCCAACATATTTAGAAGCCTCTCGCACAAATTGACGGATTTTATTTGTGTTGATAAAATGGTTGGGTACTGTTCATTTTGCTTCATGCCATGGAATCAGCAATCTGCGTAAAAGCATCTAGTTGTACATACATGATATGACATGACAGTTATTTTTATGATAAATAAAGAGTGGTATGGTGAACAAAGATGGTTTTATCTAAAACCTGACAACATAAAAAAAAATGTGAATAAAATGACTGTTTTGGAAAACCTCAATCAGGTGACAGATTTTCTATAAAACCTCATACTAAATATGCCTTCGGCATAATTATAACCATGCCTACTAAATTCAATCTGTCCCATAGACTATTTTTAGCCTCGTGGACGTTAAAAATACTTTCTTTCTTCTTTCTTCTAAATTCAAACCTTTGCATTAATTAGTAAAGCCCAAAACTTAGCCCAAAACTTCATGCCACATCCCTCGACTCCCCATGTCCACTTCAAGAGGAAAATCAAGTTTTGTCTCCGTGAAAGGCATGTGAGTGAGTAAATACACTAATGCAAGCAATAATCAGCTTGCTGCTCATAATTCAATGTAGCTGTAGGTGGTATATATATAGTGGGATATTTTCCAGTGTATATATCAAAGTGATTCAACAGCATTCAATTGTGTATATATTGTATATAGAATTCAACATCAATATTCAATGTTGTATAGTAGGTTGGTTATTGCTTGGACACCACTACAATAAGGCGTTGTCTAATTGTTTACTGAATGACATTTTTTGTTGGAATTTGGGGACATAAATATGCACTAAATCACTATTTTTTGTTAATTAAAATCCATTTCTGAATGCAGAAATGGATTGAACATGCTGAAAAACCTTTGGGACACTCTTATTATACAGAAATAATCAGTCAAATCTGCAAATCTAATCATTTCTTACCAAATTTCGGACAAATGTCCCTAGAAAAAACCATTACACCACTGCGTACAGTGATGGGTTGATGAGAAATTACAAACCTATGATTAGTCAAAATCCAAACTAGGTAGGAGTGCTTTAGGGCAGCCAATGAATACTTAATTGGCATATCCAACAATGCCTTGCTCAGAAATTGTAACCGTATGGTTAGCCAAATTCCAATTAAGACAGGGCTGTTTAGTTAGGTCGTAGTTTAAATCTTCTACAAAATGATTCTTTTTCAGGGATATTTCGTGGGACATTTGCTTTAAATCAAGTTTGAGTGATTATTTCTATATAATCCAAATACTGGAGAGGTTTTCAGCATACTGAATCTATTTCTACATTCAGAAATACATTTTAAACAACAAAAAATAGTAATTTCATACAGATTTATGTTCCCAAATTTCCATGAAAAAAACCATTTCATAAAACTGTTAGAGATAATCCTAAGAGCTCAGAGAACTTGCTAGCATCTTCTTGAATACTATGCAAAGAAATTAAGATTGACCATTGTCCCATGCACGCTGTACCTTCACAAGTTCAAGCTAGCGTTTGATAGGGGGTTAAACTGTTGATGACAAGGACATATGAGACAGAGATGCCCTAGCTAGTGCTAGAGTCCGGACGGCAGCGAGAAAGCCACATGTATGAGGCAGCAGTTCATTTGATTTTGTTATTGTTAGATAAATAAGCACCCGTTCCCTCCTGCCCCGTGAAGTCGTGAGAATCCTCCTTCAGCCTTTAGGCTTTAAACATGGAGTTATCGGCGTTTTTTTCTTTAGAAAAAAACGGGAAGAAGTTGTAAAAAGCTATCTGGTGAGAAATGGTTAGATCTACAGATTTTAGTGGCAGTAGTTCATTTGATTTTGTTATTGTTAGATAAATAAGCTCCCGTTCTCCTTCAGCCTTTAGGCTTTAAACATGGAGTTATCGGAGAAGAAGTTGTAAAAAGCTATCTGGTGAGAAATGATTAGATCTACAAATTTTAGTGGTTAAGTTTGTATAATCCAAGTGCCACAAGGGTGTTTCAATAGACTGAATCCATTTATACATTCAAAAAGACAATTTAAACAACAAAAAGTAAAAATTTTATACAAATTTACATTACCCAATTCCAATTTTTTTTTCCAAAAAATAGAACGTTTAACCAACGCTTCTCTTATCATCAACACGCGTAAGAGCAGTCATTGATTGCTTTCTTATTTCCGCATTAGAATCGTATTCAATGGTTCTATTTGCATTTTGTACATGTACCTGAAAAGCAATTCTGCAAATATTGATTCTCTGACGTTCATATCATCACGAATCTCAGTTTTATCCATCTTGACTTGAATTTTATATGAATGTCCAAGTGCTGATTATAGATACAGTGAACAATATACGTAGCTTTTCCTTCTAAGCAAAAGCGTGGCTCGTGTTTGTGTTTGTACTGAATATATGACAGTATCTTTGTGTTTGTACTGAGTATATGACAGTATGACCAAGCAACCATTTTGGTATTCTGCCCGCTGAAGGCAGCCAACGTGGTTTGAGTGGGTTTGGTTTTTATCAGGTCATCTGGTCTATTCGTGGGGTACGTTGGATTCCTCTTCCTAAGTGGGATGTTGGGATCTTTGAACTATTTATTCCTAGATATCATCCGTCGGATATGGGAACATCGCATCCACGGAAAAATAAACCATTGACAGGAAAAAAAAACATTTTGGTATTCTGTGAGAGCACTTGTAAGCTTTCATTTTTCTTATCGCACACCATGGTCACTTCTGCAGCATTCACTCTGAAGATATCCATCGTGAGATCTATTGGTATACTGAGGTCTTGATCTGTGATTTGCACAGCATTTTGTGGACACAGCCAGTTCACCTTATTGGAAGGCTGAAACACACTGAAGTCGCAGCAGCAGCAGCAGTCAGAGTTGCAGAAGCAGCAGTCAGAGTTGCAGAAGAATGGAAGTGTGAGCCCTAACAAGCTCTCAGAGAAACAGTTCAACCGTGGGAAGGAGGCTGGTAGATATAGAAGTGTCCGCAGGCGTCCATGGGGTCGTTTTCAGTTCATTTTGATATTCCTTTTGTATATGGTTTTCACTTCTATTTACTGAGCAGAATCTGAAGCCGGTTTAGCATGTGTTCCTTATGATCCTTCACAAATTCACTTTCAGCTTAGAACTATGAGGCGAAAGATTGAAATTGTGACATTTTTATATGATTCCAATCTGCTTAGCCAGTAACTTCATGGTTCCGAGCAAAGTTGTAGATAGAGTGAAACATTTACCCTTTTCAACACTTTTTGTGATACAAGGTCAATGGTTTTATGTAACTTACTAAGTTTTTATGTAACTTTAGGATATTAGTCATTTATCTTGGTGATGAATGATTGAGTTAGTTAATATTTCTTAGTCTAGTTATCATGCAAATTGTTAGGATCTAGAGTACATGTCTCTATGAACTATTTACATAGTTTTTAGGGTTTAAAGAAAGTTATCGTAGTTGTTGCTACTTAAACTCAGGCTCAGGAAAAGTCAAGTTCTGTGATGAACTATTTACATAGTTTTTAGGGTTTAAAGAAAGTTATGGTAGTTGTTGCTACTTAAACTCAGGCTCAGGAAAAGTCAAGTTCTGTGAGGAGAAGGGGAAGCTTGAGGCAATGGAATAAGCAAGCCACTCATTATAATCTCAGTGGCCTTTGTTTCTATTTTTCTAAACTAGGGTTAGTAACCTATGGAGAGTTTTCCTATATGACCAACTAAGTCCCATCGTTGCAAGTAAGACAATAAGATCAAAGACTAAATTGACTTTGGTTGACTTCTCGAAAGATGGCTTTAAGGTAAGGCTTAGGGTTTGTTAAAGAAGCCTCAAATAATGAGCAAAGTGAGAGAAATCACTTGCTAGAGCATTTCGAATGTAAACATTTATCATAAACATTTAGTGACAATGTACAACAAGCACTAACAAGGTATTCAATATCCAATGGTGTAAGTATCAATCACAAAATATGCTCATAATTCACAATGGATTCCACACCTTTAAACCAATATACATAACTCGTACCACCGTATATCACTGCTGCAATACGTTTCCAATGTGCAATTCAGACTTGGACTTAAAGCATAATGACAAAGATACAGTATTCAAGTGGAACATAGACGCATAAATTGGATATCACTCGCACTAAACCTAGCCACAAAGTGGATCAGTGTTGTGGAAATTCTGTGTGTAAAGTAATATACGTTCAGATTGCAATATTAGGCAAATATGCTATGTATGAACAAACCTGTAACCGTTCTTTAACACAGACTTGAAATTCTAGTCACAAAACCTGTGTAAAAACAGTGCCACTAACCAGATCTATATCATAGGCTAAACGTTTAAATCATCATTCATTTATTGATCAGGTTCACCACGTAACATAAGCTAACAACCATAAAAATTTGAAACCCTTTGTCTGCAATACTATTACTAAGGAATTGACCAACAATAAAATGAAATGATATGCAAATAGAGGAGGTCGTCTGAGGTAGTTTGGGAAAGAGTAAGTTGAGGTTAATCCGCCCATTAAAGAGAGCAAAGGAATGTTTCACTAAAGACAATCCAAACGGAACCATAGACTTTATAATCTTTGCAGATTTTGACAGTGAAAGCCAACAACTATATCAGGAGTTATTTCATTACCTTACAATTTTCTTGCCACACATATTATACTACTTTGTGCCCAAACTTGCACATGAAAACGATATTATTTCAAACAGTGCTCGAACTTAGCAAACAAATGCAATATCACGAAGATAAGATAAGCCTGACATAAACATTGACCCACAAATCGTCTCCCAGGTATGGTAAAGATACGAAGATTTGAGGAGTTGATTTTATAAAAGGTCTGGTCACTTGGCAATAAGGATAAGATCAAACCCTAATCTACCATAGAAACAATTTAAACCATAAACCCTAACTGCAGATAAAGGCCACGATTTAGGCTCACTTAGACAAACGAAATGAGGCTTCAGCAGATCGTTGGAGAAGTTTAAGATAGGGTTGTAATGTGATCTACCAGTTGACATTGACAGTGGAAAAGATAGAAGTACAACTAGACTTTAGATAAGAAACAATGCAAGGAGATATGAGGACGCTAGGGTAGATTTTGGGACAACTTTATAGCATGCACAATCTGGAGTGAAAGAAAGATGCAACGTCTCTCGTAATGGATGGTACGCTTTGGTTTGAGAACTTACCTTGAACCTTTCCAAGTGAAGCATTGAGTACTTCTTTGGCCTTGTAGCAGCCTTGTTCTTCCAAGAAACATTTAAGAAAATTATTATAACTCTTGAAAAATATCTAAACTCACAAGAAGAGAAAATGATACTCAATAGATCTTAATAGCCAAGTTTCTAGTTAATCTCCAACAATTTCAAATGGAGGAGGACTTCTCCCTTTATAGGTGAAAAGTCTCCTCAAATAAAATGTAAAACCATGTGCTAGCTCAAAACCATGAGCTTGAAAACCATTTTCTTAGCAAAACCATGGTCAAAATACAAGTTATTAAATAATCCACTAATATGCTCAATAAGTGAGACGTCCCTCTTAGAAGAGGTCAAATGCAATATAAAATCTCCCAAGAGAGGTGTGCCCCTCAGATTGTGGTTTCCACATCTATGTAATAATCCATACTCAAGTCAAATGGACCAAGGCAAATCAAAATGGTATAATGCTACCTCCTCCATCCAAGGAATGGTCCAAAAGGGGGAAAAAAACACACCCTAAAAAGCATGAAGTGACCTCCATAAGTAATCTATCCCATCAAAAAAATAATCTCCATGACATGTGTGGGTTCTAGGAAGCAAGCGCTGCTCATGGATGGGTCCAATAAACATGCCACATCATCAAGGATAGTGAGTCATCATGTGCAGTCACCCTTGTAACATGCAATCACTATCTCCATTGCATTAAATACCCCATGTGTGGTACAAAAGGAGTACATAACACTTGAGCATGCACAAAACTATCCAACTAAGCAAGGAGGATGCATGTAATTGGTCCATGTGGCATAGTTGTGATGACATGGCATCCCATCGTGGCCCGATGCACTTGTCACATATCCCAATGCAATGACACATATCTCAATGTAGTACACAAATTCCAAGGCAAATGTCATGGATCCCTATGTCTATAGAGATGGCTATAGAAGAGTGTCATGGATCTCGAGGCATGCTACATGTATCCCAATGCAGAATAACCACTCAAAGTGATGGGCCTAGCCTCTTAGTAAGCCATTTATTGGTAGCAAATAGTGACATCCTTTAGCACATGATAACAAAAAGGGGTTAGTTTTAGTATTTTCCTAAGTCTTACCAAGGGGAACAACGTTAACACTTGTACATGCATAAATTCCTAAGATAACCCATACTTACTAAGTAGGTAGGTGAAAGATAGGTAATAATGAGTAATAAATGTTGAAAGGGAAAGGGATCATGTGATGACCCTCAAAGACTTAGACATGCATGGGTCTTATTATTCATTTAATTATTCATCTAGCTTCATTTGGCTAGGAAATTTGATTTATAATAGCCTTCTAAAGGGAGATTATCATTGAGTTGTCATCCTTAACACCATTTCTTACTACCCCTTTAAGCCTCTTTCTTTAAATGTTCAATTTATTGAGAAAGTCCCTTTTATTTGGATATTCATAGACAAACTAGGGATAGGGGAACTGACATCATGGCGAGGGGTATTTCTCAAGATTAATGTTTGGATTTTAAATTCTCTCTTCACCTCTTAGACTTAATGCCTTTATTTATTTTAAGCTTTAAATTTGACCTTTCCTTTTGATCTTTGAGAAGTCATACATGACTAAGATAATATTTTTATGTGAATGGGACGAATGAACTGGGGAGGTGGAAAGTGGTTAGTATGGATGAGATATGGATAACTTTATCTATCTTAGACACCCAATGGTATAAGTTATCCCAAGAAAGGACACACTTCTAATAGAAAACATGTTCCTCAAGGTGTTATGAGCCAACTAAAATAACCATATAATGTTATGAAGTGATAAAAATACAATCGTTAGGTGTTTACCAATTTATGATGAGCTAAATGATTATATCATCAAGTCCAAATAGGTATCAATACATGGAATGTAAAATGAAACATCTGAGAACAATACCATACCATATTGCATTTGTCATCTAAGGAGCAGGGATCAAAGTGAGCTACACCACAACTGAGCTAAGAAATCATGAATCTAATGGAGATCAATGAAGAAGTCTTTTTGGATCTAGCAAAGATGAGAATGACACCTCATGCAATCAACAACATGATACCCTCATGATGGTATCCAAAAGTGTTATCTCTGGAGGGGTTAACAACAATTTTCCATAGCATCTTGGTTTACACCATGGGAATGCTCCATGAAAATTGTTAGATAAAGGAAAAGAGAAGAGCTTGATGCTGATTAGCGTCAAAGAAAATTGTAGCTAAATGGATCTATAGATTGATACCAGAGTTCTCATTGAAGAAGGGTTCGATCCAGACATTCTGAAAAAAAAATCATGGGTGTTTAATGGATCAACTACATTCAAAGGTATGCCAATTAACTTAGAGACATCCAGGGAAATTTCATGTTAATCGACGAATTTTTGTATATTAGGTCCTTGAGCTTGGTCATGATTTTGATTCACAAGACCTTCGAGATTGTTATTTTTTTAACATTAGTACTGGTTTTTTATAGATTGGAATTTGCAATTGTCCATTGGTATTAACTTTGAATTTGGTTTAGCATGCAGTTTTATTTACCAAAGATTGCATTATGTTGAAATTATTTCTAATTGCAACATATTTCTAATTGTTTGAGATGTGGTTTGATGAAATGGCCATGTGAGAGGCCAGTAGAGTTTGTTAAGCCCTAGACAAAGCCCCATGTTAAGCATAAAACCCCTCATTAAGCCCTAGATATTGAGTTATTACATTTCTAATGTTATATTAGTAGGTTGAATAGAACCTTTCATTGTACCCTTTGTCTCCTATATATATATATATATACCAATGAGACCTAGTCTTCAAGTTGGCACCAAGGAACTGCTTCATTCCGAAGATTTATATGAGGATGTTTGATGGTAAAGATCCTATAACATGGTTATTCCAGATGGAACAATAATTAGGAATAGTGGCCCTTAATTTTCACGATCCTTTCATGAGATTTTCCTAAAAAAAAAAAGGAAATTGAGCTTAGAGGTATCCAAGGAAAACCATCTAAAGTGATAAGTTATAATAGCACAAAAATTACTCAAAAAGGGACACCATGGTGTAATTACACAATTATGCTCATTAGATGTTCAAACATCTATATCCTTTGCTCCAATGGATCTCCAAAATGTTATCAACACTCATTCCAAGGTATTTGGAAATATGCCTAAGGGTCTTCAACTTGCTCGAGAACACGACGATGACATTCATTTGCAACCAGGAAGTGTACATCCAGTCTTCCATGTTTCTTGCTTAAACAATATAATTGGCGACAAGATCCCAGTCAAAACTATTTTACTAGAGAATAATGGAGAAGGGAAAATCATACTAGAATCTGAAACAATCCTTGAAATAAGAATTATGAAGCTGTGAAATCGAGCAATTATTCATTACCTCATCAAATGGAAGAACCTACTAGTGGAAGAGATGACATGGGAAGATGAGTTCTTCATGCACAAACACCCATGGTTAGTCAAGTGTTGAGGAAAACACAAGTTTGAAGGGGAGGGGCATGTTAATCCCTAGACAAAGCCCCATGTTAAGCATAACATCCCTTATTAAGCCCTAGATATTGAGTTATTACATTTCTAGTGTTATATTAGTAGGTTGTCTAGAACCTTTTATTGTACCCTTTCATTATAATTGTACCATTTGTCTCATACACACACACACACCAATGAGATCTAGTCTTAGGATAATTTTATCTTGTCTTGTACATTGAATGTATTGTAAAAGGAGGTTTCCCCCTCAAAGTGGACTGTTATTCATTGAATTTTTATTATTATCAAGGTGACATTGGTTCATGAAAAAAGAAACCATTAGAAATTATTGTGGTTATTCATTGTAGAAATCATGATTTAGAAATTGCAGCATAATAGGTTCACCTTTAGAAACAATCATAAGGAGATCCAAAGTTGCCAAAGTGCTAAGGGAAGACCTCAATGCACCCACATGACCTCTTTAATCTGTAATCACATTTATTTCCATGGATATGCATCCACATATCTTCCTCACGACCTTGAGCTTCAAGATCTATATAAAAAAAACCTTAGAAAGCTTTAATCCAACGATCCAAATTCGAAGGCATCTTCTTATCAATCTTCCAATTATCCAAGCACATTCCAATACACACAAAGTAAATTATCAATGAGATATAATCTTTAGAAATAAACCGGCATACACAATGATTTCTATAATTGATCTAATCCATATCTACCTCAAGTGACCTACCAAGGTTTTGCTCAAGCATCACCTCCAATGATGTTAACCAAACTATTCAAGGCAACAAGCTTCCAACAAAAATGGTTCTGCAATTTTCCCATCAAATAAAAAATATCAAAGTCTGTGGGGACGAGGATGAAATGGTGGAGAATCCTTCCCCTAGTTGTTAGAATTGAAAATGTGGAAAACACAATTTACATATGATAATTAACAATCACAAAGATAAGAAACACAAAGATTTCACGTGGTTCACCCAAACGTTGGGCTACGTCCACCAAGCATAGGTATCAGTTGTCTTATTATTCAGATCATGGAGATTACAACAGACTTGCAAGTTCTCTCATATCCTCTCACTCTGTCGTATCTTCCTCTACGAGCTTACATGAATTTATATACATTTACACAAGAAACTTATTATTAAATGCATTCCTATCCATATTCTAACTTGGTCTATTTTAGTTGCAACCATCATACCACCACACACAACATCCCTTTATACCACCATCATAACTTGCAAAGATATAAAACAAGCAGGAATTCAGAAACAAAGATTTTAAGTTTGGAAATGATTTACCACTTATCAGTACTTGCAATTATTTATTTCTCTTATGACCTTGATTCTTCTTCCATAAACAAGAAGATACATCTATCACTTCAGATTCCACTTCAGTACTCCCTTCCAACTTATAAAGGTTATCAACCTTTGTTGCCTTCATCACTACTAAACTACCTTTCGACAATGTGAGTGCTCCACCTTGACCTCTATACTTATATCCACAAGAATCCAACACTCCCAATGAAATCAAATTTGATTTGAGCTCAGGTACATATCTAACATTCGTTAATTCCCTAACAATACCCTCAAACATCTTAATTATAATACTGTCAACCCCAACAGTTTTACAAGGAATACCATTTCCCATAAACACTACACCCTCATCAACATATTGGTAAGAAATGAACCAATTTCTATGAGATCACGTGTGGTGGGAGGCACTTGAATCTAACTGCCATTCTTCTTCATATTTTAAATTACTGGAAATGGATAAAACTTGATCATTCATACCTAAATTTGTTACAGCCAAATTTGCTTCCTTCATAGAGTTTTCCTCAGATTCCTTTCTTTTCCAACAATCTTTCTTGAGATGTCTTGTTTTGCCATAGTACCAACATTTTTATTTACCCTTTCTGTGTCTTGACTTAGATTGAGAAAAACTTCTCTCAATCTTCTCTTTAGTTCGACCTCTGACCAACATTGCCTATGAAGTTGAGGTTTCTTGACTAGATTTTCTCCTCATCTCCTCATCCAACAAAGCTCCCACAACATAGTCATAATCTAAAACATCTATTGAGCTAAAGCTAATAGAGGTGACTAGATTATCTCAAGACTCATGCAACAAACACAATAGTGTAATAGCCTTATATTCATCTTTGAGTTTAACTTCCATACTATTCAATTAAACTATAAGGGTATTGAAGATATTTAAATGGTCAACAAATTTTGTACCTTCTTTCATCCACAAACTGTACAACTGTCTCTTCAAGCAGATTCTACTCGTCAAGGACTTCGTCATATATAGAATTTCCAACTTGCTCCATAAGCTTGATGTTGTATCGTCTCCTACGATATTAAACGAAACATCATCCACCAGACATCAACAAATTGTACTAAGTGTTTTTGCATCCAGATCTTCCCATTCCTCATTTGTCATAATCCCTGGTTTCTTTGTCTTGCCTGCCAATGCTTTTTGTAACCCTTGTTGCACCAATAAATTTCGCATCTTGAGCTTCCAGAGCTCAAAGTTACTTTTACCACTGAACTTTTCAACTTCAAACTTCAAAATTTGCATCTTATCCATTAGCACAAAATCCCCTAAAACCCACTACTTATAAAACCCTTTTAAATGTGGAGGAATAATAATATTGACCCAAAATATTTAATTAAAATGATTTAAGATAAATCACAATTATATCTTTAAACATTTTACTAAACAAAAAGGGGTCCACAAATAATATTTTAATTAGCATCCTCTACCTTTTTACTTATTAAATTTAATTCCAAATATGACAAACCTTCATCCCTTTCCACTTTCATAAAAGATCATACCTTAAATTTTTCAAGAAGAAAAATCATACGAATGTTTTTAAAGGAGATCGGTGCTCCTTCACAATGGGTGGGGGAGCGCTAGTTTGAATATCAACGCTCCCTAAGTGTGAATGGGGGAGCACTAGCGCTCCTTGAGTGTGGATGGGGGAGCGTCAACGCTTTGTGATGCATAAACCGAGTGCACGACCTTCATGAAAATTTCAATTTCATAAGTGTGAGAGAGTCGACGTGCCTCTAACACTACCTAGGGAGCGCCGATGACTTTCTACTCAATTCAATTCACGATCTTGCACCACGGATCTGGTTCTCACAGATCTCCAACGCAACTTTGATACCAATTGTTAGAATTGCAAATTCGAAAAACACAATTCACATATGATAATTAACAATCACACAGATAAGAAACACAGAGATTTCACGTGGTTCACCCAAATGTTGGGCTACATCCACCAAGCATAGGTATCGGTTGTCTTATTATTTAGATCATGGAGATTACAACAAACTTGCAAGTTCTCTCATATCCTCACTCCGTCGTATCTGCCTCTATAGGCTTACATGAATTTATATACATTTACATAAGAAGATGATTATTAAATGCACTCCTATCCATATTCTAACTTGGTCTATTTTAGTTGCAACCAATGCAGAATAATAGGATCCAAATCCATCCTTGGAGGAATTCATTTTCACCAAATCCCAACATTAGTTACATCAAGCATCGCGTTCTAAGTGGATCTCAAGGACAAAGGGTGAAATATCACTTCTATATGTTGGCTTCCTACCGTTGTTCATTTCCTTCATATCGAGCAAATTATTTTTCAAGAAATCGAAGTGAAGAGGAGGAATCATGTGCAAGATGGAAAACAAATCGCAATGGAAAAATAGATTACATATCATCGAGACATTGACCATTCAACCTTTTCATTGTTGTGGTGTTGCCACCTCATTGCAAATAAGTTTCAGAACAATTTTTAGCTCATAAGTCTGATTTCTATCTTCTCATTTTCCATGAGGAGAAGACCACACAAAACAACTAATCTCTAAAGCAATATTTTCAAGGGATGTGTAGAAAACAATCCAAGTCAATTTTCTAGGTGATCTAAATCAATAAATTGCACATGAAAGAGTAAGCAAATCTTTGTTTATTTTTAATTGATTTTCTTTATCCAATTAGTATAGTATCAAAAAAATCATTAATTGATATTTGAAATTGATCACCTTATGTGACAAGTAAAAAAAATTGTTGTGAATAAAGTGGTGAATAGTAAATGCTTGGGGTTGTTAGATTTGGTTCCTTGGTGGCATACTATACCAAAAGTTTAAATGAGCTTAGAGAAGAGAAGCATGGTTTCTTATTAAAGATAAATCTCCTTTTTAACTAAGAGAAGTAAGGAGCGAAAGAGGCTTATTGAAGCCTTATTCAAAAAAAAAAAATCTTCTGATTGAAAAGGAGAACATTGAAGGGTTTCCATTTATATTGTACAAACATCATTTCCATCATAAAGAGGAAATCTCAATGAAAGTGAATTTTTTGGTAGCGGCTCTCATCCTAGACTTTTCCCAAAATTGAATAAGGGGTCTTAGAACATTTGTTCTCTCATTGATGGTGCATATTTTCTTGGATGCTTATGATGTTTTATGTATAGTTTTGACATAATCACAATTATAATTTAACATTTAACCATACACGCACTGAAGTACAAGGAAAATTAATGAAATTTGAGTATAATTAATACTAATCAAGTGTTGGAGATACTTCACATACACCTAGGATTTTTTTTTCGTAAGGTTTTCCCTATGTTTATTATTCATTGTTCAGTCTCCTATAGTTTAGGGCGAATATTCCTCTAGGTAAATATTCTCTTCAGTTCACACTTCAGTTTGATCAGTTGAGTGGAGTCTAGATGCCACATTGGGATCATCACCATGAAACATTGGGATCATCACCATCTAATGTGCATTGTCCTTGGGATTATCACCAGAATAGCGCATTACTCATGATTCCCTGATATCCTCCTCACTTCACTTTGTTTCAGTCAGTTAACTGAAGATTGAGAGACTAGTTAACTCAGACTAGGTGGCATTTCACTCACGTAACTTCCCGAGAGACTAGACTAGGTGGCAGTTTACTCCCGTAACTATTGTTGTGTGTCCAGATCACTCTAGACCACCACTATGGTACACTGTCTTCTCCTCCAGTGTGAATTAGTTGATTTATAGAGAGTATATCATGTGTAAATTATCATTCATTCATTTGGTTAATGCAAATTCTTTCATTCTTTCTCTCATGCTTCTCTTTTCTCTGCAAAATGTGTATGTAATTTGCTAGATATATCTATTTTGTGTAGGTTCAACACATTTACATGGTATCAAATCCGACGAAATGCTAGGGAAAAAAAAAACCAGATTATTTTTGCAGGTACCGAAGATTGAAGACAGTGGAAAAATGGAATTTCCAAAAGAATTCATTCTTACACCGTACAATTTATTTGCATGGAAAGAGAATATGATAGTGCATCTTTGAGGTAGAGTATTATATAGGTTAACCATGGACACATAGACTGAACCCACATCATCCATAAAAAAATCCAAGTATCTTAATCGAATGGATGAAGCATTTGGAACTATTTGCAGTCTCATTTCTCCTGAACTCCTCTTTCACATATCCTCTTGTAAAACCCCCAATGAATCCTGGACCACCATGGAAGGCATTTTTGGATAACATGACAAGATGAGGGGACACATGCTCGAGGTGGAATTGCTCACTTTGGATCCAAAAAACTTCGACAATATCCAATATTTCTTTACCAAATATAAGGATTTATTGTCGCAACTCAAGGATTGCAAGGTTGATAAATATAAGGAGGAAAAACAAATGATTCTTACCATTCTCTCCAAAATTGGTACGGAATACTCAATCTTTATATCCACATTTCATTCAGTTAGGCTTGCCTCTGGAGCTACCTGGAAAATTCCTTCTCTTGATGTCTTTATCGAGTCTTTGACACAAGAGCGGAACAATCTTATCAACATGGGAATAATCAAAGGCCCAAAGGTGCATGCACTTACTAGGCATGATGGTAGCAGTCATCAAAATAAGAAATCTAAAGACAAATACAAAAGGAAAGAACATGCAAATCCAAAGAAGGAAGGGTACTCAAAACCCTTCAACGATGCCTTTGGATCCAAAGGTGGAAATGGAAAAAAAGGGGAGAAATGTACTTACTTCCATAAAGGATTCCATCCAGAATATGCATGTATGCAGAAACAGATAGATCAAATGGCCCAAATACTTTAGAAAAACAAACTTGGAGATCGCATCCGTAAGGGTGCCAAGAAGGAGAATCCAAAAGATCAGAATCCCAAGAAAGACAATTCTAGCCATGCTTTGATTGCCATCAACTCCTCTCTCGATGCTTGGATCGTAGATTCAGGTGCATCACACCACATGGTAGCCACAAAATAAGTCTATTCTTCATTGGATGCATGCAAAGGTCCTCCTACTTTGATGGGGTACAACTCTCCAGTCGAGGTCACCGACAAATGAAGAATTGAACTCACAAACAAAAGCTTCGAGAATATGCTGCACGTTCCCAAACTCTCCGTCAATATTCTCTTTGTGTATCAGATGAAAAAATCCGACACTAGAAAGAGAGTCATATTCACACCTGATGCAATGGATATCTATGACATGCAAACCAATTCCAAGGTTTCTACTGGTGAGGTAAATCATCAATCCAGACTCTACACATTTTCTAAATTTATTGAACCAGATTCTGCATTACTTCTTACACATGCTGATGAAAGCAGTAGGATATGGCACGAAAGGTTCGGGCATTTAAATTTCATATATATGTAATAAATTAGCAAGTAGGGAATGGTTGATGGTCTACCTGACATCCACTTCTCCAAAGGAATTTGTGAGGGATGTGTTCTTGGAAAACACCCTCAAGAGAAATTCGACAAAGGAAAGACTCGGAAGGATTCCTTTCCTTTAGATCTGATCCATAGTGATTTAATGAGCCCTTTTCCACATCCATCAATTAATAAAGAAAGGTATGTGCTCATTTTTTTTGATGATCTCTCACGCTTCACGTGGATTTTCTTTCTCAGGAAAAAATCATAGGTCTTTCAACACCTCAAATATTTCAAAGCCCTTGTTGAAACACATTCCTGAAAGAATATAAAAGTCCTTCGAACAGATAACGGGGGAGAGTATTTAAACCATGAGATACAAAATATTTTTCATGAGTCTAGGATTCAGTTGCAACACATAGTTCCTTATACTTCATAGCAAAATAGAGTTGCTGAGTGGAAAAATAAGTCTCTAAAAGAGATGGCATATTGCATGCTACATGCAAATTCACTTCCACAAAGATTATGGGATGAATCACTTAATTGTGAAACCTACATAAAAAAAATATCTCCCCATAGATATGTCAAGGATAAGACCCCCTACGAGGCTTGGAGCAGCCTCAAACCGGAAGTGACCCACTTTCGTATTTTCGATTCATGGGCCAGGATTCCCTCTGACAAGAGGAAGGCACTTGATCCACATAGCACATAGTTTATCTTTGTTGGATACCCTGATGTTGTGAAGGGATATAGAATCATTGATATTTCCTCAGACCGACTCATCATTGAGAGGAGTTTCCAATTCAAGGAAAATGTCTCTCATGTACCTCAACAACTGCATGTAGACACTTTTGTTCTTCCACCTGTCAGAGATGATGAGCATGCACATGTTGACTCTTCTTCATGTGAGATTTTTGATTCAGAGGATTGAGATGATATAGATACATAGTCAGTACAGTCAGATGCAGAGTTGGTGCATGTAGATGCAGATGCAAAGCCAGAGTCGAGGCCCAAGTGGGCCAATTCTACTCTTCAGGATGTAGGAGATCTTGTTGGGGATCTAGCTGATACTAGGAGGAATCGATATAATTTCAAGGAGCCTCTTATTGTAGTCACTGCCACTGAACCGATGCTACCCATGCATATTTTCTTGGTTCAATCTTCAGATCCACATTCCTATGGCGAGGCTGCTGGAAATCCCTTTTGGGAATCCACCATGTAGGAGGAGTACAACACCCTCCTCAAGAGCCAAACTTGGGATCTAGTTCCCCTTCCTTCAGGAAGGAAAATTTTAAGGTGCAGATGGGTCTATAGGACCAAGAGTCCAACAGATGGATAGGTTAGCAGATACAAATCTAGGCTATTTTCCAAAGGATTTCAGTAGGTGCACGATATTGACTATGATGAGACCTTCGCTCCAGTAGTGAAGATGGATTCCATACATTTGGAACTTGTCATTGAGACATCCAAAGGATGGGTAGTCTATCAGATGGACGTGAAGAATGCATTTCTTCACAGAGATCTCTCTAAGGAGATCTATATGGAGCAGGGATTTATCCAGGATCCAGCTTTGGTATGCGACTGAAGAAGTCTCTTTATGGCCTCAAGCAGGCCCCGAGGGCTTGGTATGCCAAGATGGACTACTACCTGCTGTCACATAACTTTGTACATTGTAAGTCAAACCCAAATGTTTACATGCTCAGGACGATTGATTCATTTATACTCCTAGTTTTGTATGTTGATAATTTGTTGATCATCGATTGCTCGAATTCAATGATTGATGAAGTCAAGATGATTCTGCATGACAGGTTCTTGATGACGAACATGGGTTCACTACATTTCTTCCTTGGACTCGAGATCAGTCAGGATGCATCATGAATCAAACTGTCTTAGGCCAAGTATGCATGAGATTTCCTAGAGAGATTTCACATGATAGACTACAAGACTTCCCCTACTCCTTTCCTGTTAGGAGTCAGACTTGAGGATGGTGGGGAAACTCCACTGGCTGAAAACACACTGTACAAACAACTAGCGGGGAGCTTGTTGTATCTCACACACTCCGGATCATACCTCTCCTATGTAGTTGGAGAAGTCTCCAGGTTCATGCAGGAGTTGCATGAGCTACATTGGAAGTTGCAAAGCATATCCTTCAATACATATAGGGAACCATCGCCTTTGGGATTCACTATACAACAGACTCTACATTGGACCTCATCATGTTCACTGGTTTTCACTAGGTTGGCGATAACATTGATCGCAAGTACACATATGGTTACTCACTCAGTCTTGGTTACAGGCCTATCTGTTGGTCGAGAAAGAAGAAGGATGCTATTTCTCTATCTTCAGTCGAGGCAGAGTATAGAGGGGTAGTTAACATAACCATTTAGGATATGTGGCTACAACATTTTCTCATTGAGTTGGGAATTCATTTTCATCAACTGATCGCCATCTGGTGTGACAACTAGAGCACTCTGAAGTTCTGCAGAGATCTAGTTCAGAGGCAGAGGATGAAGCACATCAAGATCCACATGCACTACATCTGGGACTTAGTACATGATGGGATCATTGACCTATAGTTCTGTCCTTCAATAGAATAGACTGCAAACATATTCACCAAGATCTTCACTGAGCATAAGTTCCATTCTCTTCGCAGTCATCTTGGAATGAAGGACATAATTGCGTAACAATTGTCAGTTCTTCTTTTTACATACATTGTACTTTGAGGGGGGAGTTTTCCCTCTTTCCTCATTTATTTCAGTGTATCTTTTTTATTTGGGTACCTAATATGGCTTCGTTTCCGGGACCCATTCTTTATTTTCACCATAGTGATGCTCAGGGGGGGTGTTGGAGATACTTCACACACACCCATAATTTATTTCTCCTAAGGTTTTCCCTATGTTTATTAGTCGTTATTTCGTCTCCTATAGTTTAGGGAGAATATTCCTCTACGAGAATATTCTCTTCTATTTGATCAATTGAGTGGAGTCTAGATGCCACATTAGGATCATCACCATGAAGCATTGGGATAATCACCAAATAATGCAAATTGTCCTTGGGATTGTCACCAGACTAGCGCATTAATCATGATTCCATGATCTCCTCGTCACTTAAGTCTATTCCAGTGAGTTAACTAAAGACTGAGAGACTAGTTAACTCAGGCTAGGTGGCAGTTCACTCCCGTAACTGGCTGAGAGACTAGACTAGGTGGAAATTTACTCTCGTAACTACTGGTGTGTGTCCAAATCACTCTAGACCACCACTATGTCGCATTGTATTCTCCTCTAGTGCACATTAGTTGAGTTATACAGAGTATATCATGCGTAAATTATCATTCATTCATTTGGTTAATGAGAATTCTTTCATTCTTTCTCTCTTGCTTCTCTTTTCTCATATTTTTCTCTGCAAACTGTGTATGTCATTTGCTATCTATATCTATTCTGTGCAGGTTCAAAAAATTTACATAAAGCACATATAATCAAATCAAATGTAATCAAATAGATGTAAATAATATTCAAGCCAATCAAGTTGTCAATGATATCAACATTTAATGACAAATCTACATCAACATCAATTATGTTCAATTGTAACTTTCAAACAATCTTATTTTGTAAGTTTATTTATCAAGATGAATTGTACTTGTTGTGTGCATTCTCGATTGAAACTAACACCCGAGACTTGATTGAGTCATGAAATTCTTAATATGCATTGAATTGACTAAGTGATTGAATTGTATATAAGGTGGAGTTCCATGAAGCCTTTCTTTGTTGTCAAGTCAAGTGTAATCTAGATCTATTTTCATAAAGAGAGCTCATTCAATATTTAAAAATGGACTGTAGTCTAGAATTATTAGAGTTATCGAACACTCTAATAATCACTGCTGAAGAAAACACAATCATACTCAACAAATGAACTATTAAATCAATTATAACTTGTTTGCAAGTGTCGCAAGCTAAAGGTCGACTTCTTCAAACTCAAACTCAACTTCTTCATGATGAACTCCAACAAAAGAATCTTCAACATTCTAAAATATTCCTTGTTCATAACAACCTTCTTTTTGAATGTGATAATGATCAATAGTCAATAAATGAGCAATTCAGTGAAACAACTTCATATGTGGTTTCAGATGAAGGTGAAGAACACGTTCAACATACTCTTTCTAAGCCTATCATCAGACCTTGTGAAGAAATCAGGAACAACAATAACATATAAAGTATCAGATATTAAAAGGAAGTATTTGTTCATACTTCAGTTTATTCCAGACAAATCCACTTCAATAGTACAAGATTGATTCAATAAGTTTCAATTTTACTTGCTCAAGTTCAACATCAAATTGCAAAGTTCCAACATTGTAATCGTGTCGCTTATATGGATGATAAGTGTTTTTATTTCCATCCTTTCCAATGTTGTGGAAAGTGACGAGCCTCATTATTGTACATTCTAAAGGCTCATCTTTGACATATTTTTCCACCACAAAATGACTTAATGTTTGCTTTTGACCATATTTCATAGTCAGTCATGGGTATTTTGTATGTTCCTTAATGAATGTATGATTCAGGTGGATTTTTATGTATAATATAACTTTTTGCACTAATGTTTTTTGGAAAAATACATGTGTTCCACCAACCATGTTTAACTATAGGATTCAAGGGCACCAACCTCCTAGAAACAATGGATTTTTTCCCCTCGAGTGAGTAGCCAACCAAAGATTAAGGGAAATTGTATACACCTACCTCCAAGAGCGCTCCTTGTGCATTTATGACGACTTCTTATAAAAAACAGTTCGAAAATACAAATGTAAAGGGATGAAATACCTCATTTAATCATCACTCTCCTTGATTTAGGAAGGGGGGTCGAAATATCTAGTTATATACAGGCCTCTATTCTAAGAGAGAGATAGTGAATTTATGGAGAAGCATTGTATGGAGATGTTCTACAAGAATTTTTTTTGAAGACTAAGAACTTTGATATTCCTGATGTACTGCTGATATTTATGAAATAAAATGGTTTTGTCTTCAATCCATTAAAGTTTCTTTTAGGTTCCTTGTGCTTATTGGGTAGGGCCCATCCAATAGGGCTCAATGACCCTTTTTACTATTTCTGTAGTTTTCATGCATATTAGTTGTTGCTTAGATAGTGTTTCATTCTCTATTAAAGTTAGATTTAGCTTTGCATGATAAATTTCCATTTTTGTTAAAATTTCAACTAATTGGCCAGTTGTAGCAACATCCTGTAGAAATGTTCAATAACCTTTTGGAACACCCCTAGGTGCCTCCCAAGGCTAAGAACCATAGATTCACTTCATTTGTTTTATATTCTAGCTTTGAAAATGATTTTAAATACTTTCACTACCTTTTCAGACTTCATTTTGCTTCCTATAGGAGTATCCTGTAGAAACTGTGCAGATCCTGTAGAAATGCACAGTTCCTGTAGAAATCTCATGTAGGTCTATTTTAGCTTCATATTTTGACTTAGTTTAATCTTATTTTCTTGCAAGCATAAAAAATAAATAAAAGCACATTTATATTGATAGTGATGAAGGGGTTAGATTTCTTTTTTCATGCATTAGTGTAGTTTCATTTCCATTATAGTTTTTCTGTCATAATTTACAGCTTTTACTTATCATAGTTCTCTATCATAATTTGAGATTAGATTCATATTTTCTTCAATTTAACTTTCCCGATTCAATAATATTTGATGTAGTAGAATAAGTTCTTTTCATGCACTTTAGATTATTTGTACTTTCAAATTGGAGTGTTTTCTTCAAAGCAATTAGTTCAGAACTACTTTATGTCATTTGATTTCTACACATTTCCATCCTTTGATCATTTTCAACCCTCTTCTATTGAAAAATGCATATTTCACATACAGTGCATATCACCTCTTAAGTTTGTACAAACCATGGCTTGATGAGTAAAGGAGGAGACCAAGGGTACAATAAATAATTGATTTTATTCTTGGGACCATCACTTTTTGGCGTTGTTGTCGGGGAGGTGCTGAAGTTTGCATGTCCTTTTATTTTTCTTTGTTTTCTTTTGTGTGACTTGGAGGAGAAAAAATGACACCTCAGTCACAAGGCCAACCTCAATATGGATTTTCTATAGTGTAACTTCCCAAGTGCTTTCACTTCGTGTGAGTATTGATAGCTCCTTGTCACACTTTCTTTTTTCATTTAAAATCATAAAAAAAATAAAAAAAATTCACTTTCTTTTGATTCCATGAATGACTAGACCTAGAGATATGAAAGGAAATTTTTTACCAAAAACCTCCACCACAAAAACATGTCCAAGCAATCCAAAGATTGGTCCTGAAACATTAGAAAGTTTCTTGGAAAGGGAATCTAGAGAATTTGAGAATATTTTAGAAGAGAGTTGGTCCTCACCTTGTGTCATGGCTAGTGAAGAAGAAATATTTGAGTTCCCTATTCGTGAATTTGATGGAGAAGCCAAGATGAAAAATATCAATCCTTCTATTTTACCTCATTTTCATGGAATTCTCTCGGAATATACCGATACTTTCTTGTTTGAGTTTGCAGTTATATGTAGGACATGTGATTACACCATTGATGAAAAAAAGCTTAAACATTTTTCATTCTACCTTGAAGGATTCATCTCTAAAATGGTTCATGAGTTTGGAGGGAAATAGTATCACAACTTGGGATTAATGAAAAACACCTTCAGTGAAAGATATACAAGCTATTGTATAGAAAGAGATACAAGGGATGAGATTTTCATAATGACACAAGGACCTAATTAATCTCTATAAGACTTTGAGGAGATATTTCAACTAAGCTACAAAAGAGCTCAAAATTGCATTCTAGACGAAGATTCACTCAAGCTTGTCTTACTTAGAGGAGTAAGAGAAGATCTGATGGAAACATTGAATCTCCTATCCAATGAAGATATCTACCAGTTGGAATATGATGATATCAAAAGAATATTCAAGAACCATTCAAGGTATTCCAGAAATAAAGTTAGAAGCAATGTAGGTTTGATCTCTCCATCTTCTAACCCAACAACTCATATAAAACATGAATTGGGAGGATTAATATAAGATATGAAGAATGATATTTTACACTCTTTAGCCATGCAAATGGATACAATGCAGATAAAGAATAAACAAGAGGAAGAAGAGAAGACATTGGTTGTCTATTGTCCCAAATGCACTAAAAAGCATTCTAGAAATGAGTGCCCTTTAGACCATATAGATGTTTGTGGAATTAATGTGGTAAATTATCCAACTAACCCATTTCCTTCTTTTCCAAGTTTGAAATATACATTTTGAGGAGCATAAGAGAATGTAGATTCACTATACTTCATTAATAAAAATATGCATGGAGCACCAAGACCATTCCAAATAGGTTTGAACTTCAATCCTGCTCAAAATTTTAATACACATAATTCTCAAATGCCTCCTCAACCATGGTATAACCCATTACCTTGGACTAATCCAAACCCTTGGAAATACCATGGACCTCCAATTCCTCCTCCATACCAATATTTTCCTATCATGCCACAAAATCAGTGGAATTAACCATCACAAGGATGGAGGCCTCATAATTTCCAGAAACCTGCAATATTTCCTCCTCCTCCTCCTCCTCAAAACAACACTACTCCAAGTAGTGTTCCTCCTAAGAAACCTCAGCTACCTTCTCAACCTGATCCAAATCCTAACAATAAGCAAGTCCAATATGTATACAACAATGATACAACTTATCCGACTTATTCTATGGAATTACAAGAGATAAATCTCAGATCAGGAAAATTGTTGCAACAACAACCAAAACTAATAGAAAATGAATAATATGATAAAGAAAACATTACCTTACCTTAACCACAAGCCCCTCCTTACCATGAAATTTTATAAGAAATAAAAACTTCTACATCTGAGGAAACAAAAAATTTAGGGGAGATTAACAATTTGTGCATAAAGATACCTCTCTTACAAGCTCTTAAGGATGTGACCATTTTCAATAAGTATATCAAGTAATAATGTATTAGAAGAACAGGGAGAACAAGGAAAGATACTCCAACCATAAATGTTGTTGGACAACTAGATGACCTTATGCTTGGGAAGTTAATTGTACCTAAATACTTGGATCGAGGGAGTCCTTTAGTAAGAGTCCATATTAACAACACCATGGTACAAAATAATCTTATTGATATAGGAGCTGCAATAAACATTATTAATAGATATACCATGATGAAACTCAACCTTCAGGTATTTCTGAGAAACACCCCAACTATCCCGCAACTTGCAAATAGATCCACAGTCAAACCTAAAGGCAGGTTGGAAGATATCATAATTTCCATTAACTCATGGGAGTACCATACTGACTTCCTAGTCCTTCAAACCAAGTCTCAGTCCAATGGATATCCTCTCATTTTTGGAAGGCCTTGGTTGGCCACAAAATATGAATACATTGGCCGTAGAGCAAGAAATATGACCATTACTGATCGCCTTTCCCCAAAAAAAATTGTTCTTTATCCCCATGTATAACCTTTGATAATTGAAAATATGCCTATGTGGGTGGAAGAGGAAGAAGACCTGACAAAAAAAACTTCACACCCCATTTACATAATTCACACTTCCTTGGTTGATAGTACAATTGATGAGGACACTTTCCTTGAAAATTTTCTGCAAAATCAATATCCGGAAGATGTGAAAATAGAAGTGATAAATGATGATAAAATATTTGAAGTATCTATAGAAAATAACTTTGAATTATGGAAATATATGTTTACTACTGATATAGAAGATCCAACTGTCAAAACCATAGAAATCAGCCCTTTAAAAACACTCAAGATCAATAACAAACTCACTAGTCAGCATGAGCAAAAACTGTTAGATGTACTGAAAAAAATATTGAAGATTTTGCATGGGATTACAAAGACATGAAATGCATCCATCCTTCTAAATATACTCATCACATTTATATCAAAGAGGATTGCAAACATGTTAGGTATATATAAATAAGGATGAACCCTTCAATGAAAGACATAGTTTAACAGAACTCCAAAAGTTGCTTGATGTTGGATTCATATATCCTATATTAGATAGGGAATGGGACTCCCCTCTAGTTATTGTCCGAAAGAAGAATGGGAAATGGAGGATATGTGTGTATTATCGGGAGTTTAACAAGGCTACCAAAAATACCATTTCCCCCTACCTTTTATTGACCAAGTTTTGGATTCTTGGCCGAGAAGCAATACGCTTCCTTTATGGATGGTTTTAGTGGATACAATAAAATACATATTAACCTCGAGGATCAGAATGAGACCACATTTACATGCCCATGGGGTACATTTTCATACAGAGCATTACCTTTTGGCCTATGTAACGCCCCCACTACTTTTCAAAGAGAAATTCTCAACATCTTTTCATAACTCATCCATGACAAAGTTGAGATATATATGGATGACTTTACCCCTTGTGGAAATACATTCGATGAAGCCTTGGACAATCAAGATAAGGTTCTCTAAATATGTAGAGAAATGAATCTATCCCTTAGGAATGAAAAATGTAATATGATGATGGATGAAGGGATTTTTTTAGGACATCACCTGTCCTCCATAGGGATCAAAGTAGACAAAGAAAACATCAAAATCATCACCTTACTTCCTACCCCTTTGAAACCAAAATATGTAAGAAGTTTTCTTGGAAATGTAGGATATTATAGGAGGTTTATTAAGGATTTCAGTAAAATAGATTCTCCCCTGTTTACCTTGCTTGCTAACCGAAGATGTGGAATACTGCTGGAATCTGAATTGTAAACAAAATTTTGAAACAATTAAGGAAAAACTCACAACTGCCCCTATTTTACAGGTTCCCAATTGGAGTCTTCCATTTCACATTCACAATGGTGCATTAAACAAGTCTATAGGAGAATTATTAGGAAAGGATGAAGACAATCAACCTTATGCAATTTACTTCATAAGTAAAAATTTAGTTGTTGTAGGATTGGATTATATTGTTACAGAAAAAGAACTTTTAGTAGTGGTTCATGCTGTCAACAAATTCAAACATTATGTGATAGGACATAAATTATTTGTACATACATATCATTTTTCCATTATATACTTGATGAATAAACCTAACATTAATGGTAGGATAATTAGATGGTTTCTGTTATTAAAACAATTTGATCTAACAATTCTTGATAAGCCTGGAAAACAACATATAGTTGCAGATTTCTTGTCTAGATTGATCATTCCTACTGAAGAAGGCACAATTGATGTCCAATTTCCAAATGAGCACCTAGTTGACATATCATTACAAACTCACTGGCTTGTTGATACAGAAAATTATCTTATAACATGAAAGTTACCTCAACATTTATCCTACAAGGAGAGATGCAAGATTGTCTGGAAAAGTTCAGCCTACACTTGGGTTGCATGTTATTTATTCAAATTATGTCTAGATCATATTTTGAGGAGATGCATAAGGGAAGATGAGGTGCATGATATATTTCATGCTTTCCATGATGGACCATGTGGAGGTCATTATGCATCCAAGAGGACAACTTATAAGATCTTACAAGCTGGACATTATTGGCCAACCCTACATAGAGATGCTCAACAATATAATTCACGTTGTGATGAATGCCAAAGAATGGGGAAACCAACAAAGAGAAATTAAATTCCTTTACATCCCCAAGTATCATTAGAACCATTTGATAAGTGGGGCATGGACTTCATAGGCCTAATTTATCCTCCATTAGGACATAAGAAGCACATTTTGGTATGCACAGACCATCTGACAAAGTGGGCTATAGTAAAGGCCATGAAGGATACCACATAATAAAATGTAGCAACATTCTTCCAAGAATGCATATTTTCAAGGTTTGGTTATCCAAGGGAGATATTCAGGTATCAAGGCCCCCAATTTACATAAAGGATTGTTGAATAAATCATGAAGGAACATAACATATGCCACAAAAATTCAACACCCTACCATCCTCAAGAAAACGGGAAAGCTGAAGTCACAAACAGAGAGCTAGAAAACATCCTCACTAAAACACTGAGAAGGAACAAGAAATATTGGTCAAAGAATCTCACTGAAGCAGTCTAGGAATACAACATAACATGGAAAACTATAACATGGCTTACTCCTTTTAAATTAGTTTATAGTAAGAAATCCATGCTTCCTATTGAATTTGGATATCATACATTGAGAACAGTAGCTGAATTAGACATGAATTTGCAGCAGTACAAAAAGAAAGATTGAGCCAACTGAATACATTCGATGAGTACATGATGCATACCCTCTTCAAAACTGAAGTGGTGCAACAATAAAGAAAGGACTGGAATGACAAGAAGGTTGAGTACCAAAAGTTCAAAGAAGGGGATTGGGATTTTTTTATATGACTCAAGTTTTAAGGATTTCAAAGGAAAGTCGATGACAAGGTGGCTAGGGCCCTACACCATTGAAAAATGTCACGATAATGGATTAGTGTAGATAAGAACAATTGATAAAGAAAGAATACCACTACTAGTGAATGGATTTAGACTAAAGACCTACAATAAGCCTTTGACAAAATAATAATTCAAAGAAATAGTGACGAAAAAGTATACAGATGTGATTGATAGCAGTTATATTCTCAATCCATGCACATAATAATAATAAAAAGAGAATAAAAAAACAAAAATCCTGGATGAAAACCTTTCAGAGGCATCTAGGAAAAATTTGAGGGTAAAAACCTCCATTGGAGGTAGTCTCAGATTTGAAGAATAAATGAATAACCTCATCAAGAAAAAATCTTAGAAGCTTGATAAGGAAAGGCATTAGTGAAAAATAGATATGACACTTCTTCCTTGAGAAAAAAAAAAGAAGAAAACGAAATTTTGTACTAATATTTTTTTTTTGTAAGTACTAGGGACTTCATTACTATGACCATCTGCATAGAGAAAAATCAATAGTCAACATCAGCTTCAATAAGAAAAATAAGCATTTCCATATTCATACATATCGTTTTTCATTATTCCCATATTTATATCATTTCCTATCATAATCATCCATACTCTTCATCCAGACCATACATACCACTTTCCATATCCAATACATCTCACAAGAATCTACAGGGACAATTATAAAAAATAGGCAAGGAAACCTACTCAAGACCAATAGAAAAAACGAAAGGATCAATATAAGAGCAACATGTTGCATTATGTTTTCATTGATGTTAAATGATTGATGTCAAAGAGTTTATGTCTTTTCATAATATCATTGATGGCCTATGTTGTCATAGATGTAATTGATGTCAAAGATGTCAAGTGGGGTCATAATTATGTATTATCATGAATTGATGTATAGACAAGATAATGTAAAGGTTGGTCATTGTTGTCTTGTCATGGCTGATAGGAAGTACCAAATGTATGAAATCTAAAGTGTTCCCCTTATAATGAAATCTATCACAGGAAGACACTTTGTGAATTCCAAATGGTTAAGTGGTTGAGTCATCCTAGATGTGTGGTTAAGGAACCCAAGGATTGATTGTGGAATATTGTCATGAAGATCAATGAATTCGTAAGTGAGGCTACTCTAGATCAATATTTTTCTTCATGCCATTTCTAGTGATATGTGGAATGTCACATAACTTCTCACAGTGAGAGAGTTATGACCTTGTGAAGTTGGAGAACCCTCATGTGTTGTCTAGAATCCCGTAGAAGGTCAAAGAAGTCAAATTATTCTAGAAGCTCCTAGAAGATGTTGACAAGTCAAGGTGGTTAGTCATGGGTTAAGTGGTTGCAACAATAAAGCAATTAAAAATAAATTAGTTTCAATTAGATGTGGAGAAGTTACTATTTATGGAGAAAATGGGTTAGAAGTGGACAAGAGGTCAGAAGTGGGTTAGCCCCTAAAATAAGGAAGTTGGTTAGAATTGGTTGGATGAGGAAGATACTTGGAGAAGTATAAATAAGAGAGAAAGGGTCTCTTATGAGTATGCTATTTTAGAATATTGAATATCGAATTGTGAAAGGTTATTTGGGTAGGTATTATTGATAGAGAAAATTACAGTAGAAAAAGTGTAGTAGAAAAATCACGGCAGAGAAAGTGTGGAAGAAAAACCGCGGTAGAAAAATAGAGGCAGAAAAAGTGCGGCAGAAAAATCGCAGTAGAAAAAGTGCGGAAGAAAAATCATGACATAAAATGTGCGATAGAAAAAGTGTGGCAGAAGAATCGCGGCAACAAAACTGCAAAAACAGAACCACGACAGCTGAATCACGAGAACTTATGGTATTTAGTTTATGGAGAGTATGGTGTATTTCTAGAGGTATCTTGTTGGTTATCTTGGTGATATTGTTGAGAGTTTTCTTGGTGATTGATCTTAGTGAGTAGATATGATTTGGATTATGAGATTGATGTGACAGGTTGTGTGGTGCATATGTAATACCCTTGTGTTGGTATAGAATGTTGGTATAGTTTGATAGATTGCTTTCCATCTACAAGATAGGTCTTTTACTTGAGGGTTGGATTCCTCTTCTCAGTTGGCACTGATATTTGTAAGCTGAGTATTTCGTTGAGAGTTGGTTCTCTTGTGGAGTTGTTTCTCTATTCAGTTGTTGCTAAAACAAACCCCAAGGATTGTAGTCCTTAATGTAAAAGAAAATTGTGCAACTATCTTGTGCTCCTTGTATTCTTCATGATGATGGGTTATTGATGATGTTTGCTGCTGAGATATGAGTACATACAACTTGTTATAAATGAAATTAATGGATGATGAGTAAATGGCGATTGCTAACTAAGGTGTTTTGTAATGTTATAAAAAGAACCCTACATTAGTTCATCCCCCCTCTCAGTGTAGTCGGTGTGTCCAACATTTGGTATCAGAGAAGACCTTCACTATAAGCCTTAACAAGCTTGGAGGAGATCCATGGACACATAAATGGATGATGAAGTTCCAATCCTTGATGAGAAAAAATATTTTTCATGGAGAATAGAAATGAAAGGGTATTTGAAAGAAAAAGGAGAAGGTGTTTGGAAAACAACGATTGGTGGATTAGTTCCCTTGAAGAATAAGTCAAAGTTTGCAGCTCAAAAAGAAGAAAAGAAGAATGATGCATTGGCTCTTAGGACCATTTTCAATGGACTCTTAATTTCTATCAAAGAAAGTATGGGACAATGTACTTTCGCAAAGGATCTATGACTGAAGCTAGAGAAGACATATCAAGGAAAAAAGGAAGACACTAAAGAAAATTCCATCAATAAAAATGAAGGTAAAGACCCTCCAAAATCCTCTGATTGCAATAATTCTAAGTGTGATGATGTTGAATGTTTCTCTACAAGTGAAGAAGAAAATCTAGAAGTAGTTTGTGTAGAATCAGATGACAGTTATCTTATAGATGAAGAGGAATATTTGTTGAATCTTAAAGATAAAATTTTATCTGAGTTAGATGATGTTAGCAGTGAAATAGGAAATTACTCAATTACTTTTGAGTATCTTGAAAAATACACCAAGGAAGTCCTAGAAAAGTACCCAAGATATACCATGGCACTAAAGAAAATGATCAAAGAACAAGAAGAAACTAAAAAGACTCAATTAGAATAAAAAGAAGAAGATATCAAAAGACTAAAGAATGAAATAGAAGAAAATAAGATGGTAGATGATGAGCTTATCAAAAGTATTGAAGTTAATGTCAATCTTAAGACAAAAATTGAAGAATCCAAAAGAATAAATGAACTATTGAAGAATCAAGTAAATGAAAAGGAAGAGTCATGCCATAAGTTGGAAGCTAAAGTTGTTGATATTAGAAAGAAAGTAGAGAAGTCAAACACTCACATCAAGTTCATGAACAACTCAACAATCTTGGATGAGATCCTAGATAGCCAAAGATATCCAAATGATAAATCAGGTCTTGGATACAACAATGAAGTTGTACATATTGAAGATAACACTTCTAAGAAGCATGAGGTAAGTCATTTATTCTCAAAAGGTGGAAGTAATGTTGCAATTCAAC
>SNQJ01S0001664.1:231254-280602 GCA_010110895.2 Picea sitchensis | reverse complement strand
GTATAAAAGTGAATCACTATAAGTAGCTTTAATATTTTATTTTAGAGTTATTTATTTTGCATGCAACTTTTCTGTTATAAAGTAACTTCATTGTAAAATTGATCCCCACTTCTCTTTATAAAAGTGGGTCACTTCATAAAGCAGCTTACACTATCGCATGGTCATTTGGTTACCGTTTATGTTTGTTTTTTAAAAGGGCATAACTCTCACATCCGAAGTCTGTTTTCAGTGCCGTTTTTTTTTAAAACTGCATAACTTTTCGAGCTATTTCCATCCAGATCATCAGTTTTAGTTTTTAAATCCATATTATCTGCATATTTAACATGTCTTCTACAAGTAATGTTTTGCTTACCAGCACCAACTACTTCCAATGGAAATATCATATGGAAGATTTATTAAGAAGTAAAGGCTTGTACCGGATTACATTGGGAAAGGAAAAAGAACCCACTGATGATGATAAGAAATCCAAATGGGATAATAAGAGTGACGAAGTATGTGGACTAATTAGAATGTCCATCTCTCCTAATTTAAGATACCACCTTCAAGAAATTGATGACCCCGAAGAAGCTTGGGAAAAGATTGAATCTGTGTTTGGTAAACTCAATATTATTCGAGCACAACAGTTAGAAAATAAAGTACTGACCTTGAGTCCAAGTGATTTTTATTGCCTTGGAGACTATATATCTAGGTCTAAAACACTCATAATTTTATGTGAAGAATGTAAGATAAAAATGAAGGAAGAGCGTTGCATCTATCTTATTCTTTCTAAGCTAAGTAGTGCATATTCTGTGTTTGTATCTACCTTTTATGCCATGAGAGAGGTTCTAGAGAAAGCTTATGAAAAACCCACTCTTGAGTCCTTTTGTACTGCTTTGATTAGAGAGGAAGATAAGCTTGTACAACTTGGAGTGATCAACACTGTAGGTACCTCCAACAAAGCCTTAGTTGCCCAACAGAAGGATAAACCCAAGAATCCCAATAAGCAACATCCTTGCCACAAAAAAAAGCAATATAAGGGTCCCAAACCCACTCAGACAAATTTTGCTACGAATGGAGACAAAGGAGCAAAATATAAAAATAAGAAGACTGATAGACATTGTAACTTTTGTGATAAAGATGGTCATGATGAGTCCAAATGTTTCAAGAAGTTGACAGCTTTAGAAGCAACGATGAAGAAGCACAACATCAATATTGATTCTAATTCTTCTTCTTCTCATGGGCATGCACTTTCTGCTTCTGGTTTCTCCTTCAATACACCTTCCTACTTCTACTTCTGATAAGTAGCTTATTGATTTTGGAGCATCTTATCATATGGCTAAGCATAAAGACATATTTTCTACTCTAAATGAATGTAACACCAAGAAAATATTTGTTGGTGATGATAGATCTCTTAGTGTTGAAGGATCTGGAACAGTTCAAATAGAAAATGGTCATTTCAATGATGTATTATGTGTTCCAAGTCTTTCTTGTCACATTCTATCAGTATATCAAATCAGTCATTTAGGTGAAGGTAAAACCGTAGAGTTTTCACCTCACCAAGTTGTAATCAAGGATATAAAAGATCCTAAGCATGTTCTTGCAACTAGAATTGCTGATGATATTACCAGGTTGTACATGTTTGACAACTTTGGGTCATTATCTTTTTCATTAGTTTTTGTTGCTCATTGCGATGACTTGAGCAAACTTTGGCATGAGTGGTTTTGTCATCTAAACTATCGCTCATTGCAACAACTATGTAATCAACAGATGGTGACTGGTCTTCCTCTTGTTTCATGCATATATGGTGTTTGTGTCGGTTGTGTTCTCAACAAACATCATCGGGATAGTTTTGAAAAACGTGCCTCTTGGCATGCCTCGAGTCCTTTGCAGCTTGTTCACAATGATTTGTGTGGTCCAATTTCTTCTCCTTCTTTTTCTAGGTGCAAGTATTTCTTAACTTTCATTGATGACTTTTCCAGACGTACTTGGGTTTACTTCTTAAAACTTAAGAGAAAAATTTTTGAATTTTTTTTGGCCTACAAGGCCCTTGTAGAAAAGTAATCTGGACATCAATTTCAAAGGTTAAGAACATATAATGGAGGTGAATATGTGAACCATAATTTTACAAGTTACTGTACTACACATGGAATCCAAATGCAACACATTGTTCCATATACACCACAACAAAATGGTGTTGATGAGAGAAAGACACACACATTAAAAGAAATGGCTAATTATATGATCCAATCTAAGGGATTAAGTCTAAAGTATTGGGCGGAATCCATCAGCTGTGAAAATTACATAGTAAATCACACTCCCACACAGGCTCTTAAAAATATAACACCGGAATAAGCTTGAACTAAAATTAAACCAGATGTAAGTCACTTCCATGTATTTGGCAGTATAGCATGGGCTCACATTCCTGATGAGAAAAGGAAAGCATTACAGCCTAAAAGTGAGAAGTGTATATTTGTTGGTTATTCTGAAGATGTCAAAGGTTATAGACTTCTTCAAACACATTGTAATTAAATTATTATTAGAAGAGATGTTAAATTTGATGAAAATCTCTTGGCGTGCGAGCCTAATTCGATGGTTGTGCCTTCTTCGGCCTGCGAGCCATCTTCGGCATTTGTGCCTTCTTCTGCTATGGTTTCTTCTTCAGATGATGACATTGAGGATGAAAATCCACCTCTGCCTGCTCACCTTCCTCCAGATGAGTCCTTTGAACATGAACCAACACCATCTCCACCGCTTCCTAGATGGGTCTATTCAACACGAGAAGAGGCTAGTGATATTGTCGGTGATCCTTCAGATCAACGTCAGACACATTCACAGTTCCAGCAAGCCTCTTCTCTTTTGGCTCAAGTTTTAGAAACTCATGATCCAGACACATTTGTATAAGCTTCAGGTCATCCAGATTGGGATAGAACAATGAATGAAGAGTATCGTTCTTTAATGGAAAATGATACTTGGGATCTCGTACCTCTTCCAAAAGGAAGAAAACTTGTCAAATGCAAATGGGTCTACAGAACTGAGTATGCATTAGATGGAAGTGTTGAAAGACACAAGGATTGATTAGTTTCCAAAGGATTTTCCCAAGTTGAAGGAATTGACTATAATGAAACCTTTGCCCCTATAGCCAAAATGAATTCCATCCGCCTTGTTCTTACCCTTGCCATCTCACATAAATGGGAGGTCCATCAGATAGATGTTAAATCTACCTTCTTGCACGGAGATTTGCAAGAACAAATCTACATGGAACAACCTCCTGGCTATGTCTAGAATGACTCTAGCTTTGTTTGTCGCTTTAAGAAATCTCTTTATGGTCTCAAGCAAGCTCCCCAAGCTTGGCATGCCAAAATGGACAACTTTCTTATTGCCACTGGATTCTCTAGATTCCATTCTGATCCTAATGTCTATACTAAGAAAGTAGGAATCCATCTCATAATCCTTGTCCTTTATGTTGATGACCTTATCCTTATTGGTAGTGACTCAAAACTTTTAAACCATGTGAAAACCAGCCTTAAGAAGAAATTTGAAATGACAGACTTAGTTTTTTTGCACTACTTCCTTGGCCTCCAAGTTTTGTAAACCAATGAAGGAAATTTTATTTCCCAGTCTAAGTATGCTTGTGACCTTCTTCGTCACTTTCACATGGATGATTATAAACCAACCACTTCTCCCTTCCAATCTGGAGTCAAGCTTACTGCCACCTGTACTTCTCCCAAAGTTGATGCCACCATGTATTATTAGTTAGTTGGTAGCCTCTTATACTTGACTCATACCCATCCTGATCTTTCCTTTGTTGTTGGTCTTGTTGCCCGGTATATGTAAACACCCCATGAAAGCCATTGGAAAGCAGCTAAAAGGATACTTTGCTATGTCCATGGTACAATTCAGTTTGGGATACATTATAGTTCAGGGGGGACTCCTTTATTGGTTGGTTTCACTAATTCAGATTGGGCCGACGACCCTGATGATCCAAAGTCTACTACAGGTTATGTTGTTTGCCTTAGTTCAGAACCTATCACTTGGGCCTATAAGAAACAACAGGCTATTTCACTTTATTCAACAGAAGCAGAGTACCGAGCAACGGTAGATGCAATTCAGGAATCCTTGTGGCTTCGACAGATCCTTTCAGAGTTTGGATTCTAGCAGTAGCATCCGACCAACCTTTGGTTTGACAATCAGAGTGCCATCAAGCTCGCCAAATACCCAATTCAACATCAACTTAGCAAACACATCGATATACACATGCACTTCATCAAAAATATCATTCATGATCAAGTTATTGAAGTGCTCTTTTGTCCTACAGAAGATCAAGTTGCATAAATTTTCACAAAGTCTCTTACAGAAGGAAAGTTTTCCAAACTTCGATCTATGTTAGGAGTTCAAGAATTTGTCATTAAGGGGGGATAGGCTCTAATGCCTCCTTCCTTATCCTATTGTGTCACCATTGTAAATCCTTCAATCTTATCCCAAGTTGTTCTTAAGGGGGGATGTTAGGATATTTAGACACTTAGGAGTTAGTTAAAATCTACTTGGTCTAATGTGTTGTTAGGTAAAAGTGTGTTTCTTAGTGTGTTTCTTTAGTATGCATTAGTATGCATTTGTAGTTAGGAAATCCGATGGTCATGATATGTTCTCGACATAGAGTGATTCGACGGTTCATACTCTTCTTGATCTTAACGACCATTGATCCGTGGCTTAACACCTGATTGGTCCATGATCTCTATTTAAAGAGTATGGAGGGTAATTTGGAAATGATCGATTGTGAGAAAATATCTTGTAAAATCTCTCTGTAATGTTTTTATTTTGCATTAATAAACTACTCCAAGTGGTTGGGTTGGCTGGGGCCGTGGATGTTTCCCCATAGGGGTTTTACCACGTGAAAACATCAGTGTGTTGATCTTTGATATGGTTATGTGAGTGGTTATTGAAGGTGTTCATCTTCTGTTGGAATACCCGTGTTGTCGAACATATTCTACAGGAAGCCTTCAATCAACCTTCCTCTCCATTCATCATCCTAACAAAAAATTATGGGAGCAATATTTAAGAGAAGGGAACCAACATAGCCTTCCAAGGTTTATGAAAACCTTGAGATAGTGGAAATTTTTCAAAAATGTGAGTGGTTGGGTTACTTTGAGAGACTAAGGGGGTTTGATGATGAGGTGTCCATGGATTTTTCCCATAATTTCCATAGCATACGAGATCAAGAATATGTGACTACAATCAGGGGGATAACCATCAGGATCAATGAAGCCTCCATCAACACAGTTTCTAGTTTACCTTTGGGAATTCCTTGGGACAAAGAAGAAAGCCAAGAATCCATTAATACCAAGAAGGCATTATTCCTCCATAATGAGAAACCCAATAAGGAAAAAATGGCATAAAAGGGGAAATCCTCCCTCACCCATGAAAGGAGGTTGCATATTACATCATCAAATACATTACTTTTGAGCACAGGATGAGTGTAGTATATGCCCAACATTTCAGATTGTTGCATCAACATAGGCATCTTCCAAACCAGGAACTACACCTGAATCTGAGTATCCCCTATTTTCTTCTTCAATCAGTCAAAGAGATGAGTCTAAAAGTACAAAGAGGTAAACAATAATTATTAGCACATCATGGCCTCATGAAGCTGATAGTCTCTAGTGCTCTTATGAGCTTCAAACATAGATTTTTGTGGGAAGATTTCATCAACATGGATAGACAAGATTTTTAAGAAGTACAGGCAACCACGAGTGAGGAAGAAAGAAATAAGAGAGAGGAACACAAGAGACTCACCAAGCCCAAGAAATTAAAATAGAAAAAGAGGGGGAAGAAGGAAAAGATAGATGAAGAAGATAAAGAGGTGGATGATGTTTTAACTACTTTAGAAACCCCTATAGTCATCCCTCTGAAAATCACCATTGCGGAGTGGGTGCAACGTAGAAGGAGGAGGTCCAACAAGAGCAAGAATAGTAAGAAAAAGAGGATCCCAATACCATCAACCCCACTCACTACCACACCCCAAGTAGAGGAAGTTAAGGTCTCTCCTATTCTTGAACAACAGAACGAAACAAAGGGGAAGGAGCCTCAAGAAGAGACTGTGATGAAAGAGGAAAGACCAATGGAAGGAACCTCTAAAACTAAAAATCCTTTGGAAAAACTTCTTTATGAAACCATGTTGGAACCATATAAAGCCAAGGTTGATGCCATCAAGTGGAAAAGGGTTGAAGAAGATAATAAAGGAAAGATTAAATAAGAGGTTTCTCAAGAGTTGGAACAACAACTCCAACTTATTCAATAAAAGTTCCAAATTATGACTATGCAGAAAGTGGACTACAGTCAGAAGCTTAAGGCAGAGAACCAAAAACTTAAAAAACGATTGAGTAAATTAAAAATAGATCTACATGAGAATATTGAACAAGTAGATATCATGTAAGCAACAATCAAAACTATATCCAAATTATTTGAAGAAATGTTGGAATGTAGGACACAAACTAGAACATACAAATTGTTCCTAAAAGAACAGTGGCACAAAAATCAGATGACACACTTAGTAAAGTTTGTGAAATTCAACCTGGATACACCCAAACATTTCCTAGATGCATTCTAGGGTTGTAACATGGAAGAAAAATCTAAGCTTTGTGAGTTCTACCTACATAACCTTGTCTTACCACATCCCTATAAAATCCTTTTCCAGAGTTACTTCCTCTCGTATATAGTTATAAGTTGTGCTCCTATCCTTATTAGACTATATGAGTAAGAGTATCATTGATTTGATGCTTCAAGGAATTCAGGAGGAACCTGGGTTATTGGTTTCGAAATGGTGCCAAAAGTAGCATTAGGTTGTAACTAACTCTCTTATTTCACTGATTAATAGAAGAATATATTTTCCTTCCAATATTTTGTTCACTTTTTTCATTGCAATATGATATGTTCATATTTTTTCATATATTCGTTGAAGTGTACCTTTGATATATGCTACTAGGACCTATAACTACCTCATTGCAACACAATCTAGGCCTCTCATTGCAGGCTTGTATTGGCGGAGACCAAGAGCGTTTTGATAATTAGGAGTAGGGATCGACATCAAATGAAGGGCTTAAGGTGCACACCTTCTAACTATATATGAGAGGAAGCAACTCTGGAAAAGGAGTTTCAAGGTTGGGGGAGAACTTCTCAGAGGATGAAGGGGAAGGGAAGCTTGCTCAATTTTCTTAGTGTAACTTTGCACCATCAAACTTCTCCTTATCATTTCCCCCAAAGGTTCTTTTATACTCTCCCAAATGGGTTGGGGAGGTTGAAATCCATTTTTTACGAGCTTGGGGACATTGGGAAACGATCCCAACTAAAAAACCTGTCCAAAATCTCAGAATTATTTTATTTTTCATTATTGTTTAGGGAATTCGTAGGTTGCACACCATAAAGGCACGAATGTCCATATTTTTCTCAAAGGAAACCCAAGGATATGTTCAAAATTCATGTTTTTTAGATGACTTGGATTAGGAAAGGTGGGATTTTGATTTTGCAAGCAAAAGGGAAGGGTAGGCCATAACACCAATGCATAGGTTTGGCATTTTAATCTATAACACTCTATTCAGACAACGTAACAATCATCCTCTCTCAGATGGCCCAACCCATTTTTCACACGAGAGTCAAAATGAATAATGAATCTTCCACTCGAATGATTTCTCCTCGAAATACACTAAGGCAAACAATTTATATTGCATGCCTTAAAATTCACACTTGTGACCTTCAAAAGTAGCTTTAGCCACTTGGTGACACATTCCCTTCCCTTTGGAACTCAGGATAAAATGAATATCCATACATTACAATTTTCTGGAAATATTTTTAAAATATTCCCTAAGACTTAAGTCCCACCCCCTGTTCCCTTTTCCGGTGGATTTCTCCCCCCATCCCTTTTCATTTGATTTTTTTGTGTGTAGCGATGTAATATTATATTAATAACTTGAGTATAATTACACTTTACATGGATAGGTTCACTATCCTATCTGCATCCCATCTCACCAGCCTAATAATCACATAGACCCTCCATCCTCAATACACACACACACACACACACACACACACACACACACACACACACACACACACACACACACACAACTCGGCTTGGTGCACACTCCCAGGTCATTCCTGCACACTTACCCAAGTGTGTGAAACACTATGAAATATGCACGCCCTTTGTTTGATAACAATTCTTGCGCACTACTAAGGTGCACGTAATACCAAAGCTTAGTGCCAATGACTCACCAACGTATATGTACATTTATATTTATAATTGGTACCAACGAATCACCATCCTATATGTATAATTACAAAGGGTTCATATTAGGGACATTACATTCCCCTCCCCCTTATTTATGCACCGTCCTAAGTGCGTCATATACATATGTACATACAAAACTTCAAAAATATTCAAAAAGATGTGGATACTCTGTTTGCATAGCATCCTCACTCTCCCAAGTTGGATCCTCAGTACCATACCAGGTCCATTAGAACTTTACCAGCTCCATGGCTTGATTCCGGAGTTGTTTAATTTTTCGATCCAATATGCAAACCGGTCACACTCGAAAATTGGGTTTGGGCTTCACTTGAATCACATTCCAATCAATAATATGATTATCATTAGATACATACTTTTTACGAAATGATACATGGAAAACATTATGAATACACAAGGATGCAGGAAATGCAAACATATATGTGATAGGACCAATCCTCTCTAGGATTTCAAATGGCCCATAGTAGCGGGCTTCCAACTTAGAAAACTTTCCCAACTTCAGGGAACTACACCTAGATTTAAATTTCAAAAACATGTGATAACCCACTTTAAATTCTCTATGGGTTCTTATTTTATCTACATAGATTTTCTACCTGTCTTGGGAAGCGTTTAAATTGTTCCTTATCTTTACCATTTTCTCTTCCATTTCTCAGAGCATATTTGGCCCAACTACTATGTTGTCTGTTGGGTTGTGCCAACTCACTAGCATGTTGCACTTTCTACCATAAAATGATTCAAATGGGATCATATTCAAATATGCTTGATACCCATTGTTGTAAGAAAAATCTACCAAGTGAAGGTTGTCTTCCTATTTTGATGGTTTATCCATCACATGCATCCTGAGCATATCTTCAATCACCCAATTTTCTCTTTGTATTTGACCATCTATCTCATGATGATAGGTTGTGCTAAAGTTTATATTTGTTCCAAATCCTTTGAATATCGCTTTCCAAACGTTCAAGGTGAAATTGGAATCTCTATCAGACAGAATTTTCTGAGGTATACCATGTAGCTTAGCAATTTCTCGCATGTATGCGTCAGCAATGTTGGCTGCCTTGTGCGTTGACTTCACTAGAATAAAATGGGTAGCTATAGTAAGCTTGTCCACCACTACCATAATAGAATCATGCTGCTTAGCAGTCCTTGGTAGCTTAGTTATGAAATACATGGTCACAACTTTCCACTTCTACTCAGGAATGAACAAATGCTGTAGTAAACCAATTGGATGTCTTTCCTCAACCTTGAACCTTTTGGAATTCAATACATCTAACAATAAAATCAACAAATTCCTTTTTCATACCTGGCCAATAGTATTTCTTCTTGATTGCGACAATTGTCTTCTATTAACCTGGATGTCTCGCATAAGGAACCTTATACATCTCATAAAATATCATGTTTTTCAATTCTTGATCATTTGGCACATAGAATCTACATCTATACATGAGGATTCCATCCTCTTTTAGCTCATAACCTTCGTATTTATGTTGTGACATACCTTGTTGTAAAGTCACCTTTATGTCCACATAACACTGATATGATTTGGAAAATTCTAAAATTATGTCACACAAATACAATTTGTACATGTTAATGGATGTAGCATGCATCTCATGCACCCTTTGTCTAAGTGCGTCAGCCACCTTGTTCTCTTTTCCTATGATATGATTTATGTGAAAGTCATACTCACTAAGGAATTCCAACCACCTTTTTCTGACATTTTAACTTGGCTTTCCAAATAGATACTTCATACCAATATCGTTTGTCCTCAAATCAAATATTTTACCCATAAGATAGTGTCACCACATCTTCAAGGCATGCACTATGACTGCCAATTCTCAGTTATGAGTAGCATATAACCTTTCATGCTATTTTAACTTTCTCAATTCGTAGCATACCACATGCCCATTTTGACTAAGGAATCCATCGAGCCCTTCCTTGCATGCATCTTTGCACATAAAGAAGTCTTCATCTGAATTAGTAATTCTCAAAATTGGTGCACTTGTTAACAAATTTTTCAAGTGTTGAAAACTCCTTACGCAATCTAGAGTCCATTCAAATCATGCACCTTTCTTTTGTAGAGATGTAATTGGATGCACAGTCTTTGAGAATACTTCAATAAATCTCATGTAAGAAATTGCATGTCACATAAAGGATCTCACATCTGCGACATTTCTTGGTGTCGACCATTCCTCAATGGATTTTATCTTTTCTGGATCCACAACTATCCCTTCCTTGGAAATGATATGACCCAAATAATGAATATGTCGCTGATAAAATGAGTACTGGATCAACTTTGCATAAATTGCATGTTCCCTCAATACTTGTAGTACCATCCTCAAGTGTTTCTCATGTTCCTCTTCAGACTTGTTGACACTTGAATCTGTTAGGACCGAAATGGAAACCTCATAAGAATGTAAATCCCCCTGTGTTTTTATAGAGGTGGTACTGCTCTTTTAGATTTTCTTGAGATTTTTCAAATATTCAAAATGTGGAACTTGGCAGAAGTCCGTTGTAGTAATTCAAAGAAACATAAATATTACAAAAAAATAATAAAAAAAATGTTTTCTTTTTCTGTTTTAAAGACAGTTCCTGAGAAAGGACCAGGAATTACACATTTCTCACATTTAAAGTAAATAAGAAAAATTTCCTCACATCCATCATAGTCTAAGATAAATATTTATGATCACATAAAATAAAAAAGAAGATGATTTGCATGCATAAGAGAACTTTAACAGAGTGGAAACATGGGCAGCTCAAATAAAGATAATGATAGATTAACCTCAAATACTTCATATTCTGAAAATAAGGTTACAAAGCATAGTCAAGATTGTTCCCAAAGTAGTTCTCTTGAAATTTCCAAAAAATATATAATCTATTACATATTATTTGAAATTGTAAATGCGTTTGTCTTAAAGACTATGATTGGGGATCCCGTGGACCATAAAGCAAATAAATACAAGAAATAAGATTTTGGAAGGAAGACGGTGGGTGGTATAAGGATCAACAAGACTTGGTAAGAAGAAAAACTGAGTTATCAATCTTCGGTTAAACCTTTCTATTGAAAGAGGTGGAATAATTGGATGAAGGACTTGATCAAGAAAAGAAGGATGTGATCATCATAAACTTACTATGATGGTCACTCGTGTGTTCATTTTCTCGTTGATGATCTTTTATCATTTTCATCAATGGTTAAAGGAACCGTATCAGTTGTTTATTTCCCTTCATTTGTTAGTTTATCGATAACATTCTTATACCATTCTTTAGTGTAACTTTTCATAGGTGCCACGTTGATTTCATGCTGGATTTTATTATTGAACAACTCGCCCTCCAAGTCTCAGAGATCAATGGAAATTCCATGTAATACTTATTCAATATCCTGATTTTTTACGGAGTAATCCACTAGTCAGTTGTCTATGGAGTCCTCATCATATTCAATTATGCCATATAATTTTTCAATTGACAATCTTTTAAAAATCTCAACTTTCTCATTGAACTATTGTTTTGTTTGGAACAACGAGTTGAGGATCAACTTGGGATCTTGGAATTCGTTAGTGCTTCCAACTAGGTCCACCTCCATGAGCCTTTTGAATATATATTCTCTCCTTGTTATGTCTTGGTTTCACATATGAACGATGTTGTTCAAGTTCTTTATTTTCTCTCCGAGCAGGCATTAAAATGCTTGATCTGAATTGTAGAGGGAAGTTCCTCCTCTCATCTCTTTAGCTATGACATGTTATAAAATTTAATACCAAAGGGTAACATGGAATCAAGTTAGAAACCTTCTTCATTTGTTAGGTCAGCCTAAAGATATTCAAGGAAGACATGCACCCTCGATCCAAAAGAAATCATGCTCTTTGAAATTTCCCAAGCTTCTGTAATCAATGCCATTCTTTTCTTGATATTATTCTCCACATAGCTCCTAGATGATGTGAGCAATCTTGAGGATCCTTTTATTTTGGTTGCGGGCATGGTGGATCCGAAAATTGCCAAAGGGCTGGGAAAGAGTGGAAGAAGCATCAAAGTCTCTTCCAGTTCCTTAATCCTTTCCTATAACTTTATATTTTCGGCTTCGAGACCACCAATGGAATCGTCCAATGCATCGCCATTTGCTTTATGAATTCTGGAAATTTGGGAAGGTCGCATATTTCTTAGGTTAACCTATAAACGATATTTCCCATTTTTATTCTTCACATCACTCTTCTCAATAATTAATTTCTTAGATTCTCTGTCAAATAAAACACTTTGAAATACAAATGATTCTTCTTCATCAAATATCTCATTTTCAACAATTTCCAATGACTGATTCTGGTGGGCCGCACCTCCTGGCTGATCAATATTAGGAAACATCTTCTCAATGTCAGACTTGAGCTCCATATCTTTGAGGGAGAAGATATTGATGTCACTTTTGATGCATTGTTGTTATTTCTCTTGTACAATATTCTTCATCTTCTTCCTTAGAGGAAGTTTATGCGAGCTTTCATTTTTTCATGGAGGTGGGTTCTTGTCTCCTCCTCCACCTGAACTACTGTTCATTACTTTATTAGATGGGTGCATCGTTGGAGAACTTCTCTGAGGTGTTGTAGTATTAGGAGTAATAGTTGGGGACTGGACACTCTTCTCATTGGGACCCTTTCCTCTCTTTTTGTACAATTCATTTGTATTGAGTACCGTCTCTAAGTCACCAGAAGTGTGGGTAGGATTGCCCAAGTTATTATCTTCTTCTTCTCCTAGAACAATGTGGATAAATGAATTTCTAAAACCCACTGTTAACATATGTTCCACAAATATTTCATTAGGGTCAAACCCTCTAATATTTTCAACATACTTGAGATTCAATTTGTGGAAGTGGTTTGCAAATTCATCAATTTTGTTCATACTTCTGAATACAAAATCCCCAACTTTCCAAGGCAAAGGTATGAATTGGTTTTTAATTTTTTCATGAAAAAAAGTACAGCCAAAAGTTATATTTCCTTATAAATTTTGTAACAAACATTATGTCGGATATATGGCATGGTAGAAACGAGGGATTTTCCTTAGAATTGAAAAAACTGATAACATTGTAATTTTCTATTTGCTCCAAAGTCCCCTTTTTGTCCAGGAATTTACTAGCCTGAGCGGATATTTTTGGAGTATATTTTCCAAACAACAATCCTTTAAGAACTGAGACAAAGTCGTTGAAAACTTCATAAAAATTTAGGGAAGCTTTGTGCCTCCATAACACTTGGTACCAAAAGGTCACATGGTCAAATTCACAGTTCACCTTCTTGCATATAAACAATTTAGGAAATTGACAGCAATGCTCTATCGCAAAAACCAAATAAGAAGACATAAATAATTTCTTATCCTTTTATAATGAGACAATTGGGAAGAAATTTCAATGGAAAACAACTTCCCCCAATCGAAAATGGCCTTCTCCTTGATAGTAAAATATCAGATATAAAGAATCATACGAGAAATGTTGGCAATAGTTTCTTGGCCCGTAACTCTAGTCAATAACCAAGCAATTTACCGAAATGGGTTTTTGATCAAGCTGACCTACAATCTAGTAATATCTTTAGGGATGGCCATGGGATTCTCCAAGAATTCAGGTAATATATCTAGTCCGTTGTCATGTTTTTTCAAGAAGACCCTGCAATATTCACCTTTGAAGGTGAGTGTTGGTTCTGGGAGTTTTAACATTTTACAGAACACTTGAGGTGAAAGAGAGATGAGAAAATGGTCTTGGAGTTGAATCATCCGTTGAATTGGTATATACTTCTCATCACACTAGGAAACTAGTTCCTTGTAGTCAAAAACTTCAGTAACACATCTTGCACGAGGAATTTCGGACGTCCAAATTACTTCCTTCTAAGCAAAAGGGGATGAATAATAAGAGTATTCTCTAGACCACTGAAAATTCTAGTCCTCTCATCCAAAAATGTTCAAAGTATCTCTGTAGAAATGTTGTCGATTTTCTATTGCCATAAGTTGACAAGAGCTTTCTTTTGATCCATATAATATTTGAAATGAGCGCTTGAGAGATATAATATAATCTTCTGCAAATCATGTTTTAATTTGGTTTAATAAGAAATCTCCTTGAGCCCTTCGCCTATTAATGAAAATATTTACAGGGCCTACATGATGAATTATTAGTATTAAATCTTACTAAATGCGTATTGGGAAAATCACAAAGGTGGTGGGGACGGACGAGAGAAAATAGAACTTGGGACTTTTGTGAACCCTCCAACCTTACTTTGAAGAAGGTTGAGAATTCGTTTAAGTGTTGTAACGCGGTCAGTCAGACTCAATATAAGAGATATGAGATACTTAGGATCTCGGGAAATCCAATGGTTAAAGTGTATATCACAGATATTTTGGGTGAAAAATGTATGTCATGGAACAAGGGATATGAAAGCTTGAAACCCACCAACCCAGGAACGCGCGACTGCATAAATGGATAAGTATGTAATAATGTGGCGGTCAGTCAGATTCATGATGTGAGAGTGTGGATGGAGATGAGGATCCATGAGTTTGCCAAGCCATGAACCCACCTTTTTGGAAAAATGACTAAGTATAAGAACTAGAAAGGGAGAATAGAAGGGAAAAAAGAAAAGGGGGATTTGGGTAAGTATAGAAGAGGGAAAATAAATGGACAAAAGAAGTTGGGAAAATAGAGAAGGGGAGGGAAATTTGGGAAGAATGAATTGATCTCAACAACTCTCTCCAACTATGGGATGATAACCATCTGTGGGTTGTCGAGAATCCATATCCTTTCATGACTATGTTCTTCCGCCCATTGGGCCATGGAGTCAGAGTAAGAATATACAAATTAAAAAAATAAAATTATGTACAATGAGAATGAGAAAGTCTTAGGAGAATAAACCTTTCAAATGCTTCCCATTGAAAATAAACCTTAATATTTTACCCTTCATGTCTTGGAGCATATAGGATTTAAAACCCAAGATCTTCTCGATGACGTATGGTCCTATCCAGAGTGCTTCGAACTTTGTATGCATGGACGATTTCTCCTTGGCCTTGTTCCAAAGTATCACCAACTCTCCCTTCTAGAAATTCTTTACAGTTGTGCTCTAATAAAAATATCCTTTGACGCTCTATTGTGTAAATGTGTTGAACCTGCAAAGAATAGATCAAGCTAGAAAATACCACAAACATTTGCAGAGAGAAATTGAGAAAGAAGAAGAAGGAGAGAAAGAATGGAAGAATTCTCATTAACCGCAATGAATAATGAATAATTTACACATGATATACTTTGTATAAGCCAATGAATGTTCACTGGAGGAGAACCAATGTGCCATAGTGGTGGTATAGAGTGATCTGGACACACACCAATAGTTACGGGAGTAAACGACCACCTAGTCTGGTCTCTCAGGAAGTTACGGGAGTGAACTGCCAACTAGCTGAGTTAACTAGTCAACCAGTCTTCAGTTAACTGACTAAACAAAGTGTAGTGAGTAGATCAAGGAATCAAGGGTAATGTGTCAGTATAGTGATGGTCCCAAGGCAATTTCGCATTAGCATGGTGATGATCCCAATGTTGCATGGTGATAAAACCAATGCAACATCTAGAATCAACTCAACTCGTCAAACTGAAGTGTTAACTGAAGAGAATATTCTCCAGGTGGAATATTCTCTCCTAAAAAATAGGAGACTAGATAAATGACTAATAATGACTAATAAAAAAGGAAAAACCTTAGGATAAATAAATCCTAGGTGTGTGTGAAGTAACTCCAATACCCTCCCTGAACATCACTATGGTGAAGATAAAGAATGGGTCCTAGCAATGAGGCCATGTTAGGTACATAAATTCAAAAGATACACTGAAATAAAGTGAGGAGAGAGGGAAAACCTCATGGGAAAATCGCCCCCTCAAGGTACACTATATGTAAAAAGAAGAACTACAGTTGCTAGGCAACTGTGTCCTTCACTCCAAGATGACTTTGCAAATAATGGAACTTCTACTCAATGAAGGTCTTGATGAAGATGTATGTCGTTTGTTCTGGTGAAGGATAGAATTGTAGGTCAATGATCCCCTCGTATAATAATCCCTGGATGCAGTGCATGTGGATCTCAATGTGCTTCATCCATTGCCTCTGAACTATATCTCTTCAGAACTTGAGAGTGCTTTGGTTGTCACACCAGATGATGATTGGCCGACAAAACTGAATGCCCAACTCAGTGAGAAAATTTTGTAGCCACATAGTCTAAATGGTTATGTTAACTACCCCTCTATACTCAACCTCGGTTGAAGATAGAGAAATGGTATCTTGATTCTTTCTCGACCAATAGATAGGCCTGGAACCAAGACTAAGTGAGTAACCGGATGTTGTCTTATGATCAGTGTTATCGCTAGCCCAGTCAGAATCAATAAACTGGATGAGATCTAATGTAGAGTCTGCTGCATAATGAATCCCAAAGGTGATGGTGCCCTGTATGTATCGAAGGATACGATTTGTAGCCTTTCAATGTAGATCATGCGTCTCCTGCATGAACCTGGAAACTACTCCAACTGCATAGGAAAGGTCTGGTTTGGAGTGTGTGAGATACACCAAGATCCCCACTAGTTGTCTATATAGTGTGTTTTCAACCAGTGGAGTCTCCCCACAATCCTCAAGTTTGACTCCTGATGGGAAAGGAGTCGGAGCAGACTTGCAGTCTGTCACGTGGAATATCTCAAGGAGATATCATGCATACTTGGCCTGAGACAGTTTAATGCTTGATGCATCCTGAATGATATCAAGTCCAAGGAATAAGTGTAGCAGACCCATGTCCATCATCAAAAACCTATCATGTAGAATCCTATTGACTGCAACAATCGCTGAAGTCAAGCAACTGATGATCAAAAAATCATCAACATACAGAACTAAGAGTAGAAGTGAATCTGTTGTCCTCAACATGTAGACATTTAGGTCTGATTTACAATGTACAAATTTTTGTGGCAATAGGTAGGATTCCATCTTGGCATAGCATGCCCTCGGAGATTGCTTGAGGCCATAAAGGGACTTCTTCAGTCGACATACCAAAGATGAGTCCTACATAAATACCTGGGGCTTCTCCATACCTAGGAGTTTCTGAGTACTGTCTCTAAGTCGCCAACAATGTGGGTAGGATTGCCTAGGTTATTATCATCTTCTTCTCCTAGAACTGTGCGGATAAATGAATTTCTAAAACCCACTGTTAACATATGTTCCACAAATATTCCGTTAGGGTCAAACCCTCTAACTTTTCAGCATACTTGAGATTCAAGTTGTGGAAGTGGTTTGCAAATTCAACAATTTTGTTGATACTTTTGAATACAAAATCCCCAACTTTCGAAGGCAAAGGTATGAATTGATTTTTTCATTTTTCATGAAAAAATTGCAGCCAAAAGTTATATTTCCTTGCAAATTCTGTAACAAACATTCTTTCGGATATATGGCATGGTAGAAAGGAGGGATTTTCCTTAGAACCGAAAATCTTAATAACATTGTAATTTTCCATTTCCTCTAGAATCCCCTTTTGTCCAAACATTTACTAGCCTGAGCGGATATTCTTGTAGTATATTTTCCAAACAAAAATTCTTTAAGAACCAAGAAAAAGTCATTGAAAACTTCATAAAAATGCAGGGAAGCTTTGTGCCTCTATAACGCTTGGTACCAAAAGATCACAGGATTAAATTCAAAGTTCAACTTCTTGCATATAGACAATTTAGGAAATTTACAGCAATACACTTTCGCAAAAACCAAATAAGAAGACATAAAGAATTTCATATCCTTTTCATACTGAGACAATTGGGAAGAGATTTCAATGGAAATAAACTTCCCCCAATTGAAAATGGCCTTCTCCTTGACAGTAAAATATAATATATAAAGAATCATATGGGAAATGATGGCATTATTTTCTAGGCCCGTAATTTTGGTCAATAACCAAGCAATTTCCTGAAATGGGGTTTTGAACAAGTTGACCCATAATCTGGTAATATCTTTAGGGATGGCCATAGTATTATCGAATAATTCAGGTAATATATCTAGGATGTTGTCATTTTTTTTCAATAAGTCCCTGGAATATTCATCATTAAATGTGAGTGTTGGCTCTAGGAGTTTCAACATTTTATGGAACACGTGAGGTGAAAGAGAGACAGGAAAATGGTCTTGGAGATGAATCATCCGCTGACTTGGTATATACTTCTCAGCGCACTAGGAAACCGGTTGTTAACGGGTAAATTGGTAGATTCGGACATGAACTAATCCCCCTAGATCCACCTAGATCTAGAACAAAACAAGACGGAACACAATGCTTTCCCTAGGTTACAATCATTGAATTTAACTACCAAAGAAAGAATAGATAACATACCTTATGAATCGCTTCCTTATGTCTTTGTTGATGTTTCCTTACTCCGATGTTCCTGTGAGATCAGATCTATAATAACACAAATCAACCAACGTTAAAGCAACAATAGTGAAATTCAATGACAACCTAAACATGTGATCAAGGAGTCATGTAATAAAATATCAATCATTTTATGGGAAAGAGACGTGCCACCATATTATATTAATGAAAGGTAGAATATATAACCGAATCACCTTAATGTCGCAAGTTCCCTTTCAGTGGCCCTTTGTTCTGACACACATATACATTTGCTCCAACATTTGCATGAAGATTTTTCAAAACATCTTGATGGATGAATGGAGGCCTCAAGCATCACTTGAAATAGGATTCTTCACACAGTGTTCAACCTATTCTTCCATCAATTTTCTATGCTTATTTATGCTTGTACCTCTAACCTTTTCCATGAGAAGCCTATCCTTATATAGGAGAAACTGAAGTGGTTAAAGAGATGAGGATGATCCCATCAAATCAAAGAAGTCAGTAGGATCATAACCATATGGACACCACCTCATATTTCTAGAAAATTCCACTTCTAGAAGCTACTAGAACTTCTTTCCTCTTTTAGTTTTAAAGTGCCTCCGCGACCTGCCTATATAGTAGCCTACAGAAATCCCGCGGGCTGGCTATAGTTCAGCCTGCGGAAATCAGGGATTTCCGCACTGTGTAAAGGGAGTAGCCTGTGGCGGCCTTACAAAAATGCATCTTGCAAGGGTGGAAAGAGGTTTCTTTTCTCAGCCAAAAGATCATATTGGGAACCTGAACACATGTTTATGTAATCGTCATCAAGGTGACCAAAATAATGTGTAACAGAATTTCCCCCAAAGTATGAGGCTGGAACTCGAGACAGCCGAAATACTTTGTAAAATAAGCGCGTATGTGTCAAGAACTGAGGGCGCACCAATCAGGAACCTGCTAACAATCAAGCATCTATACAATATCACACCACGTCTGAAGTAGGCATTCCCATGTTCAGACTGTAAATGATTGAAATCATAATTGTAGGTCATGGCCACCAATTATACAATGTGGATCCATGTCAACAAGATTCTGCATATCCACTAGGAATACATTGTGGATCCATGTATTGAAAAATCAAGTATGAACATAGCCATGAGACATACAAGGTGGATATATATGTCAAAACAAATCACAAATAATCCATCACAACTTGGACCAAAAAATGATGAAGTCCAGGGTCTTCAATCCATCGTCCGTTAGTACGATTCTAGTCACGTGATTGCATATGTTGAAGTCGAACGTGAATAGAAACCACTTTATTACCAATCATTAATGAAAACTGTTAACAAGTGTGAGGGAAATCACCATTGATGTCAATGACTCCCAAGGTACTCCAGTACAATCCAACAAGTGTGAATAAATGAGTTGAAGTCGAACACTTGACAGAATATATCGATTAGGGATCAATGATGTGAATCCACTGTCGAAAGCGAAGAAACCTGCCATTGAGGCATGCAGGATCTAAGGTACTAAATAATTTCTAAGTCTTTTTCCTGGATAATGTGCTGAAGTCGACAGGAAAAGACTCGTCATAGGAGGGCCTTGATGTATCCCCCATCAATGAAACGAAATAAGTAACAGACTTAGGGTAGATAAAAATACATATGTGACTTAGGAATGACACAGGGAAGGCCGACATGGTAAGAATGGACAATTGCAGATGACCGACTTGATATAAGGTTTCAGTTGATCTTATCTTGAACATATGAATGACACAGCAATGATCTTGGCAGTATTGACTCAAAGATGACCCAAGATGTGAACTTGTAGAAGGTCAGACAAGAGACAAATGGATTACCCAACCCAGATTCAAATGACAAAGAGGGGTGTCATGTTCAAGAGCGACACTTACTACCATTAATACAAATACAGAGACACATTCTTTTCCCAATTTTTCCCCCACCATTTATGGCGAGTACCTTTTTATTTTTACACAAGCTTGAGGAGGATAACATATGCTTGTCAATTTAAGCTCATCCTTCGGACGAGTCCCTCGGAGTATATTTAAAAAACCTTATGAAGGAGTGTTTCGGTCCTGTATGGGTCTGTCGATGTTTGTTTAATGAGTCCAAAGATAGAAAACTCGAAGGTTTTTCATGTTTATAGAGTCTAGAAAAACACTTAAAAGAGAACTCTTTCAGTTCCTTTTTCGTAAAATACTTCGACAGGACCGAAAAAGTGATTAAATATCGCCCATCAAATGCTTTCTTCAAATATTTTTATGGGCGTGAAAATAACAAGTTTGCTCGAGAATCTTTTTGTTTTTAGGGAGCATGAAAAGAGCTTAAAGAATTCTTCATAGGTTTCATTGTTTTCGTGTTATCATAACGAGTACGAAAAGATGAAAAAAATATACTCAGTTACATTCTCATTGATTTTAGAGCCTGAGAACGAACAAAGACTATGCTCAGGGTTTTTCTGAAAAACCCTAAAAAGTAATTGTACATGTGACCAAAAAAAATCGAAAAAAAAACGTCTATACTTCGTTGTCCAAGGTCCTAAATTTTTTTCCTGCAAGGAACAAAACACTTACAAGACCTTTAGAGTTACTGGGTTTTTGACTAAAATGTATTTATATAAAACAAAATATTAGGAAAAATGATAAAAAAGTAATAAATAGAAGCAAAAAGTCTTTTTCACCATTTTATTTGCACTTAGTCAAAAACTTACCAAAAACCCTTGTTTTTTTACCTCAAATTCGGCAACAGATTGCGGAGGCCATAGGGGATCATTCAATGAATGTATTGCCTAAAATAGGTAAGCATATCATCTTCTATCTTTTCAACGGATTAATTTTTGTTTTTGATGGTAAAAAATCAAGATTTTTTGATGATTTTGGACTGCTAGTCGTGCGCTGGGGCCGCCGCGAGTGGCCTATAACGGGCCCTGTAGAAATCAATGATTTCCACAGGTGAGTTAAGGCGCACTCGCATAAATTATGCACTGTACTTGGAGTTTGATCACGACGGTTAGAAAACTAAAATGAAAAGTGAACGTTGACTCAACAAAAATCCCAAAAAATGTTGAAAAAGTGTGCTAAAGATCTTCTTTGTTTCCCATGCAGGTGTTTGCTTGCAAATATGTTGGAATGGAGAGAGAGTGAGCACAAAGAATATTATCTTATGGCTTTAAATGATCCGAGGACCGTGAATTCACTCTCGAAATGTGGTCTATTAAAATTCTTCAAAGTTTAGGGCATGAGAGCCCAACGAACATTACTAGAATATTTGGTTCATATGTGGGATTCAGAACAACAAGTGTTCCACGTGGGTGTTCATGTCCTCTCTTTGGATATTGAGGATATTTATTTACTAACAGGGTTGTCACATCGTGGGGCATGCATGACTTTGACAGGTGGTCGAGGTGGTGGATTTCCCACGAGTGAGTACATTTGTCGGCATTGTGAACCTGATGCCGAAAGACGTAAAGGAAAAGTAGCAATCCGAGGTGTGAGAGATTTGACCCTCAGAACCATCCTTTTTAATGTTGCATGGATGGCAGGGAGTGGTTCACCACACATGGAACTCCAAAGTTACTTTCAATATTTTATTGAATGCTTGGAGCCTCGAGTATTCAATTGGTGTGACAGTGTAATACGCAGCATGAAAACCCAACTCACGAAAAGCAAGAATGGGGACCTTAAATAGTTCGGTTATGGGTCCATTTTAGTATCTTTCTTCCTAGAAAGAGTTCCACACCTACACCTACAGGTGGAATGGGGAATACCATCCCCGAGAGACCCATGAATGAAAATATGGTTTGACCTGATGACACAGCCTATGGAGAGTTGGATTGTGAAGTATGACGATGCATTCTTCAATTGGTTGGGACCACAAATCCTGATGATTGATGATTATGCTTATGTCGGTCTAGACTTTCGGGGTGATCCAGATTTGGTTCTCCCTGAGGGATCTTAGTGGGGAGATCTAGGTAAGAAAGACATTTGTTTTTTACAATGTTTTTGTGTTTTCAATCAAAAGACTAATAAAAAAATTTGGACCATGCAAATATAGGGCCACATCGACCCCCAGGATCTTCTCCTATTCAGAGGTGAGGAGAGGCATGTGTAGTAGCTGGATGGGATAATGAGGATTATGACGTGATAGAGCGGAACCTAAAAGGCTTGATGACAAACATCCCTGATATATCCATCGAGGAGATCCTGAGGCGTTATCAACGCCATATTATAGGCATATCTGGCTCACTTAGTCGGTTACTATGTAGGGTAGCGAGAGCAGTAGTATGGTATCGCAAGAGGAATCCATGATGCCATTTTGTAGGGGCCATGGGCTCTATATTTTGATATTTTGATCTTGGGAGGAAAACTCTTTTTGTAAGCATTATATCATTATATATATATATATATACATGAGGCTTTTACCGATTTACTCTGTTTTTTGTAAATATGTGAAATATGATCGAAATTACAAATGTCTCAAATGTTTGTCTAATACATAATTAGCTAAAGCATCAGTTAATGTATTTAGACATCTAGGAATGTGTTGATATTCAATATAATCGAAATGACGTTCCAAGAGGTGGATTCGTAAATATACCCATAATAGAGTAGGACTTAAGATAGTATAAACATTGTTTAACTATAGTACTACTAGCTGTGAATCAAGTCGTATAATGAAGCAACGAATCCCAAGTGAAATAGCACTAGTCAATAATTCGATGACCGCACTATACTCTATGATATTATTGGTCGCTCGACCGAGACAAACACCCTGTAGACAAATAAGTTCGTTTGAGGGTGCATAGATTGCCCAAGCAGCAGAAGCTAAATTTCGGGTACTACGGCTAGCACCATCGGCGAAGACAATATAAGGTAGAGAAAACACTGACATCTGGAGACCAAACACAATGCAGGGTAAGTAGCCAGGGGTAAAATTCAAATAGCAGAAACACATTAAAGTAACACACAAGAGTATGATACAGTAAAAATACAAGTGCTTATGCAGAGATAGGCTAAGTGTAATACTTCTTCAAGTAAATCTCATTTCTAGGTTCACTCAAAGGAATTTCGTTGTAATCTACTAACTCGTATGCTCCCTTCTTCAACACTCTTTTAAAAATATAAGGGCCTCGCCACTTAGCCTCAACATTTTCAGCTCCTAGAAAATCATGATCTTGTTCATATAGGAGAACTAGATCACCTTCAGAGAACACACATGGCTTGACATGTTTTTCGTATTGGGATTTCACACGTTTCTTCTGGGTTTCAATAACTAGGGTGGCATCGTGACGAGTTTCATCCAATTACATAAGATACAATAGACGCTCCTCCTCAACATAGGTGTTTGGGATAAGTTTGACTGCTAGTTTTAACGATGGAATTTCACATTCAATCGGTAGAACAAATTCTAAACCATACACTAATTGGAAGGGTGTAAACCCCATGGATAACTTCATGGATTTCCTATAGGCCCAAAATTATGAGAACAACATCGTGTGCCAATTGGTTTTGTGAATTCCGATAATCCGTCGAAGCATGGTAATAAGTACTTTGTTTATTTCTTCGACTTGGTCGTTGGCCTGTGGATAGTAGGGGGTTGAGTTTTCATGTCGAATACCCAAATTTTCTATAATCTCAGACATCATAAAGTTTCAAAAGTGGCTACCGTGATCGGTAACGATAGCCTGTGGGATTCCAAATCATGTAATAATGTGATTGAAGATGAATAGGGAAGCATTTTTTCCCTTGTTGTCGAATGTAGGCATAGCCTCAACCCACTTCATGAAATAATGTGATTGAAGATGAATAGGGAAGCATTTTTTCCCGTGTTGTCGAATGTAGGCATAGCCTCAACCCACTTCATGAAATAATCTATGGCTACAATAATGTACCCATGCCCCCCGGCTAAGTGAGGGTTACATGTCATGAAATTGATGCCCCATTTAGTGAAGGGTCCAACGAAAACTACAGGATGTAAGGGAGCAGGGTGAGATCTTATTTTGTTGTTGTATGTTTGGAAATCATGGCATTTTTGGACGGCAATAATACAATCTTTGAATAGAGAAGGCCAAAAATACCCAGATCGTAAGATATTTTGGGCAGTAGCATACCCAGACATGTGACCACCACATGCTCCCGAATGGCAGTCATTCAAATCTTTCTCAGCCTCATCATAAGTGAGACATCATCAAAAAATGGAGTCAACTCCACGACGATCAAGAGTATCACTGAGGGTGATATACTGACGGGCTTAGTAACGTATGCGATGACGGTCATTACTATACAAATCGGGCCGGAAAGTTTGAGTCTGGAGATATATAATGATATATCCATACCAAAGATCATCGGAACTGATCATAAAAAAGGATTCATCAGCTAATGAATCCTCTGCTACATTTTCCATCTCAGAATAGGGAAGGTCGCATATCAATTCAGAAAACACCAAGGATTTCTTAGACTTAGCACGTTCAAACTCTAAGTCAAATTCCTGGAGTATCACAATCCATTTGGAGTATTTTCCCCCTAGAAACTGGCATGTAAGAATGTGTTGCATTAGGTTGCAATCGAAAGTCACGGTGGTCTTGCGTAAAAGGATATAGTGTCAGAAACGTTGGACAGCTTGAACAACTACCAAGGCCAATTTTTCAACATGTAAATACTTGGCTTCGGTAGTCGTGAGACTCCGACTCAAATAATAAATAACATGTTCATTGTGACAATCGTCCTCTTGGACCATAACCATGGCGATGGTTGAATCCGAAGCAACGAGATAAAGGAAATAATCTTGACTATAATCGGGTGGGAAAAGTAGTGGGGTACGGGTTAAAGTCAATTTCAAAGCGTTGAAGGCTTTGTTGGAAGTGGTTTCCCATACAAATTCAGAGCCTTTCTTTAATAGTCGACTAAATCCAAGTGTTAACTCAGCGTATTTTGGGATAAAATGACGTAGAAAGTTTGCCTTCCCTTGCAAGCTTTGTAGCTGGTGAAGTGAAGAAGGAGGAGGGAGATTGAGAATGGCCTCAACCTTCAAAGGATCTACCATGATCCCTTGACATGACACAATCAACCCTAAGAGTCGGTCGGAATCCATGCAAAATATACATTTGTGTGGGTTTAAGTGTATATGATAGAACCAACAACGAAGGAAAATGGCTCGGAGGTGGGCCGGATGATCACTACGATGCATGGAATGTGCTGGTAGGTCATATAAATGTGGTTGTACAATGTGCTTAATATCATGGAAAGCATAAGACATGGCACGTTGAAACATGGCACCGACGTTCTTTAAACTGAAGGGTAGTTTCCGGTAGGAAAAAGTTCCCCAAGGACAAATAAAAGTGGTTTTTTGTTGATCCACAGGTAAGATGTTGATCTGATTATATCCAGAGAAACCTTCCATCAAAGAGAAGATTTCACTTCCGGCGCAATCGTCGATGTTTTGGTCAACAAAGGGGGTAGGAAAGTTTTCCTTAGGACAAGCTTTGTTGATATCCCTATAATCAACACAGACACAGATCGCACCTTGTTTCTTGTTAACTGGAACTAGATTGGATACCCAATCAGTTAAAGCCATAGGATAAATAAAGCCAGCTTTAAGAATTTTTTCAACTTCAAGCTTGATAGCGACTGATTTGTGAGGGTGGACCGAGCGAAGTCTCTATCGAAAAGGTTTAATGCTCGGGTATGTCTTGATTTCATTTACAACAACATTGGGGTCAATACCAAGCATCTCTTCATAGCTCCATGCGAAGACGTCACGAAACTCTTGAAAAATGGATTTATACGTGGCAACCTCATCAATGGAACATGAAGCTTCCATGTGCACATTTTCGACAACTCCAGGTTTAGTGGATATGTTGAGGGGGATCGTGGGTGAAATATTACTTAAGTTCCCTTCATATAACACATCGTGTGTGGACTCGGGAAAGGAAGAAATGATGACAACGGTCAAAGGAGTTGAAATCCATTGGTAACTCTCGAGGGTGTGTTGTTCCAGGAAGAGAATGGAATTATGATGTCCATCGTCCCAAGGAGTGTCCTCCATAGACATAACCGACATAATCATATCATCTATGGGAAAAATCACATGAAAAGGATTAGGAGATGAATCGACAAGAGAGGGGGTAGAGGAGGATGCAGATTGAATGGCTTGATAGGCAGATTCAATTGGACTTAAAGGTATCTGGTTTCCATAGTGGAGATAATCACTAGGTTCGGGTACTATCCACGGGTCAAACAACTCGGGAGGTTCACAGACAGAGGTGGAGATCATGTTAATTGAGGAAACCAAAGGAGGTGGAACGTCGGGTGGTGGGATTGGGAAAGTACCCATTAGAGTGGAATCTTTTAGTAGATCCATGCTGACATTCTCATATCCAGGGGGTGTCTTTGCAATGAAAGGTACGTTGTTGGTAGGCGTGTCAGATTTGAAGAAGGCCAATTGGTCTACCATAATGAATTTTCCCTGATGTGGAAAACACATGATGTGGAAAAGAGTAGACACAACTGCACGCATGGAATCGATCCAGCTATGTCCAAGTAAAAGGTTGTAATCGACAGGAGCGTCAAAGACCTCGACTTCAACGTTGACCGTTTTTCCTTCTAACATAATAGGCAATGATGGGAGGACACCGTAAGGTTTAAATCCAGAGCCATTAAAGGCTTTGAGTGTGTTGTGTGATTCAGTTAAGGGATGATAGCTGATGGCTTTCCAGTAGGCAATAGACATGAAACACATCAAGGCACCTTCATCAATAACTATTCTACAAATGTTATTGTCGTAGACAACAACTTGTATTTGAAATGTGAGTTGAGGGGGTAACCTTGGAATGTGATATTCCAAGTCAAAGATTATTAAATTTGTATCCATAGGGTCGATTCCATCGATATCTTTCAACAGTGCCTTCCGTTGTGTAGGACAACTCTGAAGGACTTCGAGGGCTGACATTGCAGATGGTGCTTGTGCTAGGTCTTCTACTATAATATAGTTATGGGTAGTACGCGCATGAGGATTGAAAGCAGACTTTCGAACCACGCCCTTGGGAGGAGGGCAAAGGATCGTATTGAGGTTCAATCGTTCGAGATGAAGAGGACAGTTGGAAGGTGGAGTCGAGGGATATTTTTGAACCAACAAAGGTGGTATATCGTCAAATTTCTCCTTGGAGGAAGGGTAATATTTGGCACGAGTGGTAAGTGTGATGTCATTCTTCTTTGAATCACCATTACACATAAGTACATAGGAGATGGTGGAGGAAGAAGGTTGATCATGGATGACCAATTGATCCTGTTGTTGAGAAGGTAAGGGTTGAGACAAGATGGTAGGGGTAGGAGGTTTTGGGGTCCCTTGGAGGAACTTCATGACCTCAACACGTCTTGGACAATCCTTTCTGTAGTGATCATCACCACAGATAAGGAAAGGATATCGAGGTTTGCGTTTATCCTTATCTTCAACAGGTTTTGTCTTGGCCTTATCGGATTGTGGGTTTTTATTCTTATCCTCCTTATTCCTACCCTTCCCTTTTTTAGATTTATTCTTACCGGTAGGATTCGATTGAACGATGTTCACTTCTGAATTTTTACTGGTGGGAGGGGTGGGCGTCGAAGCAGTTTGAACATTAGAAGCATGGGATTTGGGCGTGGTGTGAGAGGTCTGTGTAGATTGAGGTTGGGCATGGAAAGTACCTATCACACCATCATCGGCATGAGAAGCTACTAGGGTTGTTGAGGTGGTCGTGGTAGAAGGTCGAGGTGCATTAGCGAGCAGATTGTAAAGAGTACTCGTTTGTGAATAAACGAGATCGAGATACTGGGCACGACTGATCGCCTGTTCTTCTATGACAACTCCACCCATAGAAATGTATTTAGATATGTCATTCATGAATGATTTCGTGAACCATTCTGCCAATAACTGATCAGGAAGATCGAGTTTGATTAGACGTCGTCTTCATCTCCACTCATGAATGTGATCAGAGATATGAGTGGCTTTACTTTTCTTGAAAGAATTCAAAATCTCGGTCCTCGTTTCATAATGGATTAGCAACTGGTAGTGAGTGAGGAAATCCATAGCTAAGGTTTTGAAATCAGTGAAGAAGCATTGTGGTAATCTATATACCACTCGCGAATGAACCCGTGAGAGTTCGTTGAAAAAGGCGTAACCGCATGGAGTCATCCATAAAAGAGTTGGATGAACACCAAAGCTGGAAAGTCATTACATGATTATTTGGGTCTTCTCTAGGTTTACCATCGAACTTAGGAATGTCAGATGGTTTTGGCTGGTATGACAGGCCAATGAGGAGAGTGACAGATAGGGTCATTCAAAATTCTAGACAGATTGGGGAGGTCCAAAGTGGCCACAAAGGGTAATTGTCTATTCATGTGAGGGTACTGGTGAATTTGGGGAGGAAGTCCCATCGGTATACCAGTAGGACCGTAAGAATTTTTCATATAATGTGAAGATCCTGGCAGATTCGGTTGTTAGTGTGGAGGTATGTATCCCGTGGGGTTGGGTTGGTTAGGGATGTTCCCTTGGAAAGGAGTATTGAACTGAGCATTCGGGCACCAAGTGGGATTCAAAGAACCTGGATATGGTTGACTGTATTTTGGGGGTACCAAAACACTGGTTTGAGAAGGTTGTCCCCCAAAGGATTGTGGGTTAGCTTGAAGGTTCCAAAGGTGAGCTAACAAGTTTGATGCGTTCGGTCCAGATTGTGAATTATAAGTTCCAACTTGAGAATGTCCTCCATAAGGAGGAGGCATCCTAATTTAAGCATGACCCCCAGATTGAGGTTTCCCCCTGGCATAATATTGCCCCCCAGTGGGAATATGGTAATTGGAAGTGAATAGATGATGAGTGCTACCAATTGGATTGGAGCCACTAGGGTCAGATCCGCCATGAAGAGGTGGATAAGACCCTCCGGAGAGGACTTGGGAAGGCGTGGGAACATAACCAATAGAGTTATTATGCCCAAGTGGTACTCCGGATGGAATTTGGGTATGGATGGTAGCAGAAGGATTCAAAGCGTGATACCCAAGAGGAAGAGAAGGGGTAGGTCTAGTGGAACGTGGTGTACTAATGGCAGCATGGTTAACCACTATATTCCCAGAAGGAATAGTTGTAGCACAAGGAAGAATTGTAGAGTGGGCCATTTGAAAAGGGACGGTTGAACTAGGGCTAACTGATTGGGCTTCTAAGATAGCAAAGAGATAGGCAGTTGTACTAGAAAAATGACCTAGGGAGACTGTGAGGATGGCAGATGTCTCGGGTAGCTCAGGGATGGCAGGGATATCTTCTCCTACTCCTGAGCCATAAAGGTATCGTACTATACGAGGTGGGCTTGTAATTATTATTGTAGTCCAGAAAGGATTGTTGGCTCCAAAAGGTCCGGTTAGAGGTCCAAAAGAAACAACAACAAGTTCCCCGGCAGAATTCATCCGGAGAAAATGTCTTTCATATCCAAGAGGGATGCAGAAAGCTTCCATAGAATCGAAAATAATTCAGAAACTTTCCAAAGAGGATGAACCTTCCTCTTGTGTTACATTGGTATCCTAGACTTCACTCTGTTGAGGAGATCCCTCTGATGTGTGAGGGGGTATAGGGGTAGAATCTTCCATGTTTTCCGGTGGAAGTCCCTGTACCCTACGTGAACGATGGGGAGGGTCTATGTTGGCGAAACCAAAAAATCTACGGATAAAATCTATTTCCAACTAAGTAAACAAACAACATGCGCTATTAAAATCTAGGAATCAAAACCAAGCAAACAAGACCTTCCTTTTCTGAAGTCACTAGTTGGTGATGGAATCCAACATTGTGACGTCGAGACAAGAAGGGGTTGGGCTAGGGTGGAAAATTTATGTTGACGACCTGCTTAATGGACTTACACTCTGGTGCAAGATCCCACACATAATCATGGGTATACCCTCCAAGGTGCCCGAGTGAGTCTGGCCAGTGTCGATTCCAGGTATTGTGGAGACATGCCCCTCCACAGTCACCTTGTGTAAGACCCTAAGAAGATAGGCTACTATAGTTACCATGAACAAAAATGATGCCTGGGGGAACAATCGACAGTCTGATCCACACGCAAGGGCAGGGTATCGAGCCTGAAATCAACTTGAGAGGCTTCCACTCATCATTGTTGGTATGCCTTCAAGGAACCCCCATAATACGTGCAATCTCTACACCGAGAGCAACAAAGCAGGGTGAGTGGCTACCAATCACAATGCGACCTCAGGTTTGACCCTTGTGTGAGAAGGGATTCTCAGGACAAAATGTTGCAAATGGATTTGGACACTCCCTATCACAAGATACTATTGTGTGTTTTATACTTTGGAGAGTGTGTCTCACTACCTATTCCAAAGCCCTATCCTAGATAATGTTGGTGTAAAAGAGCCCTAGGAAAAGTTACTAGTTGAATTTTAAATTTTCACAATATTATTAAAGGTTGTTGTTACTCAAGAGGGAGACGAGAATGAAACCAATGTTATGTGAGACTTTGACCCAATAACGTGTAAATAAAAATGAATGATGGAAACTTTTGTTCGATGAATTCTATCTACAATAGAGAGAAAGAATTTTTCTAGAACAATGCAAACTATGATGTACAATTCCCTTTTTTGAATGTAGTACCAAATAATCATTAAAAATGTAATTTCACTATTCATTCTCTTTCAATATTTCCAATGCCAATATTTTTTGAATAAATGATTGCTTAAAAGAATAAAAATACTTTAATTTTTTTCTTTCCAGAAACCAAAAATAGGGATGGAACTAAGAAAGGATAAGCAACCAATGAAAATAAAACACTCAACAAACACCCAAATCAATCTTTCAATGGAGATAAAAATAAAAATTGACAAGACAATGTCTCTTCAAATATGAACAAGAAATGTTTTTCTAATCATTAAGCAATCTAGAAGATGCAACCAACTTACAAATCCAAACCCAAACCAAAATCTTTGATCGAACAAGCACTCAGACGCAAGTCCAGAGATTATATCCTTGTCGATAAAAACAAAGATAAAAGAAAGATCAAAAGAGAGGCATCCAATATCCGAAATCAATCAATATCAAGTTGAAACAATCAGAAGCAGTCAAGAACTAGTATTAAAAATCCTTTTCAAACCGAATGAAGAAAAAACTGGGCAACAGTAGAGGTCAAGACCCAATCCAAAAAGTTTTCAAATGCCTCCCTAGGCAGGAAGTATAACATAGTGTGGAAATGAGTGGTTTTCGCAGGCCAATAATCATGCATGTCATGGAAATCCCACACTGAAACAGACCACTAGGGTGCAAAAATAGAAGGTTTCTGTGATCTACCTATAAGGTGTAGTGCGGAAATCTTTCACAAAAAATAAAATTTTTCAAAAAGGAAAAGGAGTCTCAGGAAAATTTTAAATCCAGTGGGTCTAATTGGATCTCCCACAGACTCAGAGACTAAAACAGAATGTAAATGATAGGCTATGAGAAAATGGCCAACAAAAAACCACAATCAAGTTGTACTTCCCCAACGTTGTCGCCAATTTTGTTAACGGGTAAATCGGTAGATGTGAACATGAAATGATCCCCCTAGATCCACCTGGAACTAGAACAAAACAAGATGGAACACAATGCTTTCCCTAGGTTACAATCATTGAATTTAACTACCAAAGAAATAATAGATAACATACCTTATGAATCGCTTCCTTATGTCTTTGTTGATCTTTCCTTACTCCGATGTTCCTATGAGATTAGATCTGCAATAACACAAATCAACCAACGTGAAAGCAACAATAGTGAAATTCAATGACAACCTAAACATGTGATCAAGGAGTCATGTAATAAAATATCAATCATTTTATGGGAAAGTGACATGCCACCGTATTATATTAATGAAAGGTAGAAGATTCAACTTAATCGCCTTGATGTCGCAAGTTCCCTTTCAGTGGCCCTTTGTTTTGACACACACATACATTTTCTATGACATTTGCATGAAGATTTTTCACAAGAGCTTGATGGATGAATGGAGACCTCAAGCATCACTTGAAATAGGATTCTTCACACAGTGTTCAACCTATTATTTCATCAATTTTCTATACTTTTGTATGCTTATACCTCTAACCTTTTCCATGAGAAGCCTATCCTTATATAGGAGAAACTGAAATGGTTAAAGAGATGAGGATGATCCCATCAAATTAGAGAAGTCAGTAGGATCGTAACCATATGGACACCACCTCATATTTCCAGAAGATTCCACTTCTAGAAGCTGCTAGAACTTCTTTCCTCTTTTAGTTTTAAAGTGCTGCCGTGACTTGCCTTTATAGCAGCCTGTGGAAATCCCATGGGATGGATATAGTTCAGTCTATGGAAATCAGGGATTTCCGCACTGTGTAAAGGGAGCAGCCTGCGGCGGCCTTCCAAAAATGCATCTTGCAAGGGTGGAAAGAGGTTTATTTTCTCAGGCAAAAGATCATGTTGGGAACCTGAACACATGTTTATGTAATCATCATCAGGGTGACCAAAAAAATGTGTAACACCAGTTCCTTGCAGTCAAAAACATCAGAAACATAGCCTGCACGAGCAATTTTAGACGTCCAAATTACTTCCTTCTGAGTAGAAGGGGATGAGTAATAAGAGTACACTCTATATCACTAAAAATTTTGGTCCTCTCGTCCAAAAATGTTCAACATATCTCCATATAACTGTTGTTGAGCTGCTTCTGCCATAAGTTGATGAGAGTCTTCTTTTGATCCAGATAATATTTGAAATGAGCACTTGATAGATATAATATAATCTTCCGCAAATCATGCTTTAATTTGGTTTAATAAGAAATCTCCTCGAGCCCTTTTCCTATTAATGACAATCTTTACGAGACCTACATGATGATTTATTAGTATTAAATATTACTAAATGAGTATTGGAAAAAGCATGAAGGTGGTGGGGACAGACGAGAGAAAATAGCGTTTGGTACTTTTGTGAACCCACCAACCTGGGAACCCGCCAACCCGTCATTGCAGAAGGTTGAGAATTTGGCTAAGTGTTGTAACATGGTTGGTTAGACTCAATATAGGAGAGATGAGATACTTAGGAGATCGACAAATCCAATGGTCAAAGTGTAGATCACAGATCGTTTGGGTGAAAAATGTATGTCACAAAACAAGGGATATGAAAGATTGAAACCTGCCAACCCGAGAACCCTCAACTATATAAATGGATAATTATAGAATAATGTGGTGGTCGTTCAGACTCACGATGTGAGAGTATGGATGGAGATGAGGATCCGTGAACCTGATGTTTTGGAAAAACGACTAAGTATTATAACTAGAAAGGGAGAATAGAAGGGAAAAAAGAAAAGGGGGATTTGGGTAAGTATAGAAGAGGGAAAAGAAATGGAAAAAAGAGGATGGGAAAATAGAGAAGGGGAGGGAAATTTCAGAAGTGAGAATTGATCTCAACAACTGGCTCCAAATGTGGAATGATAAACCCCTGTGGTTTGTCAAGAATATGGATCCTTTCATGACCAGGTTCTTCCTCCCATTGGGATATGGAGTCAAAGTAAGAATATACAAATTGAAAAAATAAAATTATGTACAATGAGAAGGAGAAAGTCTTAGGAGAAGAAACCTTTCAAACGTTTCCCATTGACATAAAACATCAATGTTTTACCCTTCATGTCTTGGAGCATATAGGAGTTAAAACCCAAGATCTTATTGACGACGTATGGTCCGATCCAGAGTGCTTCAAACTTTGTATACATGGACGGTTTCTCCTTGGCCTTGTTCCAAAGTAGCACCAGCTCTCCCTTCTGGAATTTTTTTATAGTTGTGGTCTGATCAAAATATATTTGGACACTCTGCTACCTTTGAGAAGTTCGATTCAGAGCTTCGCTTCATTCTTCTTCCAACTTCAACAATTGATTGATTCTCCTTTGGATGGGTGAACTGTATTTTGTATCTTTGGTATTAACCATAGAAATGAATGCATTGAGCTCGAGGCTAATCGACATTTTTTCTTCTTTACCATAAACAAATAGATATGGAGACATTATGGTGCTATCCTTCATATTCGTTCTACTTTCCCATAATCTATCTGTCAACTTTAGATGTCAATTCCTTTGATTCTTGTCAGTGGTTTTCTTCAGTATATGAACAAGTGTTTTGTTTGTGCATTCAACAAGGCCATTACCTTATGGATAATAATTCGATGATTGACTCATTATGATTCCATATTCTCCACAAAACTTCGTAAACTTCGACCCGATGAAAATCGAACCATTCTCTATGATAAATTTATCTGGGACACCAAATATCAACAAAATATTGTCTTTGAGGAATTTAATTAGCTCTTCAGCATCAAATTTCTTTAATTCCATCACTTCCAGCAATTTCGTGAAGTAATTTGTAGCTGTGAGAATATATATATGCCCCTTGGTAGACTTCATATTAATTGGCCCAACAACATCAAGTCTCCTTTGGGAGAACAATTGTTCGACAATTATGTCTGCAAAGGCATCGCAAATTTCTTCATTTTTCCTAAAAACTCCTAGCATGACAAACACTTTCTTATTGTGGCATACAAGTCTATGAAAATTGATGGCCAATAGAATATTTCTCTTATTATCTTGTGGGCGGTTGCAGTAGGTGAAAAGTGTCAATTGCATATTCCCTCACGGAATTCTCTTATTAGTTATTGGGCTTGATTTTCATCAACACATCTCAGTAGTATACCATAAAAAATTTCTCATGAACAGTATGTCAACAATCATCACATATTAATTCTCCTTCATATTCAATGTTCTTCTCTCCTTGGGGTTCATGGTGACAGGAAATTGCCTGAACCTTAAGTAGAATATAATATCTTTGTACCATTCTGAACCAGCTAATGGTTCCCCAACTGAAATTCAAATAATTCCATTGACCGAATCTCTGTTTGCGATGAGATTACATAAACCTTGTCCTTTGATATATTTTAAAGGTTTAATATCGATATCATATTATTGTATCTTTTCCAACTAGTTAGCCCATTTTCCTTCTCTCAATGTTGATTCAGAAACATCTTCACTGGTGATGAGGGAACATAAAAAATAACAAGGGAGTTCAATATGTACGTGTGAAAGTGTGCTACTTCTTTTATAAGATCCAAGGCCTACTTCTCCAGTTCTGAATACCTCAACTCATTTTTAGTCATGTAGGGTTTTTCTCATGAAACTTATTGGGAGTTCTTCTCCTTTGATATTCTTCTGAGTAAGAATGGATGCAACAATTGTCTCTGTAGCAAATGAATAGATGATGAAATCTATTTGAAAGTTCAGAATAATTAGGACAATAGTAGTGGTTATTTATCCTTTGATATTATTGAACACCTCTTGTGTATCTGTTGTCCATTCGAACCTCTACTCCTTTTTCGGCAACAAATTTATTGGCTTCACGATACTTTCATAATCAGGAACAAATCTTTGCACAAAATTGATCTTGCCAAAAATTGATTGGACTCCCTTCTTGGATGTCAGGGGGTTGAGCTCGTTTATTTCTTTAATTCTTTCCGGATCTATGTAAATCCATTCCTTGCATACAATATCACCCAACAATTTTCCTTGAGTCACAACGAACAATCTTTTATTTGGATTCAAAGAGACACCATATCATCTACATATGATCATACCTTTTATTTGAATGCACCGTCAAGTCATATTGATAGTCTGCCATAAACTTTCCTATCAACCCGTTGAATCCATGATCCATGGCCCTCTAGAATGTGGCTCTAGCATTCTTCAATCCAAAGGGAATTCTAGCATATGCATATATCTCCCAAGGTGTGATAAATGTTGTCTTTTCCCTATATTCCTCATTCACTAAGACTTGGTTATATCTAGAAAAATCATCCAACATGGACATGCAGGTCGATCCTATAACTTGCTAGAGAAGGAACTCCATATTAGGCAAAGGAAAGTTATCCTTTATGCTTTCTTTGTTAAGGTCTTTGAAGTCAACACACATCCGTAATTCCCTCGTATTTTTCTTAAAATCACAGTATTTGAAATCCAATATGAGTGTTTAATGGGATAAATTATTCTTTCCTTCTTCAATTTCTCCAATTCAATCTTTACCAGAGGTTTCAGCTTGGGATTCACCATCCTTATTTTTTGCTTCACTGGTTTTGCTTCTTCCCTCAAAGGAATGATATGTTGGAATATAGTTTTATTGTAAGATTTTAAATCATCATAGGTCCAAGAGAACACATTGAGGTACTATTTGAACCAGGAAATATATTTTTCAACTTCCTCAGTGGTGCAATAAACTCCCAAATTGACATATTTCAGGGAATTGTCAGTTCCAATATTGACTTTTCTTGTTTCTTTCACTTTTCGAACTGAAACTTCTTGAAGGAGATTCTTATCATGATCGTATTTGGTAAAAAGAGATTCATATTGTATACAATATTTGGGGACAAAAGATGAGTGATCGTCTTCATCATCATCATCATTTTAATTTTTTTTTACAGTTGTTCATCGTTCTCAAATAATTGCAAGTACTCAATGTTATTGGGCATAGACGGTCGGAAAAATATTTCTACTTGGAAAGACATTTTTCTTTGGATATCGTCTAGCTTTGACAATGAGTCCACCAAGGCTAGTGAATTCACCTTGTGATTCTTGTCCCTTGGGATAAAAGAAATGTTGAAGGAACTGAAATATTCGATCAATTCATTAACTCTTTTTAAATACCACTTAAGTATTTCCATTTTTATTTTATACCTTTGGGTACCCTGATTCATGACCAATTCTGAGTCTCTAGTTACAATTAGATGTTATATTTTCATTCCTTGTGCAAGGATCATCCTCTGAATCAAAGCTTCATACTCTTCCTCGTTATTAGTGCATGAAAACTTCAGTCTAATATTGTGTGGATGCATAATCTTACTTGGACTCATAAGAACAATTCCAAATCCATTTCCAGATCTTGAACAAGCTCCATCAAATGACATCCTCCAATACCCTTCAAACAAATATTCTTGATTCTCCGTGTCTTGCAATTTCTCCAAACTTTCGTTATGCTATATGTCTAGGATAACATAGTTTCCAATCCCAACATCTATATAATCCTCCATCAATTCATTGTCCTTCTTTTTGAAGGAGAAGGGTTTTCTAGGTTCATGGGGAACTTTAATCATTTCTCCTTCTTTTCCTAGCAACATCATCAACTTCCATTGTTCATTATATATCCTCCAATCATAGATTTCCAGTCACTTCCCAGGACAACTCCATATGCCAGAGGAAGCTCTACCACAATAATATTGAAAATTGTAATGATATGGGGGGATGTTGTAATCCAAGCATTAAAGTCCTTCATTTCTCCATAAGCTGGCACTTTTCTAGAATCAATTGCATATATAATTTCACCCGTTTCATAATACTTGGTGCAATTCATGCCCAATTCCTCCATGACCACCAGTGAAATTATGTTTTTCGTCGCACCAGTGTCAACTAAATGATTATGCAGTGCAACATCATAATTTTCAATAGAAATGTAAAAGGGAGGATTTTTACCTCTCATCTTGGCAGTTGACTGGCTACGGATATGTTTTGGACTGGTAACAACAACTTCTTCTCTTTCAAATGGATCATCCAACAAATTCAAAATATTCTCTCTTTGTTGGGGAATCTTCACCACTTTTGTAAAGGGAAGGGTTATCCTTAATTTACTCAAATCCTCTACAACATTATATGTCATTTCAATGAAGTTTGACATCATGTGTTTCCTTTTACTTCCAACGCCATCTGTCACTTTTTCATTTGCTCTTTTCTCATTTGAAATTTCCTTTTCTTTTTCTTTTTGGGTCTCTTTATCAGAATCGCCTTTATTTTTTGGTTTTTTTACAAATCCTCTTGTCTCAACGACATTTTCTTGCGAGTTAGAATCATTGTCACCCTCTTCAAATATATACATGGACATTTCACATCCGTCCATCTGCATACTTTTAGATCTCTCATCAGGTGAGTAATAATTCTCTTGCTCAATTAATTTCTCATCATAGACATCATCTAGAACAACCACATTTGGAGTAGGTTTCCTAGGAACCCTTGGAATTTGTGGATTATCCGTGTTTTCAAACCTCACTCTGTTTTCTTGGGGAGGATTCCTCCTTTTCTATGGGATTGGCATTCTTAGATTTGGCATGTAATTTTCTCTCATTCTTAGTCTGGTTATCTCGTTCTGCATTTGTTTGATGGTTCTATTCATCTGTGCAATTTTGATTCTTTGTTTAGTTTCCTGTGCCACTACAGGGTCAACCTTTATATCATGTATGGTTCCCTTGAAAAATCCTCCTCCCATTTTTTGGTTTTGAGCCGGTCGAGGCTTGAATTATTCATTCTTTATTAAACTGGAAGCTCCTTGATTATCAATATTTAAACCTCCCATCTTCCTTTGTACTCTTCCTAATATAATGTCGAAGTCAACATCCGTTTCAATCATAATTTCTTCCATCTCGGTGGCTTTAGTCGTTGCCTCCTCCAAAGTATCCATTTGGGATGTTCTGATAGGATATTTTACATTTGGGGGCATTGCATTCTTATAACAACCAAGTATGATTGAGTCATTTGGTGTTTTATCTTCTAGAATCCTACTCAAGGTTTTATTGAACCTAAGATTAAAATCTCGTATCCTTTCATTCTGCCTCAAACCAATCTGGGCGAAATAGGTGAGAAGGGTATGGTAAGCAATTGGAGGGAAAAACATAGTCAGGAACATAGCTTCGAGGTCATTAAATGAACGAATTGATATACCGGGTAATATTGTATACCATTCATACGCTCTTATTGATAAGGTTTGCAGAAACAACCTTACCATGCCATCGTCATACTCAACATGGTGAAAATCACGAACATCAAGAAATAAGTGCAGATGCCTCTTTTCATCGATTGCTCCATATCCAGAAAATTCCTTTAAGGTTCCCTTAGGGAAAATAGGGTGATCATGTTACTCACCTATAATATTTAGAGGGGAATCTCTTACCCTCCTTCGATTTTCAAATCCCAGGTTTCCCTTATTTATTGCAACATCTCTTTCACCTCCTTGTCTCTCCTCATGATGCTCGTCTCGAGGTCATTCGTTTATTTCTACCATGTATGGGGAGACTTCAGGGCTATCATTTTCACTTCTAAGAATAAAGAGTTTCTTTCTTTTACTTCTGGTAATGGGTCCCTTGTATTCGTCCATCTTCAATCCCGACCTTGTTCTTGTGCTGCTCTAGCTAGCCTTTGATTTCTTTGGTCTTGTCGTTCCTCTCTCCTCTGTCTTCGGAGGATTTCTATTTCTTATTCTTGGAATAATATGTTCCTAGAACTTTCTAAATATTCTCGGGTCTGGGATTTTGTTATTAACAAATTGTACAACTGATGTAAAATGATTTGTTGATTATTCAATCCAATTTCCAAACATGGTTGATCACCCTGGGGAAAAGTCATATATTCTTTCAAAAATGCTAAGTCAGGTTACGAATTTTAATTCAGTTCCCCAGTATGGTCACCAAAAATGTTGACACTTGAATCCGTTAAGACCAGAATGACAACCTCACGAGGATGTAAATCCCCTTGCCTCTTTATAGAGGTGGCACTCCTCTTTTAGATTTTCTTGAGATTTTTCAAATATTCAAAATGTGGGACTTGACATAAGTTCATTGTAGTAATTCAAAGAAGCAAAAATATTACAAGAAAATAAAAGGAATTTTTTTTTGTTTTCTATTTTAAAGACAGTTCCTGAGAAAGGACCAGGAATTACACATTTCACACATTTAAAGTAAATAAGCAAAATTTCCTCACATCCATCATAGTCTAAGATAAAGATTTTTGATCACATAAAATAAAAAAGAAGATGATCCACATGCATAAGAGAAATTTAGCAGAGTGGACACATGGGCAACTCAAATAAAGATAATGATATATCAACCTCAAATACTTTATATTCTAAAAACAAGGTTACAAAGCACAATCAATATTGTTCCCAAAGTAGTTCTCTTGAAATTTCAAAAAAAATATAGTCTGTTAAATATTCTTTGAAATTGTAAATGCGTTTGTATTAAATACTAGGATTGGGGCTCTCGTGGACCATAAATAAAATAAATACAAGAAATAAGATTTTAGAAGGAAGACGATGGGCGATATAAGGATCAACAAGACTTGGTAAGAAGAAAACATGATTTATCAGTCTTCAGTTTAACATTTCTAGTGAAAGAGGTGGAATAAATGGATGAAGGACTTGATAAAGAAACAAAGGATGTGATCAGCGTAAAATTACTATGATGGTCGCTCATGTGTTCATTTTCTCACTGATGTCCTTTTATCATTTTCATCAATGGTTACATGAACCATCTCAACTGATTCTTTCCCTTCATTTGTCAGTTTATCGATAACCTTCGTGAACCATTCTTCGATGTAACGTTTCATAGTTTCCACGTTGATTTCATGTCGGATTTTAATATTGAACAATTCTCCCTCCAAGTATTGGATATCAATGGAAATTACATGTAATACTTCTTCAATATACTGATTTTTTATGGAGTAATCTACTAGCCAATTATCTATGGCGTTCTCATAATATTCATTTTTTCCATAGAATTTTTCAATTGACAATCCTTTAAAAATCTCAACTTTCTCATCGAACTGTTGTTTTTTTAGGAACAACGAGATGAGGATCAACTTGGGATCTTGGAATTTGTTAGTGCTTCCAGTTAGGTCCAACTCTGTGAGCCTTTTGAATAACTCTTCTCTCCTTGTTATGGCTTGGTTGCACGCATGAACGATGTTGTTCAAGTTCTTTATTTTTTCTTTCTAGTAGGAATTCAATTGCTTGATCCGAATTGGAGAGGGAAGGTCCTCCTCTCTTCTCTTTAGCTCTAACACATTGGAAACTTTAATAACAAAGGGTACTTCAGCATCAAGGTAGAAACCTTCTTCATTTTTTAGGTCAGCCTGTAGATATTCAAGGAAGGCATGCGCCCTCGAGCCAAAATAAAGCATGCTCTTTGAAATTTCCCAAGCTTCTGTAATCAATGCCATTCTTTTCTTGATATTATTCTCAACATATATCGTGGCTGAAATAGAGTAAGCTTGAGGATCCTTTTATTTTGGCTACGGGCGTGGCGGGTCGGACAATTGCCAAAGGGATGGAAAAGAGTGGAAGAGGCATCAAATTCTCTTCCAGTTCCTTAATCCTTTCCTTTAACTTTATATTTTCATCTTTCATACCACCAATGCATCGAAATTTGCTTTATGAATTCTAGAAATTTGGGAAGGCCGCATATTTTTTAAGTTAACCTCTGAATGATATTTCCCCTTTTTATTCTTCGCATCACTCTTCTCAATAATTAATTTCTTAGATTCACTATCAAAGAAAATCCTCTGAAATACAAATGATTCTTCTTCATCAAATATCTCATTCTCAACAATTTCCAACGACTGATTCTGGTGGGTCACACCTCGTGGCTGATCAATGTTAGGAAATATCTTCTCAATATCAGGATAGAGCTCCATATCTTCGAGGGAGAAGCTATTGATGTCACTTTTGACGTGATGTTATTCTTCCTCTTGAACAACTTTATTCCTCTTCTTCCTCAGAGGAAGTTTATGTGAGCTTTCAATTTTTCTTGGAGGGGGGTTCTTGTCTCCTCCTCCGCATGAACTATTGTTGATTACTTTTTTATATGGGTGGGCCACTGGAGCACTAATTCGAGGCATTCTATTATTAGGAGTAACAGTTGTTGACTGGGAAATCTTCTTGTTGGGACCCTTTCCTCTATGTTTGTACAACTCATTTGTATTGAGTATCATATCTAAGTCACCAATAGTGTGGGTAAGATTGCCCAGGTTATTATCTTCTTCTTCTCCTATAACAATGTGGATAAATAAATTGTTGAAACCCATGGTTAAAATATGTTCCACAATGATTCTGTTAGGGTCAAACCCTCTAATATTTTCAACATACTTGAGATTCAAGTTGTGGAAGTGGTTTGCAAATTCATCAATTTTGTTCATACTTCTGAATACACAATCCCCAACTTTCCAAGGTAAAGGTATGAATTTCATTTTTTCGTTTTTCATGAAAAAAGTGCAACCAAAAGTTATATTTCCTTGCAAATTTTGTAACAAACATTCTATCGGATATATGGCATGTTAGAAAGGAGGGATTTTCCTTAGAACTGAAAATATTGATAACATTGTAATTTTCCATTTGCTCCAGAGTCCCCTTTTTGTCCAGGAATTTACTAGCCTGAGCGAATATTATTGGAGTACCTTTTCCAAACAACAATCCTTTAAGAACTGAGACAAATTCATTGAAAACTTCATAAAAGTGCAGGGAAGATTTGTGCCTCCATAATGCTTGGTACCAAAAGGTCACAGGGTCAAATTCACAGTTCACCTTCTTGCATATAGACAATTTAGGAAATTGACAACAATGCGCTATCGCAAAAACCAAATAAGAAGATATAAATAATTTCTTATCCTTTTTATACTGAGACAATTGGGAAGATATTTCAATGGAAATCAACTTCCCCCAATCGAAAATGGTCTTCTCCTTGAAATTAAAATTTAAGATATAAAGAATCATACGAGAAATGTTGGTAGTATTTTCTTGGCCCGTAACTCTAGTAAATAACTAGGAAATTTACCGAAATAGGTTTTTGAGCAAGATGACCTGTGATATGGTAATATATTCAGGAATGGCCTTGAGATTCTCCAAGAATTCAGGTAAGATATCTAGGCCATTGTCATGTTTTTTCAAGAAGTCCCTGTAATCTTGACCTTTGAAGGTGAGTGTTGGCTCTGGGAGTTTCAACATTTTATGGAACACTTGAGGCCAAAGAGAGACGTGAAAATGGTCTTGGATATGAATCATCTGCTGACTTGGTATATACTTCCCAACACACCAAGAAACCAGTTCCTTGCATTCAAAAACTTCAGGAACACAGCCTAGATGAGTAATTTTGGATGTCCAAATTACTTCCTTCTAAGAAGAAGGGGATGAATAATAAGAGTACGCTCTAGACCACTGCAATTTTTGGACCTCTCGTCCAAAAATGTTCAAAGTATCCCTGCAAAAATGTTGTTGAGCTACTGCTATAAGTTGACAAGAGTTTTCTTTTGATCTAGATAATATTTGAAATGAGCGCTTGAGAGATATAATATAATCTTTCGCAAATCATGCTTTAATGTGGTTTAATAAGAAATTTCCTCGAGCCCTTCGCCTTTGAATGACAATCTTTATAGGAAATTCATGAAAAGTTGTTAGTATTAAATATTACTAAATGAATATTGGTAAAAGCGTGAAGGTGGCAGGGATGAACGAGAGAAAATAACATTTGGGACTTTGTGGACCCACCAACCCAGGGACCCGCGAACCTGTCGTTGCAGAAGGTTGAGGATTTGGCTAAGTGCTGGAAAACGGTTGGTCAAAATCAATATAAGCGAGATGATATAATTAGGAGATCATGGAATCCAATGGTAAAAGTGTAGATCGTGGATCGTTTAGGTGAAAACTGTATGTCACAGAAAAAGGGATATGAAATCTTGAAACCTACCAACCCGGGAACCTGTGACTGTAAAAATGGATAAGTATAGAATAATGTGGTGGTGGGTCGAACTCATGATGTGAGAGTTTGTATGGAGATGAGGATCCACAAGTCCGCCAACCTGTGAACCCACTGTTTTGGAAAAACGACTAAGTATAATAACTAGAAAGGGAGAATAGAAGGGAAAAAAGAAAAGGGGGATTTGGGTAAGTATAGAAGAGGGAAAAGAAGTTGGGAAAATAGAAAAGGGGAAGGAAATTTTGGAAGTGGGAATTGATCTCAACAAGAATTGAGTTAATAAGTATATCATCCAAAAACACAATGAAAAACTTATCTAAGTACTCTTTGAAAACTCCGTTCATCAAAAACATGAAGACAAATGGTGCATTTGACAACCCAAATGGCATCACTATGAACTCATACTGTCTGTACCTCATTCTAAAAGAAGTATTGTTCATTTCTTCTTCCTTAATTCTCACTTGGTGATATCCATATCTGAGATCAATCTTTGAAAATATGTGCACATCCCTTAGTTGATCATAGAGATCATCTATCCTCGGAAAAGGACACTTGTTCGTTACAATTACCTTGTTCAACTTCCTGAAGTCGATACAAAGTATCAATGTACCATTGTTCTTTTTCATGAACAATACTGGGGCACCCCAAGGCGATACACTTGGGTGTAGACACCCTTTCTTTAGAAGCTCTTTAAGTTGCATATGCAACTCCTTCAATTCAAGCGTACTCATCCTATAAGGAGTCTTGGATACAAGTTTTTCTCTCGACACTAGATTTGTAGATAAATTAATATCTCTTTTTGGTGGAAACCCTAGTATCTCTTTAAAGACATCCTTAAATTATTTTAGTACTTTCTATTCTTCAACACTTGGCACTTTATCCTCAGGTTCCTCCTCCACCTGCACTGCAAATACTTGACACCACTTCATGTAGATTTTCTTCAATTGCAAGGTTGAAAATTCTCTGATAGTTATAGCTCTTGGGATTCCTTGAACTATTCTTAAGTTTCCTTCCTCATCCAAGAAAGTAAATTCCTTATTGTAACAATCTAGGACAACATGGTGCTCATCTAACTAATCCATACCAATGAGTAAATAATACAAACCCAAACATATGATATTCAAATAATCCTTTATGCACAGTCCATTCATCTCCATTGGACATGTATTAACCATCTCATTAATTTTCCTTTTTTATCCTGTAGCTAACTACACAAACCAAGGTTTTCCAATCTTGCTTCTCGACAAATGGAATATTTCCACCATCTTAGGATGTAGATAAATATGACTATATCTTGAATCAATTAAAATAGCAACGGGTTGGTCATTAATATTACCTTTCGCTTCAATCATGTGCAACTGAAACTCAACTTGCTTCTTATCCAAGGCTGTGTAAATCCTTGGTACATTTTTTCCCATGTCTTCAACTCCCATAACTTGTTGTACACTGTGTGTAGTCCTTTCTTTATCACCTCTTTGAGGTAAATCTCTGTGCAAATGATCTCTGTCACAACTCCAACATTGAATAGATTGTTTCCATGGATTTTTCCCCATTATCTCTATCATTCTGGGCTCCTTGATCGTTGATTGTCCTTGTGCAATATTTCTGAAAAATGGTGGCTTATCCCCCTTCTTCCTCTATTCCATCTTTATTTCATCTTGTCTTCCCAATCCTTTTGAAAAGTCGTTCTTCTCCTTTGTTGATCATAAAGACATTTAGTGTGCCTTATGGTTTTTTCCAATGTCTTGGGGTCATCATAGTGTAACTTCTCACTGATAAATGAGGGCATCCCACTCAGGTACTTCTAAATTTTAACTTGCTCATCCTTGATAAATGAAACATATTTAAGAAGATCTAAGAATATTCTTTCATACTCGTCTATCACCATACTCTCAAGCTTGAGTTCAAAGAAATATTTCATTTTCTTGTCACAGTACCACTTATTTAAGTATTTATTTTGAAATTACCTCTTGAATTTCCTCCAAGTAACCTTTTTCTCATCAATGTGTTGCACATGTACAAACTGATCCCACCACATTGATGCTTTTCCTTTTAATTGAATGATGAAAATTCTCCCTTCTTCCTACACAGAATAATCATGCAGTTGAAAGTACTTCCTCATACCCAACAACAAGGTCTTTGCATCTTCATACTTCTTGTGCTCATCGTCAAAGGTAGGAGGCTTGATATTATTCATTTCTCCCTATAGCTCGTCCACCCTAGTCCTTCTCTTATGGTTTTTGACAGGAGACGGACTTGAGTTATTACATGCTTAGATGAATGAATGCTTTGGTGAGTGAGGTTGATACCTACCAACACTTCTTGCTTCTCTTATTTTCTCATCATGAGACCTACGACCTTTTGACCTACTTGTCTCTATCTCCCTGTCCATTTTTTTTTCTATTCTATCCAATCTTTACATCAACTTGACATTAAAGTCATATTGTTGTTCCTTGTCTTTCATAAGCCTTTCATTATCAACTTTATAACTTTGGACATCATTTTTCAATCCCTTAATGGTTTCTACCAAGCTAATGTACTCCTCCTTGGATTTTGTACAATCAACACCAGAACCGACATACAAATCATTGAATTCATCATCAAGTCTATAATTCCTCTATGCATCTTCCATGCTTTTGACCTTCTACATTGATTTTTCCCTTCTCTAATCGTTGATAATTATGAAAACTGTGCAGGTAACAATATTTGCTAGCCAAATTCATGAGATAACTTCATGAAAAATCTACACCATTTTGTTAGAATCCTTCCTTTTGAAATATACTACTGTGTTGGTACTCAACACACACCAATGCACATTGTCAGCATTTAATGTTGATTAAGGTTGGTTGTCATTGATGTCAACCCTTGAAGAAATCCCCATAGCACAAAGGTTGGGTAATGGACCCAAGATTTTTTGAAGTAAAGATGACTCACTATTGTCTTTTCATGGTTTATAATAAGTAGAAATGGATGAAATCCAAAGTGGTCCCCTTATGGTGAAATCCCTCACGGGAAGAAACTTTGCGGACTGAGTTATCCTAGAAGTATAGTTAGAGAACCGATGCTTATTTGTGGAATAATGAGATGAAGATCAGTGAATTTATCATTGAAACTATCCTATATTGATATTGCTTTTCATTCCATTTTCGGTGGTATGTGGAACGTCACATAACTCCTCACAGTTAGAGATTTATGGCCATGTGAAGTTGGAGAACTCTTGAATCTTATTGATCACATATTAAACCCTTATTACAGATCAACAAAGTAACCATAAAGATCAGGTACATCCATTCACTTAGTACATAACATCATCTTGGATCTAGCATTCATTTATATTTAATACCATCAAGCACTAAGAAATGGCATTAGATGCATTCATCATACATTACAACAACAACACTAAGAAGATACACACATAAACAACATCACACAAAGCACATCAAGACATGAGATATACGTGGTTCACGCCAGTGTGAGGCTATGTCCACCAACTTCTTCTCTTCTTATTTATTAGTCTTCAATCTTCTTACATTCATATGCTTCATATGCGTCTCTTCTTATTTATTAGAGAACATAGGGGGTTGTAGCCTCCTTCTGGTTGTAGGCAGAGAATTGGGGAGTTGGAGCTTCCCTTAGGTTGTAGCCTGAGAAACTAGGGGGTTGGAGCCTCCTTCCAGTTCTAGATGGAAAACAAAGGAAGTTGGTGCTTCTAATGAATGTAATTCTTCAAGACATATAAGAAAAAACATTATGTGGTTTTCTCCCGATTTGGGTTTCCACGTAAAACACTGGTGTACTATGTATGTGTGTGATTGTTCATTTCTTATTTCTCATTATTGGATAATAATTCTACATTGATATAACACTTGGATTATTTAAAGAAAAATGATTATAATTATGCTATTATTGATTCACCCCTCCTCTCCATAAGCTAACAATTGGAATCAGAGTAGGTTCCTTCAGAAATCAGTTTAACCACTGAAAGGTAGACCATGGAGAGTACCAACTTATATAAAAATGGAATACCATAGTTTGATGGACAAAAGTATGCTTTTTGGAGCATAAGGATGAAGACATATATACATGCACAGGGATTTCAAGTTTGGTAATCAATTGTAGATAGATACAAAACACCAATAGTTCCACCAACAAATGACAAAGCAATGAAACTCGGTGAGAATAATTCCAAAGCCAAAAATGCACTTTTGAATGGTCTCAGTGATACGGTATTCACCAAAGTTGCACATTGTAAATCCGCTAAAAATATTTGGGACAAGCTTCAAATTATTTATGAAGGAGATACACAAGTCAAAGAAGCAACGCTTCAAACTTACATAGGTCAGTTCAAACAACTAAAAATGAAGGAAGGTGAGAATATTGCAGCGTAGTTCTTACGAGTTGATGAAACAGTGAATGCAATCATAGGATTGGGAGAAGAAATTGAAGAATCTGTAATTGTTCAAAAGGTACTAAGATCTCTTCCTATGAGATTTAACCCTAAGATATCAACACTAGAAGAAAGATCGGATCTAAACTCAATAAGCATGGACGAACTGCATGGAATCTTCACAACATATGAAATGAGAACCGAACAAGAAAATCCAAATGTAAAAGAAGCATACTTCAAAGCATACAAAAGATCAAAGAAGAAGAAAAAGGAACAAGAAGAATATAGCAGCAGCAGTGACATCTCGGAAGATGATGAAGAAGTGGCCAACTTCGTCAAAAGGATGAAAAAGGGAACTGACGGTAGGTATAGAGGTAAGCTTCCTTTAATTTGTTTTAATTGTGATGGTATTGGTCATTTTTCTAACAAATGTCCTCATGAGAAAAAGAGAAATGATGAAGGTTACTCAAAAGGAAAACACACATATAAAGGAAAAAGAACTACAAAGAAAGTTTTCAAGAAAAGATTATGCACCAAAGAAGACATCTCATCATCAGATGAAGATGAAGTCAGTGACAGTGAGACATGAAGAGTTTTATTCATGGAAGTAAAAGAATCTGACAAAGAAGACTCCGAAGAAGAATATGAAGAATCCGAAGAAGAATATGAAGAATTCAAAGAAGAAATTGAAGAAGCAGAAGTTGACTATCGAGAAGAATTAATGTGTGCCATAGAAGTTATCAGAAGAGAAAAGAAGAAAAACAAGAAACTACAAGAAGAACTAGACAAGAA
>SNQJ01S0001664.1:139250-221792 GCA_010110895.2 Picea sitchensis | reverse complement strand
TTACGAGACCTCAGAGCGGCCAACGGAGCCGTTAAACTCGTCAGGGTGGTCCATACCAAACGGCTTGGGTTATTTAGACAACCCCGGACCGGTTCCACTCTCCCAGTTGACGGATGGACTGTTTCGCCCGTCAACAGGTTGTTGACTAATCCAAAACTAGTCATGTGAGACTAAAGAAAAGTTTGATGTGAATGCTAGTCTCTTGTTGTTTAAAGTTAAGGAAGGTTTACAAGTATGTAATAATATACACCAGGTCTGTTACTGAGTTATAAATCATATTTGGATGATGAAATTGATGAGGGATTTTGGTTGAGGTACAAGTTGGGTACATGGTTGAGACAAGTAGTTGATGAGTTGGCACATACATGAGGTGTATAGTTGATTATGTTGGTACATATTGATGAGTCATAGTTGATGAGTAGTTGACGCATGATTGGTACATACTTGATACATGGTTGGCTGCACTTTTTTATGGTACAGGTTTATTACAGATTGTTTGGTGCAGGTTGGTGCATGGTTGATGCACTTGTTTATGGTACAGGTTGGTGCATGGTTGATGCACTTGTTTATGGTACAGGTTGAGTTAAAGGTTGATGCATGGTTGATACATGGTTCAAGTTTATTGGTACAGGTTTACAACGGTATATCTCACAGTGATAGTGTGACAATGGTTCCATCATTTTACTTCTGCTTCAGGGCGGTTGGACGGGGCAAGGACAGGTGGTTGTATCCACCTTCCGGTTGTAGCCAGAGAACATAGGAAGTTGTAGCCTCCTTCTAGTTGTAGCCAGAGAATTGGGGAGTTGGAGATTCCCTCAGTTTGTAGCCTGAGAAACTAGGGGGTTGGAGCCTCCTTCTAGTTGCAGCTAGAAAACAAAGGAAGTTGGTGCTTCCAATGAATGCAATTCTTCATGACATATAAGAAAAATCATTATGTGGTTTTATCCCGATTTCGGTTTCCACATAAAACACTGGTGTACTATGTATGTGTGTGATTGTTCATTTCTTATTTCTCATTATTGGATAATAATTCTACATTGATATTACACTTGGATTATTTGAAGAAAAATGATTATAATAATGCTATTACTGATTCACCCCTCCTCTCAGTAATCCAACATTTAACATGTACATTGTGCATCAATATTGTGCATGCACCACAATTTTTTTTCGTGCAGCCCCAAACCTTTAGTGCACACACCCATGCACCATTGTTTACTGCACAGTTGTAGTGCCACACCCCATAATACCCAACATTTAGTGCACACACTTACACATTCTCATCTTATGCGCATCATGTCCATGCTAAAATTCCAAATTCATCCACTTACCATTCCAAAATTTTGACTTAAGTAGAACTCGACCCATGCAGACTCAGTGTTGAAACTGGAACTCTACTGTTTCTTGTTGTTCTCTGGCCCATACAAGTCCAATGTTGAACCAATAAATCTGATACCATAATGTAGCATCCCCATCCACCTAGGCTGAGCCATGCTACTCCAAAATGCTCTGACATATCTTTGATACCACAATGTAACATCCCTAGCCACCCAGGCTGAGCCACATCATAGAATCAAATTTTTTCATTCTGTAAAAATCATGTTACCAAACTTCTTCTGATACCATACCGTAACATTACCTAGATTAATACTGAACAATGTTAGTCCAAAATACATCGCATAGATTCTACTCTAAAACATTAGTATGTGTAGTATCACTTGTAAGTAATGTTCTCAACCTCAATCTGAGTCAATCCACACTAGATTTATTATTTTTACATAAATTAAAACAAAACATAAGTAACTCAATACAACTGCGCACAACCATAATGAACACACAAAACTATTGTGCACACAACCCTTCTGGCGTCACATACCAATTTTTATTTTTGTTGGCACAGGGGCAAACCCAGGGTTCAACGCTTCAACATCACACCAACAAAACCCTAACTACCGGACCTTTTGGCAACACCTGCGAAGAATATGAAGTCTCACCCAAGGTAGAGGCAGGGGGGTTGCAGGAATCAAGTGTATACAACCAAGCTGGGACACAGATCTGTGATTACAATAGTTAATAGAGCACTTAATCAACAATATGCATTAGTTTCTTGAATCTCATTCACATCGCAGATTAAAACCCTTATTACAGATCAACGCAGTAACCCTAAAGATTAAGTACTTCCATTCACTTAGTACATAACATCATCTTTGATCTAGAATTAATTTATATTTGATACCATCAAGCACTAAGCAATGACATTAGATGCATTCATCATACATTACAACAACAGAACTAAGGATATAAACACATAAACAACATTGCACAAAGCACATCAAGACACATGATATATGTGGTTCACCCAGTGTGAGGCTATGTCCACCAACTTCTTCTCTTCTTATTTATTAGTCTTCAATATTCTTACATTCATATGCTCGTGTGCACAAATACATAGAGCCAGACTCTGTAGAGGACATGAGATCTTCCTGCAGCATGCCAGATCCTCCTTCCCAAAACCAAGTCAAGGAACATAGCCAACTCCTTACTAGCACAGAGCCTTACTTTACGCTGTCAATTTACACAAAGAAACTTACAATCTCTTGCACAAAGCCAACATTAACATATTATGCACATAGCCAACATTAACATATTATGCACATAGCCAACCACTTCTCTTATTACATCACTTAAATACTTATTTATACATTTACAAAAAGGCCTAATCATGGGTAAACCCATGGGTTGACATCCCATAACCCTAGTAAACCCTTTCCTCAGTCAACAAGCCCACAAAACAAGTGATATCCAACGATATCAGCTCCGCCTGGGCAATCCATATTCGACTAGCCCATCGAAGTCACAAAATTGGTCAAACATGACCAATGTTTCTTAAAACTTGGTCGAGGGCCAACAAGCACCCAACACTCAACTGTGATGTGTCCCGAGTCACTCAGATCTGGGCAACACTGCTTCGAAGGCCTCAAGCTTAGCTCAAGCTTCCTCAACTTGCTTCTTTGCTAGAGTCTCCTTCTCAACGAACTCCTGAATCACCTGTTCTATAACAGGCCCTTCCAAGTGTCGTTCCACTGTCACAACCACTTGGTATAGCTGTGAACCTTGTCCTTCAATCTCTTCAAAAATCATGTAGGCTTCGTCCTACACCAACTGTAGTCTCTATGTAACCTCCATGACTCTGCTTTGGATGGAAATAATCTGTTTCTAGACTGTGCGTTGCTCCTGTGATCTCTTCGTTTCCTCAACTACAGTGAGTGACTTCATCTCTGCTTGGATAGTGGAGGCCTGTTGTTGTGCCTCTTGTATTTGTGCTTCCAGTTTCCTCGTATCCACAGTGACGCGCCTGTCGATCCATAGATATCCTCCATGATATCATGATAGGAGGATTTTAATGCATGCGTTAACCCCCTTATGTCGGCCAAATTGAGGGATCCTCATTACATTTAGGATCGTTGATTACGGGAGCTCCTTAATCCACGACTAGGAGACTATGTGTGGCTTCTTCCCAGTCATCTTCATCAAATACCTATGAGGCTCTTTCATCACGTACTTCTTCCTGTGTCTGAGGTTAAAGTAATTGTTCTTCAGTGCTGGGATGTGTCCTAACTGGGGTCCAACTATGCATATCCCCTTCAGGATGTACTTAGTGATCAATGTGTACTCAAATTCATGTGGGATACTATCGTGGTTAACTGTGCCAGCCAAAGGCGGTATATAATCTAGCAAGACCGATGGGATCTTCTTCGCGTTATCTAGATCATTGTTCTTGCTTCACTTTTCAGTAGTACGACTGGAACAATGTCCAATCAAGGGGGATTCTTGTAGTCCACCAGTCGATGATGTCTGTATTTCTACTCACATAACTCTCTCATCTGTGATCTCCACGATAATATCCTCCACAGACTTCTCTAACGTGTTATGTTCGCCCGACATTCACACTTGTAACCAAATAGATCGGGTAGTCAAATAGACAAGCGAGGTAATCAAATGAATGGTGAGGACTAGAAATCACAACGCAATACAATGGATTCTCTGTTAGCATGAATATTCATGGGTAGAAAAACATGATCCCGGCGTAGTGTCCGACGGATTAAATAAACAAGTGTCGTAACAGATTCCTCCAACGAGCAGGAATGCATCCATCAATATGAATCTTTTTATTATGGCGCGGTCCCAATGGTCCAACGATGGTTTGTCCATAAATAACTGTGTTTCTAGTCATTTTGGAGTGTTATTCTAATGGTCGGGGCACTTCCAATGGTCATATAGCTTCGTCGTGGCGAAGTCCCATTCTACGTAGTTCTGCTATTCCGGCGAGGTTCAACTTCTGCAGATCTACCTCCTGTGAAGCCTTTTCTGGAGCCTCCTGTAGTTTTTCTAGATTGTCTTTATTCTTACTAAGTTTCATTACCTTCTTCCCTATGACCCGAGTCTCTGGATTCCTCTTTCCATTATTATGCTTATCTTTTTGTAGCATAGTGACTTCGCACTACTGATGTTCTTTCAAAGGGTTCAAAGGTAATACCTCTTTGCGTACTAGGTCCTGGGTGGACATACTTTCTTTTTTCATGGATAGGTCCTTCAAACCTTCTTGTGTTCTTTCAAATTTGAAAGCTAATTCTCTTTCCCTCTATTGCTTCGACTTATCATCTTTTTCTTCTATTAGTTGCTCTATTTTTCTGGTTATGAGGTCCCTTAGTTCTTGCTTTTTCTATTTCGTGGCTTCCTCCTCTACTTTCCTTTTGATGTAATCCTTCTCAATTGAAGTCTTTCCTAACAAAAGTGGAAAAGGGGCGATGTTCTCAATAAACTTAATGACTTCAAACTCTTCTTCAGTCGATGTTTCATGAGAAATCATAGGTATGTTAGTAACTCTCCCAGATAGGGTTATCATTTTTCCTTAAAAAAAGCCTATACTTCCCAATGAAGGTATCATAGCAGGTGTTATCACTCCAAGAAATCACTCCCTGACTGTAAAGGGTGTAATCTTGGTAACTTAAATAGATCAATAATGTAGAGGAAAAAGGATCAAATCGAATGACATTATAAACTCATATCCATTTAGAAACCCATAACTTCACTCGAAAGACCAAGGTTTTCAACTATGTTGTTCAAAAGGTTTTAATCAATTTGTGGAAACATGGAGAAGACTCATTATGTTAACATAAAGATCTATACAATAGCATATAATATATGGCCAGACCAAATGAGTAAATACTTGCAGCTTTATTTTATGAATGCACTGATAGGATGACAACTATTTGGCATTAAGAAAAACATAAGAAGCAAAGTATATAAGTCTAATATACCAACAAAGAGATGGCATGATAGCGTTCTGTAATTGAGTATACATAAACTTGGAAAGAAAGGATATGAAAAATGAACAAACAAAGTGAAAGAAGCTCGATGTCAAGATATATTCATGGACATTTCCAAATGATGAAATGTACAAGTTTTTAGGAATAGAACCACAGTCCTCAGACTGTTTCCCCCCCCTTTACAATATGAAATCAATAGGATTATATAGACTTTAAAAAATTATTTGAGATCCTCAAAAGATGGATCTCATAACCACTTCTCCTATTTTTAATTTGTGGAAGATATCTATCACAAATTCGAATTTGTGATGTGGCAAGAAAAAATAGAATTTAGAATTTCTGGAAATATGTTTCTCCATGATTCACCTATATTTCACAAATCAAAATATATATTGGGAAACTGAGAGATTGAAGAGAAGCCTGTGCTTATGAAATACCTCCTTCAGTTTCTAAAAATACTCTTCCATCTCATCAAAATCTGTCCTCAAAGATAGTGACTAAAATCGGAAAAACAGAGTATTTAATTTCGAGAAATATGGTGCTCAATGATTGACCTATATTTCACAAATCAAAATAGATATTAGAAAAATGAGAGACTTTATTGAAGAGAAGCATGTTCTTATTAAATACCTCCTTTATTTTCGAAAAATACTCTTCCAGCTGATCAGGATCTGTCTCCCAAGAAGGTGACTAAAACAGGAAAATCCAAATTTCCAAATCTAGTCATATTCCTACATTTTAGGATTTGATCCCTAGAATATTTCTATTGATCAAATGAAGTGCCACCTGCACTCATGGATGATATTTGATAACGTATTTGATCAATAGTCATCATATTCTCTTAAATACAATCAACCAAGTCAAATTTTGACCTTTTGACCAAAATAATGCATTCTGGAAAATTTGTGCACTTTCGGCGGCTCATTTTCCCTTGAAAAACTGATTTAGCCCCCGAAAGCCCTGACTTTTGGTGGCTCACAACACTGTAATTTTACCATTTGGCCATCGAAATCTAAAATTCAGTTTTTGGTCTATTTTGAAATGAAATTTGATTTATGTGTTGGAATGATATAGTTTTAAACTTGTCTTTAAGACTTCATGACTTAAGATTCAAACATAAATCTTCTCTCTAATGACTATCTTGTCATATGATGTCTCAATGATTTGGAAATCATTTTTGATCACTAACATCTGGCTCTGACTGGGATGGAGACCTTCCTACAAGGTTTTCAAGAACCACAGATCTAATGCCTTTCCTGGAAAAATAAAAACCAATAACTTAATCTCTAGTATTCCATTGGGCATGGAGTCAGTGTTCCATTGGGTATGGAGTCGGCATATTATCTATTACTGAAAATATTTTCGAGACCTATATGGATGACCTCTGTACTTCAAGACTGCCTTTATTCACACAAATTAACTGCTACATCTGCTACAAAATGGAAGAAAATAAATTCTTGGGCAACAAGCTTATTTCATACCCTACTCTACCCTAACGAGCTCTGCAATTTGGTTAGGTAAATGCAGATTTCCATAGCAGCTAGCCAAGCAATTTCAATACTGTAATAATCTCATATTTTCTATTGATCAATACCTGATGTTTGAAATGTAGCAATAGTGAATAAAATTTATTTACACAACCAAACTCAACAAGGAACAGGTGCAAGCTGAAGAAATCTGAAACTTTCAAATTTTCTGGAATGTATGATTCTATGAAGGCTGCCACTGGATCTTTGAAACTGAATTAAAAAAACTGCTAATCTTCAGGAAAACATTCTACATGTACAACTACTTCTCTGCTAGAAGATTGATTATCTTCTTGTTCTTTTGTGATCATATTCTAATCATCAGAAACTATGACTTCTTTTTCAATACAATACTCAGAAGATGATGATTGAGCAGTGTTTGAATCACAAAGATTATGATCATCTATAAAAATGTAATTGTCTATACAATCATTAGTTATCATAGGTTCAAATGTTTTTGTAAACTGATCATAATTTTTGCATGAATACCTGTCTCTGGAATACTATGCAAATGATGAAGAATTTGATTCACAATCTGAAATAATTTTAGCTGCTTGCTGCTATTTTGAAACTGCTTCATAATCATTGTCTTCTTGCTCAAAGTATGAACTGAACTGACATTCTATTGGCTCAAGTAGATAATGGTTTTCAACATCAACCTACTTTGGGATTCTCCTTGAAGCACAAATGTTCTCTTCCACCTCTAAATCATCCTCAAACATAATACTTAACGATGAAGATTTCCTTTCTAGCAAAAGAAGGGCAAGTTTTGAATGCAACCCAATAACATACTGTATCATGGTAGTTGTTTCTGTAGGCCTGATCTCCAAATTCTTTTCATGATAGTTGTTGTAAAACCTTCTATTGAAGATAGGCAAATCCTCACTCTGCTCTCTCTTCAAATCATAAAAATCAGCAAGGTATGAATCTAGTGATTTGTACTCACCCCAATACTTCACAAAAGCATTAGAGAATTCAATCCAAGAGACAATAGAATAATCTCTCAGACCTTTAAACCATACAACAAAATCTCTTATTAAATATTTAGAGAAAAATCTCATGATGTCATCCTCATGAACAATCTGAAAACGATCAACAAAATCCTCAAAGGATCCCAAGTGCCTCTCAGCTGAAACTTGATTTTCTCCAGAAAATCGGGGAAGATATTCATAACAGTCAAGAGGATAAGGATGAAGGAGATAGGGAAGCCTTAAAGTATTGAAAATCTTCATCCTGATATTAATTTGAAAAGAAGAGGGTTGTTTATGAGAATTAACAGTTTCATGACAAGGCTCAGCAGTAATGAAAAAATGTGTTGAGCTCTGGACAGGTTTGGAATCAATTTCAATCTCTACAAAATCAGAAGAGTCATCAAATGTAAGAGGAATTGGAATGAAGGACTCATCTTTAAGAACATATTGTGATGAGGATATTGAATCAACATCTACAATATAGGTCTGCACAATTTCCTCTTCTGAGGTTGGATATATACAAGAAGGATAGTGACTTTATGAATATACAAAATAGAAAATGGTTCTCTTTACATGCAAAGGGAAAAGCATGAAGGAGATGATAAAGACCAACAACAGTTCATGAAGTAAACTAATGAACTAATACCTGGATCTAGAACTCTTCATCTTATGTCAATCGGATTCTCCCCAGTGGATTCTTTAATCGTGGAGTTGCCAGACAGATAATTACATTCAAATTTTATGTGTGTCTTTTGTCTCCCATCAAGAATCAGAACTATGTCATTCTCCCAGGGAAACTCTATTTTCACTTTTGTTCCCTGACAACGGCGCCATTTTGTTATCACTCCAAGAAATCACTCCCTAACTGTAAAGGGTGTAATCTTGGTAACTTAAATAGATCAATAATGTAGAGGAAAAAATATCAAATCAGATGACATTATAGACTCATATCCATTTAGAAACCCATAACTTCACTCGAAAGACCAAGGCTTTCAACTATGTTGTTCAGAAGGTTTTAATCAATATGTGGAAACATGGAGAAGACTCACTATGCTAACAAAAATATCTATACAATCGCATATAATATATGGCCAGACCAAATGAGTAAATACTTGCATCTTTAGTTTATGAATGCACTAATAGGATGACAACTATCTGGAATTAAGAAAAACATAAGAAGAAAAGTATATAAGTCTAATATACCAACAAAGATATGGGATGACAGCCTTATTTCATTGAGTATACATAAACTTGGAAAGAAAGGAGATGAAAACTGAACAAACAAAGTGAAAGAAGCTTGATGCCAATATATATTCATGGACATTTCCAAAGGATGAAATGTACAAGTCTTCAAGAATAGAACCACAGTGCTCAGACTGTTTCCCCCCACTTTACAATATGAAATCAACATGATTATATAACCTTTACAAACTTATTTTATATCCTCAAACTATGGATCTGATAACCACTTCTCCTATCTTTAGTTTGTGGAAGATATCTATCACAAATTCAAATTTGTGATGTGGCAAGAAAAAATAGAATTTAAAATTTTTGGAAATATGCTTCTCTAAGATTCACCTATATTTCACAAATCAAAATATATCTTGGGAAAATGACAGATTTTATTGAATATCAACCTTTTCTTATGAAATACCTCCTTCAGTTTCTAAAAATACTCTTCCAGCTCATCAGAATATGTCCTCAAAGACAGTGACTAAAACAGGAAAAACAGAGTATTTAATTTCTGGAAATATGGTGCTCAAAGATTGACCTATATTTCAAAAATCAAAATATATCTTGGGAAACTGAGAGAGGTTATTGAAGAGAATCCAATTCTTATGAATCAAATCCTTTAGTTTCGAAAAATACTCTTCTAGCTAATCAGGATCTGTCTCCCAAGAAGGTGACTAAAATAGGAAAATCCAAATTTCCAAATCTAGTCATATTCCTACATTTTAGGATTTGATCCCTAGAATATTTCTATTGATCAAATGAAGTGCCACCTGCACTCATGGATGATATTTCATAATGTCTTTGATCAATAGTCATCATCTGCTCCCAAATACACTCAACCAAGTCAAATTTTGACCTTTTGACCAAAATAATGCATTCTGGAAAATTTATGCACTTTCGGCGGCTCATTTTCCCTTGAAAAACTGATTTAGCCCTCGAAAGCCTTGACTTTTGACAGCTCACAACACTGTAATTTTACCATTTAGCCACCGAAAGCTAAAAATTAGTTTCTGGTCAATTTTGAAATGCAATTTGATTTATGTGTTGGAATGATATTGTTTTAAACATGTCTTTAAGACTTCATGACTTAAGATTCTAAAATAAATCTTCTCTTTAATGACTATCTTGTGATATGATGTCTCAATGATTTGGAAATAATTTTTGATCGCTAACAACAGGCTTTCCCAAAATTTCCCAAGTGCTTTCAGGCATAATTTTCACATGTGTTTCTTCATCCAATACACAGTCTATGTCAAAGTCTCCTATTCTTGTGACGATGCATTGCTTTTATTTCAAGATCTCTGACAAACTGCAATCCTTGTGGTCATCCATTGTTTCTTTTAACTGTGCTAACATAGTCTGATCTTTCTTTGAGTCTTTCTCTTTTTGATTTTCTAACATATCCTTAGTCTCTTGACCTTATTTATAGTTTTCTTGTCTCATGTTCATCTTTTCAACTTTAGGAATCATTCTTGGACAATCCTCAACTTCATGACCAATAAATTTACAACAAAGACAAATAGGACCTATATCAGGGCATTCCTTAGCAAGATATACCAGTATTTTGTAGTTATAACATAGTGTCAATCCTCTCTTTCCTTTAAATGATCCCCAGCCTTTCCTGTACTGCGCATTGGGATCATAGTGTTGGAACTACAATCTGCAAAAATTCTTTCTAGGTTCCTGCATCCACTTATTAGTCCAAAAATCATTTCTATGCATAGGAATAACACATATTTCTCAATTTATATCAAATTTATTCATATCAACTCTTTCTTCTAACGGTGCCCTAGTTTTCATACTAGGACAAAATCTATCAAACATATATAGATTCATATTTTCGAAGAAAAAATTTCCACTTATCTTACCCTTACCAGAGCACAAAGCTTTAAGATCTTACCTCTTTTCTTTAGATCCATTTTATTTCTTATCACAGAGCTTCACAATTCAATTATAATACTACACACTACAAAAATAGATCTACACATAGATCTTTCTCTTTTCTTTAGTTCCCAGCAATCACAGTTTCAGGTCCCAACAACGGAACCATTTTTTGGCACAAGGGTAGACCCAAGGTTCAACGCACCAACAAAACCCTAACTACCAGGGCTTTCGGCAACACCTGCAAAGAAGATGAAGTCTCACTCGAGGTAGAGGCAAGGGGGGTTGCAGGACTCAGGTGTCTACAACCAGGATGGGACACATATATGTGATTACAATACTTAACCGAGCACTTAAACAACAATAAGCATTAGTTTCTTGAATCTCATTCACATCGCAGATTAAACCCTTATTACAGATCAACGCAGTAACCATAAAGATCAATTAATTCCATTCACTTAGCACATAGCATCATCTTGGATCTAACATTCATTTATATTGAATACCATCAATCACTAAGAAATGACATTAGATGCATTCATCATACATTACAACAACAACACTAAGCAGATACACACATAAACAACATCGCACAAATCACATCAAGACACATAATATACATGGTTCACCCCAGTGTGAGGCTACGTCCACCAACTTCTTCTCTTCTTCTTTATTATTCTTCAATATTCTTACATTCATCTGCTCATGTGCACAAATCCACAGAGCGAGACTCCCTAGAGGACAGGATATCTGCGCGCAGCACTCCAGATCCTCCTTCCCAAAACCAGGTCAAGGCACGGAGCCAACTCCTTACTAGCACAGAGCCTTACTTTACATTGTCAGTTTTCACAAAGCAACGTACAATCTCTTGCACTAAGCCAACATTAACATATTATTCACATAGTCAACCACTTCTCTTATTACATCTCTTAGCTACTTATTTATACATTTACAAAAAGGCCTAATCATGGGTAAACCCATGGGAAGACATCCCATAACCATAGTAAACCCTTTGCTCAGTCTACAAGCTCACAAAACAGGCGAGATCATGCGATCTTAGCTCTGCCTGGGTGCTCCATCTTCGACCACCATGTCGAAGATTAGTCAAAGTCCCAAAAGTGGTCAAACACGATCAATGTTTCATTAAAACTTGGTCGAGGGACAACAATTTTCCTTTTCTGTGGGGTCTAATTCCTTACACACACAATGAATTCCAACATCCTTTGCACACATGATACTTTCCTACACACACTTCCATTCAAACCCTACCTTGGAGACTCATGACCGTAATCATAATATTAACTTAACAAGAAAACTAAAAATAATTTTCATACTCATGCACGATTACAAATACTGACTATCAACACCACCTTACACGTGAAAGAAGAATATTACAAAATAATAGTTATTACTTACATGAAACAATCATAAAAGAATCAAACCCATGTTAAACACAGATAACTAAGCACACAATAAATGAGAAAAAGACATAAAGACACTTATATTTTATGGAAAGTCACCAACTACACACAGAACTTAGATGTTCCTAGTAGGCATAGACTATGTTTCTCATAAGCTTTCATCAATAGTCCACCCCTGAGCTAGGGATTAACTCCACCAGGAAAAAAGGGTTCCTAGTGATAGGCTAAGGTATGATACTCAACATAATTTCTCAGTCCAAGGTTTCTGATGCTGTAACTAGCCTATAGTCTCTCATTCCCCATGCACCTGTCATACCCAAGGAAGTGTTCCCCTTCTCTGCTTAACAATCCCTTAATTGCCCCACTTCCCTTCTAGGGTTACTAGCAATAATCCAGGCATGAATTATCCGATCCCTATGACTAATGATCAACGTACCAGGGAACAATTCCAAACAAAACTCTCACCTGGAGAGATTGCTCACGAGATTGAAAACTCGTCTCTTTGATAGAAAATATCTAACCTAGAGAGACTGCTCACCGACCTCACAACTTGCCTTTTTGGCAGAAAAACTCGAATTACAATTAAAAGAAACCCTAAAAAAATATTTTGTGCAGATAAGGTAATAACCGTCCTCTCTCAAATGGTTCGACCCCTTTTGCACACAAGAGTAAAAAATGAATAATGAATCTTCCCCTCGAATGATTTCTCCTCGAAATACACCAAGGCCAACAATATATATTGCATGCCACAAAATTGACACTTGTAACCTTCAGAAGTATATTTATCCACCTGGTGACCTGTTCCCTTCCCTTAAGATCTTAGGATAAAATATATATCCATAACTTACACTTTTCCCAAAATATTATTAAAATATTCTCTAAGACTTAAGTCCCACCCCCTTTTCCATTTTCTGGTGGATTTATCCCCCATCTCTTTTCGTCTGATTTTTTTGCGTGCAACGATGTAATATTTTTGGAAAACCATCTTTGGAAAATATTTTTGCAGTTCTGATACAGTTTTGAGGAAAAATCCTAAGTATAGGAAAAGTGTGTAGAGTGCGTAGCTGAGGCACATCCAGAAGGATGGTGCGCAAAAGGAGGAAAGTGCATAGAAGGAAGACAGCGCGCAAACAGAAGGATAAAGAAAGAAAATAAAGCATGACAGAAGGATAATAGCTCAACATTCTAGAAATAAAATAACAATATAAAAGAAGCATGCATATTGAAAAGCAGAAGACAGTCGCAGAAATAACCAGTTAATTGAGTTGGTAATGTAGTGTAATGGGATATTTTTAGGATGAACAAATTAGTGTTTTTTCCCTAGATTTATATATAAATATGTAATGGGTTGGGAGATTAGGGGTTCAATTCTATTATGATATGTTAGGTTCTATTATGTTATATTTTGTTCTGTTATGTTCAGGTCAATATTGAGTTCTAGAGTTCTTGAATGTAGAAAACGATGGATGAGAAGAATGAATAAAGGAATGTTAAAGAGATGTTACAAAATCATGTGTCATCTATATTTCTATTATTGATTATTAATTCTATTTGCATGCATCATAAAATATATTTGTATTATGGGTTAAATATGGTACAATGTTCATGGTTGTAACATAAACAAATCTATACAGTACTCTGGAATATGTTGATTATAGGAATCTGAATTATAAGTTAATAATGAATAGAACAGATTTATGTGCACATCATAATAAGTAAGAATGAACCAAATGATTTCCTCCCATTCCCTTACTACTGCAAAAGCCTGGTTCTCACAGTCCCAATAGATACCTCGGGTGAGAATTCATTTGTGCAGGAAGGTGATGCTGAAAGGGCCAGTGTCTGGTGGGTTTTTTTGGTCATACATTAATCGAACCTAAGGTCTTACAACCTGCACACGATAACACCAAGAAATTGTTTCATTGTCGAGACCGAGGCTTTTTGAATAAGAGGATGTTTTGGAGGTCGACTAAGAGGGAGATCTCAGAATGGTTGGAAAGGAAGGAACAAGAGTTTGCATGAAAAGAGAACAAAAATCCTCGGATGAGTGACAAGCAATGGATGCAAAGCTATGTGTTCACATATCTGCATGAAATTTTCTTTGGTGAATTTCCAATTATTCTGACTGAGTGGCTAGAAATATTAGTGGAGAAAACTGAAAGCTAAAGTGCTACAATGTCGAGGAATTGGACTCCTGAATTGGTAAGACAATTGAATTCTGTAAGTAACCCAACGAATCAAGTAGTCGATTTTTGGTTGGATAACATACTAGGAGGTTATGTTACAATGTTTTTTGTAGATTTTATTCAATCATAGAGTGTCGCAGAAAGGGACTTTTTCAAAGTTTCACACGGGAGGTTCTTGAAATAATTAGGTACGTGGGTAAATATGCTATTGTGTGAAAAGCACATGATGATAATGGAATCTGACTGCTAAGGGTTTCACACACATAGAGGATCCGAGGGATGGCAGGAGGATCATCTGAGAGCATGAAGATGAAAGAGATAGGGAGGGAATGAGGATGAAAGAAGAGGGTATACTAGAGGAATAATATGACTTTGGAGAGTTTCAAAGGGGAAGAAGGTACAAGAGGCACGTGACTGGGGATGAGAAAGTAGAGCCACATAGTGAGGCAGAGGTGATAAAACCATGCGCACTAGTCCAAATCGTCTAGGTATCATACATAGAAGGAGAAGAATAGGAGCTTCAATCCATTCCAATAATAGAATAACTAGTAAGTCCTACTCAGACAAGATCCTGTGTCAAATCCATGACCCTGTGTGCGTCACCACAATCAGAAATAACGGTTGAATATTTGTCAAAAGAAATTGTATTTAGACAAGGAGGACTGAGTAGTAGCAATCAAAGTAGTGGAAGTAGTGCACAGAGTCAGAATCAGAGTCAGCCATCATCATGAAGAAGAGGGACTACAAAAAGAAACATGGCCATGGTAGAAAATACTCTTACACTGCCTGAGTTCTAGGGAGTTGGGTCAAAGGACCCAAAACAACAATTTTTTGTTTGTGAGACGATTTGGGATGAAAATAACATATAGGATGAAGTTGTGCACTAGTATGGTATATGAATTTGCATAGCACCATGCCTACAATATAGGACATGAATTTGGCAGATATTAAGAAAACACTATTGAAGGAGTTCAATAAACCAAAGTCAGAGTTGTAGTACATCATAGAACTAACGAAGATCAAACAAGTACAAATAGATTTGGTATGGGATTATGAACAAAGATTTAAGGATGTGATGGGTAGATTGAATTTCCAGATTCCATATCAACAACACCAAGAATGGTTTATTGCAGGGCTTCTACCACACAATCCCAGACCATTGATCCAATAGAATGTTGCATCGCAACCCGAGGCACAAGAAATTGCGATGAATCTAGAATCATCTCTAGTGGGAGGCAGTTGAGGAATGGCATAAGTTCAGATGCAGTTCACTGCATTGAAAATTCAACTGGAAGAACTGACAAAGGGAAATGAGAAACGTGAGAAAGTATGGCATACAAAATGTATGACTGAAGGCCATCACAAGGATGAATGCCCAACATTCACGTATTATTTTTCGATAGGAGTATTGAATCCATTATCAAGTGGAGGATACTATGAGATATGTAAGAAATGGGGCCATCACTCAACCGAGTGTCCACTACTACAAAAGTATCAAAGTACGCCAAAGAACTTGTTTTTTCAAATCAGTGGGACATGAGTACAAGGATTTATGAGTGTTCGACTTAATGAGGGAGCGTGCATCAGATATGTACATAATCCAAGAAGAGAATGTTGCAGCCAAAGTGGGGGGTCCGCCATACAAAATTCAAAGATGTTTCAATCAAGGGAAAAAGGGAAACTTTGGCAGAGGCTGAGGTAGAGAGAATTTTCGTAAAGGAGGAAGAGGACCGATTATATGTTATAACTGTAATCAACCTGGAAAATTGGCCCGCAACTACTAGAATCCGTGTACGACACCCACATGTTGCAGAGTACTATATCACTCAATATAAGACTGTCCCCAACTATTTGCAAAGTGGCAGGCCAGAGGAAACTAGAAATAGAATCTGAATCTGAATAGAAGATATTGGTCAAAAGGTGCAATTAAGGACCAAGAGTAGTATTAGTTACCCACGGAGGAGCTGGGACAGGGACTGATAGGAAAAATGAAGTAAAGCATACTGAAGAGTGGGTAAGGAAGTCAGCAGATCTTATGCTAGACTTCGATCCTCAACAAGAAAAGGATACATATCAGTGATAAAGAAAGGAAGTACTCGTAGTGGATTGGGGAGCATCAACATCAGCTGTGCCTCATGTAGAAGATCGCACTATGCCAGAGAAACCAATTGGGAAGGTAAGCATGCTAACAAAATTCCTAAGAAGTTGTGTAGAGATAATAAGGATGAAACTACACTATTATATGACATGATTGATCACTATACAAGAGGAAGGGAAACTCATGTCACAAAAAGGATGGTAAATCAGGTACTGCGCAGGAAGAGAATCAATGAAGAATTCAGATTTAGTGCACAGATTGGAGAGTATGATGTGTATAATGTTATCTTGGACTTAGGGTCTGACATGAATGTGTTACCTAAGAAGACATCAGAGTTGATGGGAAAACCCAAGTTGGTATGGTCTCCTATTTAGCTAAGGCTCATGAATCAACACAAAATAGTACCAATTGGTTTTATGACAGGAGTACCGATGAACATAGATGGGTTGTGTAGTGTTACATAGTTTGAAGTTATTAAGATCGTGGTATACTTTGAAGTTATTGATATCGTATATGAAAACAAACCATATCTATCAGTGATGGGACACGAATGGGATTTTGATAACCAAGTGATCATGAACTTGAAGAGGAGGGAGATGATATTTGAAGTTGGATATTTGAATGTAATTTCACCCTTGGACCCATCAGAAGGAAAGAGATACATAGAACCAACAAGAGGGAACGACATTGAAAATTTGTGTAACATGACTACGTGGATGGAGGATTATGTCATCCCCATAGCAGATGGTGCACTGAGTTGGTGAAGTATCAGTTCATGTGCGTCATATTATGAACAAGGCCTATAGAATTTGCAACAGATAATGCATGACGTGTCAACCAGACGATGTGCGCACATCACTCGATTCTTGCATTGGATTGGAAGAGAGATATGTGACCCACCCATGTATGATGGATTAACTGATATAAGTATGTTTGTAAAATCATTTGAGTTTTAGATACCTGGAAAAAAAAAGTTTGTTAGCATTAGATGTTGTATTAAAAGAGACTCTAGCCAGATGTTGGGATGCACACAGAGAGGGAATGAAAGACTGGTCACAGTGCAACAGAGTAATGAAAATAAGATTTGGAACTAACGAAGAAAAAAATGCATAGAAATATACAGGGGAGAGTGATCTAGCGGGTCATGTGGAACAGTGTAGGGAATTATGGAGTTCAGTACTAGAAACAGAGTGTACGCGAATATTTATACACACACTAGACACAACTTCAAAGAACTGGTAATTGGAATTGGTGATGTGTAGGGAGATAAGTTCCAACAAGATGGGAAGAGATGGTCTACAAGTTCAAAATCACGTTTACATTTGAACATGAATCTCCATGAATAGATGCAGTGCTACAGGTGATTCGAATGAACATCTTCTAGAAAGAAGAGACGATGGAGGTGGTACTAGTATGCAGTGCACACAGAGCCAAGATGATTTTCCGTGAGCTACTAGAGTGCTACAACATAGCTAAGGAAGAGTATGACGAAGAGGATCCCATGAATGTACAAGTACCCGAGATAGAAAGAGAATGAGTAGTAGAAGGGCCACAACTTGAATTTTTCGCATATACATAGCCTATAAAGATGTGGAAGGTAAACATTGGGACAATAGAAAATTGCAAGTTTGCGCAGATAGGAGATTATTGGAGTGAGGAGACAGTTGAGAATATTTCATACTTACTGCGAGAATATCATGACCTATTTCCAACAAAAATTTCAAAGATGAAGGGAATAGCAGGAGACTTAGGTGAGATGAAAATCCCACTGAAACCAGGAGCTAAGCCAGTGTGGTAGAGGACTTACAAGTTAAATATGAGGTACAAGGAGAAGGTAAATCCTGAAATAGATAGGATTTTGGATGCGAGAATCATCGAACCGATAGAAGAATATGGGTGGACCAGTTCAATGGTGGTAAAAGATAAGAAAATAGGAGGAATAAGGATCTATGTAGATCTAAGGAAGTTGAATGGTGTGTTCTTACATGACCCATTTACATCACCATCAGGATGAGGTACTCGAAAACATAGGAGGATAGGAAACATATTCTTTTACAGATGGTGTAATACCCATATTTCCCCCAACTTGTAAATATAACTATTACCTGCTAAAATACTATGGAAAGACTGAGTATGTGTAGGTGTTGGAATTGATGAAATTTTTTGTTATAAAAGGTAATGTATATATTTTGTTACTAAATAAAATGGAAAGTGTTGCATAATTATTGAAGGGGTTTTCCAAGGTATATAATGATGCATGAGAGAGATGGTGAGGGGAACCAACAATGGTTGAGATGACCCCCACTAGGCTAGTTCTTTACTAGATTTAAATTATTCAGACTCAAAACAATCCTCTAACCCAGAAAAATAAATTACCAGTCAGGGTGGTAGTTGGGAAGTCCTCCAGTCAGGCTGGTAGTTGGGAATTCCTCCTCAAGATTCAATGAGGATATGGACATAGTACCCATATGAAAAATTCCTGACCTGACCATGAAATGGGGATTTGGACCCACAAAATATTACTGAGGAAGGAAAGAAAATAAGGTAAATTCATGGGAAGAGGAAGAGGATGCAATGGGAATGGGTATGGTGACCATTTTTGAAGAGGGAGAGCATGTGAAGCTCACTGGTTCTGAAGAGAACCGAAAAATGAATTTGTTCTAGGTACAAGAACTTGTTGGGAAGTGTTTTCAGTCCAAGCTGATAAACGTCGTTGCAGAGAAGATGAGTGACTGAGGAAGCACTCATTGTAGACCCCCTTGCTTGGTGGAGAGAAAAATGATCTTCCAAGTTCATGTGGGAGGAGGAGAGTGGCCTTCGTCCCTAGTTATTGTTGAATAGAAGGAAAGTTTCTCTTAGAGCATCATGATCTAGCTAGGGGGTGGTTAGCGGTAAATCTGTCCAGGAGTTTTTGTGCCTACGGTTGGGTGGAAACGGGCACCCCTTTCAGTAGTTGCATCACTATCTGGTTTCAAGATAAGTACTCTTGGTTAGATCTTTGTAGTGTTTAGATCAGAGAAAATTGTGTAAGTTTAATTTCTGACAAAAGTGACTTGAGAAATTTAAGTAGAATAAAAGAGGTCTTAGATGAAGCTCTTCTAATTTAATTTCTTATCTCTTGAAAATATGTGTGCTAAAATGAGATTTATGGGAGTTGATGTTGTGGTTGACTTTGTTGTATCATTTAATGCATGCTTGGGAAATGATGATTGAACATTTCAAAATCTTTATAACACATTTGAAATAAGAGAGAGTGGTTTTTTCTGAATAATAGTGCTCCATTTTAGTATGTCCTCAAATCCTATGCCAGAAAAGTTAGGAGATATCAAATCTATGTGGACTTTAGGAAATAATCCCAATTATGGGAAAACATTAAAAGTCCTTATAAATAATTATTGAGGAAAAATAATTAGGACATAAACATGAAATTGGTCTAAATGAAATTAAAATACAAAAGTTCTCAAAATTCTATTTAGGGCATAAATAAACATTTATATTTATGTTGTGTTAAATCTCCTAAATTTGGGAAGAATCCCCTTAAATTTTGGTGGGCAGTAAATCCTAGTAGAAACATTGAATTTACTGTGGAGGTAAATCTTTGTATTAGGACCATTTCCTTAAATTTAGTAAGAGTAGTAAAGAAAAGTCATAAGGAAATAAAATTCTATTCATTTACCCACGAGAAGGTCGAGATTATAATTATATTTTAATTTTACGGATGGGGAAATCTCCTTGGAATATAATTTTTTATTAAACCTCTTTATAAGAATGGAAATTTATATTTATTCATTTAAATTCTCCATGTAATAATTCTCCATGTATTAAACTTCATATATATATATATATATATATATATATATATATATATATATATATATATATATATATATATATATATATATATATATATTATTTACTCTGGAAATTGAGGCTAAAGTTTGTGGAGGGAAATAGCCATGAGAACACCAGAGAATAACTTGTGACCAAACACTTTAAACATTGCATGGTCTTCGGAACTCTAGGAGTTCGGAGCTCCGGGGCTCCGGGATGTTTGGGTGATGGGATTTCACTAGACTAAGTCGTTGAATACCTGAACCCTTTCTTTCCCTGAGTGAAAGGTTACATAAATAATAAATACAATTATTTATATTATTGTATTTAATGTGATTGATTAACGAAATTGAGTAATATAATATATATTAAATGGGTTTATTGTGATATCGGTACGTGATAAAGTACCAACCCTATTTCCATTTTTAATTTAATATTAATTCTAAACATTTAAGGTGATGAATTATATTATAAATTAATATAATTGATTATATTTGTACAAAGGTAGTGTATGAGTGGGATCCTCTCCAGGACTCCGAAATTCGAGAGATATGGGTTCATAAATGCATGATGAGGAATTTTGTCGAAGTCTGGAGGCTTAGGTATTAATGGGTATTGATAATCCTAAGTGCTTCTTTGATATAAATTAATCATATTATAATATGCTTAAATATAATAACAATTAATAAAAAGGATAATTGGTTGTTGAATATAATTAATCCTTTTTCCCAGTAAATAAATAAACATGTATATATATATATATATATATATATATTGTTGGAATGTTTACAGGAAGAGTGTGCTTGTCATCGATGGAAATAATAGAAGGTGGAGCAGAAGGTGAGAAAGCTTGGGAGGAAGAGCTACAATGGTCGTTGGATCACCGATCCAAAGGACCTTTAACCGAATACCCGACAACCGTTGGATCATTCTAGGTGGAAGGACAGGATAAGCTAGAAGAGGAGCATGACATATAGATCGAGCCATCAATCTAAGAACATGATCTATGAACAACATTTGGTTCACGTAAAAAGTTGAGAGGAGGTTATTGTTCGAGAATTCTCACTTCGGGAGAATTGGCAACTTGAAAGTCGAATTACCCGAAGTCTGAAATCCAAAATGAATAAGGACCATTAGATATGGAGAAAATGTGATGATCGTTAGATCAGGGAGAACTAAGTCAGTAGACCACGTCTACAAGAACATGTGGTAGACCACATCATCAAGGACACATAGTGCAATTAGACAATGACAAGTGTCAAGTTGAATCATCATTTCAGGTACGTGCAAATCACGAATCTGAGTGACATGTGGCAGCTACTCGACTCGTGACATGTCATCAAGTGACGTAAGTAAGTTATGTCACTCTAGGAGTTTTACATCGGGAGTTTTACCACTAGCACTTGCCCAAAGTCTAGAAGTCCTGAATGTCGAAGTCGCGAAGTGGACACAAAACATTTGATCTCAAGTTCACCTCGGTAGCATTCTCGATCGTCGATCTACTATAGTGGAAGGATAGGTTAAGTGTAAGTATTAACCGACATAAAGTAGTCTCCACCACTTATGACTTACTAAGTAGGTGATCACTCCGGAGGAAAATGGAGCAGCGATTAGCCTAAAGTCCCAAATTCCCGAACATCGAAGACCCGAGGGCCGAAGAATATCCAGGTCGTCGATTTCCAGAAGGACGCATGGAAAAAATCTATGCAGTTCGGGGAAAAACACTCTGAGAGATAGTGAAGGAAGCAAAGTTGAGATTTGAAATCCCTGAAGCCCGAAGAGCCGAAGGTGCTGAGGACCGTCGAACAATAGGAGGATACATGTCAACATATTGTGAACTCTGGGTACGAAATACTCCGGAGGAAATAAGAGAGTGAAAGCATCGAAGCCCTGAAGTGAATATCGACAGTTGATCAAGAAGGGTGCCAAGGGTTATCGATTTGGTATTGGTAGAAAGTTTCGAAGTATCGAAGCAGATAATAGTCGTTGATTGAGAGGCATCGCCAAGGGATTGGAGATCAATAGTCTTTCTCAATTGCGGGGTCATAACATGCTCAGGTCTTAATTTTTCTTGAGCAGGCCGCAATCAAAACCATGGTATCGCCAAAGGCATATGTGGAGCTCTGTAGTGAATTGTGGGGCAAAACGCGGGTTTTCCTCAAACTGCCTTTGGTTGCACTCGAAATTGTATGGCCACGTGATAACATCACCTAAGGTCACATCAACAAAAGATAGGGAAAGGAGCTAGCACTGCTAGGCTCCACATCGGAGGTTACTCATTGAAAAGTCAAAAAGGCCTATGTGTGTATAATCCAATGACACTGATCAAACAAAATCTGATCAAAGGGTTGTTGTTTCACTTCGTGGTTTCTTGATCATTTACAATTCAGTTGCACTAACTGAATAATTGTTCCTGAGCATTGGAATCATGATTCCTAAGCATTTTTGAGATTATTGACTTGAGTGTTGGAGATGCAGAGTGTAACGGATGATGTGAGAATGAATAAAAGTAAAATGTCGTGACAGAGAGAGGTTTTTGTTTCTTTGTAAATCAAGTTGGATAGTTATTCACGCATCTAGAAGGCAACCAAGGGTATGTGCGAAAATGCAAAGGGGAGTCATAGTGCATAGAACGAACATGGTGCATAGAGAATAAAACGCAGAAGAACAGAAAGTGCATGAAGATGTGAGTAGGAAGACACTAATGCAGGCAGAGTAGAGAAGTGTAGCAGAACAATGATGAGACTGGTAAGCCATAGATAAATACTGTATCACTGTAATAAATTTTAGCAAGCAAATATTTATATCTTAGGGTGGTAGGGTGGTGCTAGGGAAGATTGTTGTCCTCAGATTTTCAAGTGGGTTCTTGAACATAGGGATTTTTAGCTTCCATCTGGTCACAACCAGAAAATACAGGGTGGTAGGGTGGTGCAAGGGAGAATCATTGTTCTATGTTATACAGGTCCGTGCCCGTGTGACTATAAGTTGGTGCTTCCATCCAGTTGGTGATGGAACACTCAGGGAGTTCGTGCTTCATTCTAGTGGGTGCTAGTGAAACCAGGGAATTGGTGCTCCCAACAAGTTGCATCTTGTAAAATAGAGGTGGTAGCCTCACAAAGAGTTGGTTCTCATAAGAATGATAATGTACAGAAAATAAAGACTACTTATCATATTAAGAAGAAGAGGTTTTCTCCCTTTATGGGTTTCCTCAGGAATATCTGTCTCTGTATAATTCATGTGTGTGATTGACGTTGAATACTCTATTGCTTACTTCCCTGAATTATTGTGATCATCATTGAGTGTTCTGTAATGAGTTTATAATGGGTATAATTGTTTAAGCACAGTAACAACTGATTCACCGCCCCCCCCCCGCCTCTCAGTTTTCTAACAATTGGTATCAGAGTTGGTTCCTTTTATCTAACGATATATCCTAGAGCTTAAACATGACTAGCCATGAAGGAACTTCAACCAATAAGTCCCCCATGTTCAATGGAACAAAATTTTCCTTCTGGAAAGTTAGGATGAGAACCTACATAATGGATTTAGGTGCGGATGTATGGGATGTGGTAGAGACTGGTTATGTAAAGCCTGTTGTAATATATTCTAAGGATGACAAGCTAGAATTCATCTTCAATGCTAAGACTATGAATGTTATTCTGAGTGGTCTTGCAGAAGAAGAATTTGTAAAAGTTATGCACTTAGAATCTACCAAAGAAATGTGGGACAAACTCACTAGCAGTTATGAAGGTAATGAGAAGGTAAAGGATCCCAAGCTTCAAACCTACAGATTACAGTTTGAATGGATAAACATGAGAGAGGATGAAACTGTTGGGAAGTACTTTATGAGAGTTGAATAACTAGTAAATGCAATGAAAGGACTTGGTGAAAAAATTGAGGAAGCCTCTTTAGTTCAGAAGATTTTAAGATCTCTCCCTAATATATTTAATCCAAAAGTTTCTTCAATAGAAGAACTGAATGATCTTAAAATTCTTCCTATTGACCAACTCCTAGGAACTCTGACTGTTTATGAAATGAGGATAGGTAAATATAAACCCACCTCTAGAGAATCATCATTTAAAGCATATAAGAATGAGGATTCTGAGCTTGATGAAATTGAAGAAAAAATCGTGATAAGACTAAAGAAAGGATCAGGAAAGTACCAAGGCAAGTTTCCCTTCAAATGTTTTAAATGTGGAAAGATAGGTCACTTTGCATCTAAGTTCCCACACAAGAAGAAGGACCAAAACTCTAAAGGTGAAGAGAAGTACAAATCCAAGAGATTTGGTAAAAATAAAAGTTTATGTGTAAACAATGATGACTCTTCAAGAGACACAGATAGTGATTCTTCTTGTTAAGATAAGGTTAATGAATTTATGCTTATGGCCAAACAAGATTATGATTATAAAAGAATAGGAAGTGATGTTAATGATGAATAAGTTGTGGTTGAATTGAAAGGAGAACTGATCAGTGCCCTAGAATAATTTGCCAGACTCAGATTTAAGAAGAAAAAGAAAAAAAAAATGTTGATACAGTTCAAGAAAGACAGTAAAAAACTTGATGAAGACTTTTCCCTGCTAAAAGTGGAATTAGAAGAGGCAAAGAAAATAGAGGATATTCTGAAACAATAGTTATTAGAGAAGAAGGAAATATGTGAAGCCTTGGAAGAAGAGGTAGTAGAAACTAGAAAAGAGATGGAGAAGTTTAAAGCATTGTATATCCAAAATATTCCAAGCATTAAAGCCTCAGTAGAACTAAACGACATTCTGAGCAAACAGAGATCTCCTTTGTTGAATACTAGTTTAGGCTGTGTAAGTGGTTCAAGCAACAAACAACCAGAAATCAAAGAGCCAGTAAAGATGATCAAGTTCCAAGTCAGCAGACAATTAGACCATGTGAGTAATTTGCCACCAAAACATAATGAAGACAAGATGATCCCTGATAAAAAAAAAAGATATCAGAAGATGGGGCAACAAATTCCAAGAAGAAGGCCATCCTTCAGGTACCAGAATTTCTTCCATGGATATTGTTTTTACTGCTTTAATTTTGGCCATAAGATTGCAAATTTTCAAATTAAGTTTAGAGACATGCATCTGAGGAGATCAAGAAATAAACAATCTTTGCAACATAGAACTAAACAACCAATGAGTAGACAAAGTTGCACCAATCACTTTGAACTATTGAATAATGAGCTCAAATTCCATAACTATCATAACTTCGACCATAATCTGCAAACTGCCATATGAAGAATTACAAAGCAGATCCAAGGATAAAATCGTTAGCTATAAATGCCAGCACATGGAAAAAGAAATATAGTGAAAAATGTGGCCTAGTACTTTCATCTCAAAAACAAAAAGAACCCTGGTATATAGACAGTGGATGTTTCAAGCACATGACTGGAGACAAGGATACGTTTTTGTCTATAAGTAAAAGAAAAATAGGAAATGTGACCTTTGGAAATGATGAACCAGGTAAAATCAGGGGTAAAGGGATGGTGAGTTTGAGTAATGGAAAAGGAAAATCCCATGATTTTTTTCTTGTAGATGGGCTGAAACATAATTTGCTTAGTGTAAGTCAAATGTGTGACAAAGGATGTGAAGTGGTGTTCACTTCCAAAGATTGTAATATAAAGTCTGTAAACTCAGGACAAGTGATGGATAAAGGCATAAGGACAGATAATAATGTATATGTGTTGAAATAATATAGAGAAGAGTGGCATCTAAGAAAACATGATGAAATTTGGTTATTGCATAGGAGACTTAGACATCTAAACTTTGACCACTTAATCAAGCTCAAAAATCTTGAGGCAGTAAAAGATCTTCCAAGAATATCAAATCCACAAGATTCTATGTGTAAACCCTTCCAAGTAGGAAAGCTAACCAAGACACAATTTAAATCCAAGATATCTACTTCAACAGAGAAACCACTCCAATTAGTTCATATGGATCTATGTGGACCATCAAGAAATGAAGGCACAAGGAAGGAAAACTAATTCATTTTGATCATTGATGATTACTCCAGACTCACTTGGGTTTCTTTTCTCAAAGAAAAGATGAAGCATTTGAGAAATTTAAAATATTTAAGGCTTTAACTGAGAATCAAACTGGAAACATGTTAAAGGCAGTAATATCAGACAGAGGAGGAGAATTTATGTCAAGTGATTTCAAGGAATTCTGTGATAAACATGGGATCAAGAGAGAATACACAATCCCATGAACTCCACAACAAAATGGAGTAGTTGAGAGGCAAAATAGAACATTTCAACAAATGCCCAGGTCAATGATGAATGAGAAGAACATTGATCAAACCTACTGGATAGAAGCAATACACACAACATTCCATATTCTTAACAAAGCCCACCTCATACCACACAGTGCCAAGACACCTTATGAATTGTGGTATGGAAGACCTGCTTCAATCAAACACTTCAAAGTCTTTGGGAGTAAGTGCTACATAAATAATAATAATGAAAACCTTGGAAAGTATGATGACAAGGCTGATGAAGGCATCTTGTTAGGATATTCTACCAATAGTAAAGGATATAGATGTTTTAATAAAATATTGTATAAATAAGTTGATTGCATTGATTTAAAGGTTTATGAAGGAGTCCCAGTAAGAGAGGTGAACAATAATGAGTCTGCTACAGAGGACATAGCTGAAGCTGAAGATGAACAAGTCCAAGAATCAGAAGGAGAAGACTCTGAGTTAGATACAAATACTCTGCAGGACTCAAACCAGGAGATCAAGAAAAAGACACCCTCCAGAGTTAGGAAGAATCATCCTGAACATCAGATAGTTGGTCATCTAAAGCAAGGATTTTGGACAAGAAAGAAGTTAAATAATGTCTCAGAACAATCTCATAATGCCTTTCTGTCTTTTTTTTAACCTAAAGACTTTAATGCAGCCAATGAAGATGACCATTTGGTTAAAGCCATGAATGATGAACTTGACTAGATTGAGAAAAACAATACCTAGGAGATGGTTCCTAGACCTGAAGGTAAAATTGTCATAGGTTCCAAATGGGTCTTTAAGAATAAATTGAATGAGTAGGGACAAGTTGTCAGGAACAAAGAAAGATTGGTCTGTAAGGGATATGCACATATTGAAGGACAATATTTTGATGAAACCTTTGCACCAGTGGCAAGATTGGAAGCCATCAGAATGTTTCTTGCCTATGCATGTCATAAGAAGTTTAAAGTCTATCAAATGGATGTCAAATTAGCTTTTCTAAATGGAGATCTAAAAGAAGAAGTCTATATGGAACAACCAGAAGGTTTCCAACTGTCAGATAACCCTGACTTTTTCTGCAAGTTGAAGAAATCCTTGTATGGGTTGAAACAAGCTCATCATGCCTAGTATTACAGACTCAATAAGTATCTTCTAGACAAAGGGTTCAATAGAGGAACAATTGACTACATCCTATATATCAAAACATAGGACATTGATTTTATCCTTGTGTTGGTCTATGTAGATGGCATCATCTTCGGAATTAATAATGCTTCATTAGTACAATGGTTTTCTTCTGCCATGCAATCTTAATTTGAAATGTCTATGATAGGGGAACTGTCATTTTTTCTTGGTCTGTGAATTACTCAGAGGTCTGAAAGAATATTTCTTTCTCAAGAGAAATATCTAAGAGAAATGTTGAAAAGGTTTCAAATGGGAGATTCTACACCTGTTAGTACACCTATGGTGGTTGGTTGCAAGCTCAGTAAAGATGATATTTCACCTGATGTTGATCAAATAACATATCGATCAATGATAGGTAGTGTTCTGTACATCACATCATCCCATCCTGATATAATGCAAGATATTGGAATGGTAGGTCATTATCAATATGCTCCTAAACAAATTCATTTAGTAGTTGTCAAGAGGATATTCAAATATTTTAAGGGTACAATGACTTATGGTCTTTGGTATCCTAGAAATCATAATTTTCAATTAACTGCATATTTAGATGTTGATTGGGAAAATTGTTTGGATGAGAGAAAGAGCACCAGTGGAGGTGCATTTTTCTTAGGTGATTCGTTAGTACCATGGCTTAGTAAGAAGCAGGGATATATTTCATTATAAACTATAGAGACAAAGTTAATTGTTGTTGCTACTTGTTGAACTCAGATTTTATGGATGATACAAACTCTTGCAGATTTGAAGGTAACTTATACTGATCCAATTCCACTTCACTGTGATAACACCAGTGCCATTAGTGTCTCCAAGAATCTTTTTCTTCATTCAAAGACTAAGCATATACCTATAAAATGTCATTTTCTAAAAGAACAGGTTACAAACAGAGTTGTTCAGGTGCATTATATTCCAACCATAGAACAAATTGCAGACATCTTTACTAAACCCCTAGCCATGACACCATTTGAATATCTTCGTCAGAAGCTGGGTGTCATCCCTTCTCTCACCTAAGAGATTCCATCCTGTCAGGGGGAGTATGTGTTGGTTGAATATTTGATACCTCTGAAAAGTATTGCAATAGCTCATGGGGAGCATGTTTTCTTTGACATTGATGTCAAAGGGAGAGAAAAGGTGTTGTCTAGATGCTATAGTTGGAGGTCCGATCAGAATAGTGTATCCTTTTAGGGTTGCCATAAATGCAAAAGGGGGGTATTTTTGGCATGTTTACAGGAAGAGTGTGCTTGTCATCAATGGCGAGAACAGAAGGCAGAGAAAAAGGCGAGAAATCTCAGGAGGAAGAGATACAATGGTCATTGGATCACTAATCCAAAGGACCTTCAACCGAATACCCGACAATCATTGGATCATTCTAAGTGGAAGGACAGGATAAGATAGAAGAGCAACACCGAAGATAGATAGAGCCATCTATCTAATAACAACATCGACAAACAACATTTGGTTCACATCAAAATTTGCGAGGAGGTTATTGTTCGAGAAATCTCACTTCGGGAGAATTGGCAACTTGAAAGTCGAATTACCCGAAGCCCAAAATCTGAAATGAATAAGGACCATTGGATCTGGAGAAAATGCGATGACCGTTAGATCAGGGATAACCACGTCAGTATACCATGTCTACAAGGACATGTGGCAGACCAAGTTGGTAGACCACGTCAGCAATGACACATGGCACAATCAGAAAATGACAAGTGCCAAGTTGAATCGGCATTTTAGGTACATGAAAATCATGAATATGAGTGTCACGTGGCAACTACTCGGCTTGTGACACTTCATCAAGTGACGTAAGTAAGTTACGTCACTCCAAGAGTTTTACTTCGGGATTTTTACCACCAGCACTTGCCTAAAGTCCCAAAGTTATGAATGTCAAAGTCCCGAAGTCGACACAAAATGTTCAATCTAAAGATCACTTCGGGAGCATTCTCGACCATCGATCTACTACAGTGGAAGGATAGTGTAAGTGGAAGTATTAACCAAAAGAAAGCGGTGTCCACCACTTATGACTTACTCAGTAGGTGATCACTCCCAAGGAAAATGGAGCAGCGATTAGCCTAAAGTCCTGAAGTCCTAAACGCCTAAGACCCGATGGTTGAAGAAGATCTAGGTCGTCGATTTACAAATGTTCGTGTGGCAGAAATATGTGCAGTTCGGGGAAAAAAACTCTGAGAGATAGTGAAGGAAGTGAATTTAAGATTTGAAATCCCTAGAGCCCGAAGATTTGAAGGAGCTAAGGACCGTCGATCTGTAGGAGGACACACATCAACAGATCGTGAACTCCAGGTATGAAATAATCCGGAGGAAAGCAGAGAGTGAAAGCGTCGAAGCCCCTAAGTGAATCTCGATCGTTGATCGAGAAGGGTTCCAAGGGTCGTCGATTTTGTCTTGGTAGAAAGTGATGAAGTCCCGAAGCATATAACAACCATTGATCGAGAGGCATCGTCAAGGGATTGGAGATCAATGGTTGTGCTCAATTGTGGGGTCAGAACATGCTCGGGTCTTAATTTTTCTTGAGTGGGCTGCAATCAAAACCACGGTATCACCCAAGGCATACGTGGAGCTCTATAGTGTATTGTGGGGTGAAAAGTGGGTTTCCCCCAAACTGCCTTTGGTCACGCCCAAAATTGCATGTCCACATGATAACATCACCCAAGGTCACATCAGCAAAAGATAGGGAAAGGAGCTAGCGTTTCTAGGATCCACATCAGAGGTTATGCATTGAAAAGTAAAAAAGGCCTCTGTGTGTATAATCCAACGACGTTGATAAAAAAAAATCTGATCGAAGGGTTGTTGTTTCACTTAGTGGTTTCTTGATTAGTTATGATTCAGTTGCACTAAATGAATCATTGTTCCTGAGTGTTGGAATCATGATTCCTGATCATTTTTTATATTCCTAACTTGAGTGTTGGAGATGCGGAGTGTAACATATGATGAGAGCAGGAATAAAAGTAAAATGTCGTGACAGAGAGAGGTTGTTGTTTCTTTGTAAAACGATTTGGATAGTTATTCACGTAGCTAGAAGGAAGCCAAGGTTATGTGCGAAAGTGTAGAGGGGAGGCCTAGCAAATAGAACAGACATGGCGCCAGAGAATAAAACACAGAAGAATAGAATGCGCAAGAAGATGCGAGCAGGAAGACACTGATGCAGACAGAGAAGAGTAGTGTAGCATAACAATGATGAGACTGGTAAGCCATTGATAAATACGGTATCACTATAATAAATTTTAGCAAGAAAACATGTATATCTCAGGGTGGTAGGGTGGTGCTAAGGAGGACTGTTGTCCTCAAAGTTTCAAGTGGGTGTTTGAACATAGGGAGTTGTAGCTTCCATCTGGTTGTAGCCAGAAAAAACAGGTGGGAAAACCATTTTTCTTTGTTATACAGGTTGGTGCATGTGTGACTGGAATTTGTTGCTTCCATCCAGTTGGTGCTGGAACACTCAGGGAGTTGGTGCTTCCTTCTAGTGGGTGCTAGAGAAACTAGGGATTTGGTGCTCCCAACAAGTTGCAGCTTGTAAAATAGAGGTGGTAGCCTCACAAAGAGTTGGTTCTCATAAGAATGATAATGTACAGAAAACAAAGACTAGTTATCATATTAAGAAGAAGAGGTTTTCTCCCTTTATGGGTTTCCTCAGGAATATATGTCTTTGTATACTTCATGTGTGTGATTGATGTTGAATACTCTATTGCTTACTTCCCTGAATTATTTTGATCATCATTGAGTGTTTTGTAATGAGTTTAAAATGGTTATAATTGTTTAAGCACAATAATATAATTATCCTCATTGTGTTATATTATATTACTCATAATTATCATATGAGTAATTTATTGAGTTAGTGTTAAACTACTTCTAAGAGGGAAAAGAGAAAGTAAATATTTTAGTAATTATCGGGCCATGGGTATTAGGTTAAGCGAAAAAATTATATCCCATCCCTTAAAAAGGTACTTAGGGGTGGTGTGTGTGATAGAGTGGTATCAGAGTGGGAAACAAACTGTGGCCTGCTTGGGCTCATGAACGAGTCGCATAAAATTTTATTAGAGAAGTTTTAAGAGGTAACACCCTATCTTACCCCATTCATAAGAAGCTTATTTAAACCACTATTGAAGAGAGGAATTAAACTTTATGTCAATTTTATATGTTTAGAAAATATGAACTGTGTGTTTCTAGTGTTCAAAATAAGGAATCTAACTTCACCTTACAAATTGTATGTGTTGTTCATAAAATAGTCGATAATTAACTAACACAAAAAAAATTACCAGCACTCAAACAATCAGTGGACAGTAGGAAAACTATAGCATAAATAATGGTGACAGACCATGAGTTGGGGGAAATATCCCACAATAGAGAAGAATAATATGATGAGAGGAGGGTGGTGGAATCCCCTCTAGATTTGGATGAAACTGGAAGAATCTTCATTGAGGAATTACAGAGTTGTAAGGCTCACAATGAAAGTCTAATAAAAGAACAGGAAAAACAAAATGAAATTAATGCAGTCCTAATGCAAATTCTATCAGATATACAAAGGCAGTTGCAACATGGAGCAACAACTAGTAATGTGGACAGACATCATACTAAGAAAACCCAAAGTCCACCTGAGATACAAAAGCATGGTCCTAAAAGTTTCAACACAAGGAGGATCACCTCAAACAAGGACCAACATAGAACCAAGAGACATTCAATGGAAGAATTGCCTAGTGAGGAAACTGACAACTCCAAGGAATTGTCTAGTAGTGAGACTAGTTCACATTCCCAGAGGAGAATAAATAAGAGGAAACATTCCAAGAGTCACGACCTTGAAGAGTTTAAAAAATCCAAACCACGCACTTTCGAAGGAGAAATTAAAAAGGGGGAAGAAGCAAAATTTTGGCTACTTTGCTTGAAGAAGTACTTTAGATTCCATGACTACTCTGAAAACTTAAAGGCCCAAATAGCCATTTTAAAATTGAATTGAAAGGCCTCCATTTGGTGGGAGGACCTTAGGAATGTGAAAGGAATCCATGAGAAGGAATTGTCATGGAAAAAATTTGAGAAATACTTTAAGAAGAAGTATCTGTCTGAAAAATACTTTGATGGGAAGACCAAGGAGTTCTATGAACTCAAGCTAGGACAACTCTCAATAGATGAATATATCAACAAATTTCTTGAGATGATGAGGTATGTTCCCTACATAAATTATGAAAAGGTAAAGATGCAATGATTTATTAGTGGACCGCCTCAGTCCTTCCGGGACAGAATTGAATTTGATGAACCAAAGATTTTAGAAGACACTATATGGAAGGCAATGTATTGCTATGAGCAATTCAAAAATAAGGCAAAACCTCATAAGGACTGGAAGAAGAAAACTAATTTGGTATTCAAGAAGAAGGGGCTTAAATCCTCAAGATTTAAGAATCATGGGAAAATATCTAAGATGAGCCTTCCTACTAAAAGTGTATATAAACAAAATTTTCCATCTCATAGGGGTAATAAACCCTTTGGATAAGCCCCGGGTAAGACTAATAATGCATAGAGAGAACCCTTGAAATGTTGGGGTTATGAAGAAGATCATCTGTTGAGGGACTACCCACATAGGAAACAAGACAATAGGAGGGTCTACAACATCCAAGAGGCTACCACAGTCAATTATGTGGCTAGGATCATGACAAAAATTTATGCAACCTTGGATAATAGACAATTTGACCACCAATATTCAGTGGTGGAGATGGAAGGTATGATTTCCAACCATCTAGTTTCCATTTTAATTGACCTTGGTTCTAATATGAGTTATGTTTTCCCTCAAACTATTGAGAAATGTAAACTGCAACAAGTAAAACATGCCAAATCATGGTTGGTACAACTAGCCACTGGAACGAAAATAAAGGTAACAGAGGTCATACCAGCATGCCAATTGATTATGAATGGATTACCCACCCAAGCAACCCTAAAAATGATCCCTTTAGGATCTTATGACCTGTTGATTGGCATGGACTGGTTGGCTACCCATAAAACCAAGTTGGACTATTACAATAAAACTTTGGAGTGTGAAGATGAAGAAGGGAGAAAAATAAACCTACAAGGAATTCAAAATCCTATCTCAGTGAGACAAATATCAACCCTTCAAGTGAAGAAGTATTACAGAAAAGGATGTCCCTTGTATGAAATACAAGTGTTGAACTCTCTTGATAACAATAAAACAAGCCTAGACGACCATACCATATTAAGAGATTATAAAGATGTGTTTCCATAAGAGGTACAAGGTCTACCTCCAAGAAGAGATATTGATTTTTCAATATAACTTGTACCTGAAGTAGTGCCGGTGTCTAGATCACCCTATATAATGAGTACACTAGAGAAAGTTGAGCTCAAACTACAAATAAAGGAGATTTTGGACAAATTTTAGATTCGGCCTAATGCGTCTCATTGGGGAGCACTGTTTTTTTTGTGAAGAAGAAGAATGAAACACTTAGGATGTGCATAGACTACAAACAACTCAATAACATGACCATTAAGAATAAGTATCCCTTGCCAATGATAGATGACTTGTTTCACCAATTAAGGGGTGCTACAATTTTCTCCAATATTGAATTGAGGTATGCATACCATCAAGTCCGAATTAAGGATGAAGACATCCACAAAACAACCTTTAGGACAAGATATGGGCACTATGAATTTGTGGTGGTGCCATTTGGGCTTACCAATGCACCAACCACTTTTATGTGCTTAATGAATAAGGTACCTAGTAATCTCTTGGACATATTTATGTTGGTTTTCATTGATGATATCCTAATATATTCTAAGAGTAGGGAAGAGAATGAATAAAATCTCAAGTTAGTGCTTCAAGTGCTAAGAGAACATCATCTCTATGCTAAGTTTAGTAAGTGTGACGTTTTCCAAAAACAAGTTCATTACTTAGACCATGTTATTTTTGAAGAAGGAGTAGAAGTTGATCATGACAAGATCAAATCCATTATGGATTGGCCTACCCCAAAAGATGTATCTGGTATCAGATCTTTTATGGGCCTTGTAGGATACTATAGAAGGTTCCAAGAGTTAAATTCATTTGGACATCAGAATGTGAAGAGAGATTCCAAGAGTTGAAATACCTTATAACCAATGAACCTGTGTTGAATATTGTAGACACAAAGAAGGACTTCCTTGTGTGTACGAATGCCTTCAATGAAGAGCTCAGAGGATTCCTTATGCAAGAAGGACATGTGATTTTCTATGAATCCAGAAAATTGAATGAGTATGGAATCAATTATGTGACCCACGATTTGGAATTGGCTGCCATAGTACATGCTTTAAAAATGCGGAGGCATTACCTCCTAGGTATAATATTTTTTCTTATGACATACCATAGTGGGTTGAGATATTTGTTTTATCAACCAAAACTCAATGCTAGACAAGTTAGGTGGATGGCTCTCCTCGGTAAGTTTGATTTTGAAATCAAACATATTAAAGGAAAATTAAATAGGGTGGTTGATGCCCGTAGTAGAAGTATGAATGTTATTCACTTGGTAGTTGTAAGCACATGTGAATCATACATCAAGGAGAGAATCAAAAGTGCACAAGAAACAAATGCATTTTTCAAGACTGTTAAATCATACCTAGAGAAAAATCTCACAAGGATGAAGCATGAGGGATATCAAATGTCGAATGATGGTTTGTTGACTTATGGAGGTAGGTTGTATATTCCAATTTTTACGACTTGAATAGGTTCATAATGGATGAACTACATAAAATACCATATAATGGTCATCCTGGTTATCGGAAAATGATCACAACCACTAAGAAACTATTTTATTGGCCCATACTGAAAAAGGAAGCAGCTGATTACTTAGCTAAATGTATAGAATGTTATCAGGTTAAGGCATAGCATTGGAATCCAGTAGGATTGTTGCAGACCCTACGAATTCCAGAATGGAAATGGAAAACCTTCTCCATGGATTTCATCACAGGGTTGCCAAAATCAACCAAGCTAAATGATGCCATTATGGTAGTTGTGGAAAAATCGAGCAAGGATGCTCACTTTATTCCCTTCAAATCAAATTTCAAGGAAATAGATATTTTCAATATTTTCATGAAAGAAATATTTATACTGCATGGCATTCCTAAGGAAATCATATCAAACAGAGACAAAATTTACTTCAAAATTTTGGAAATCTTTATTTTCTAGTTTTGAAACTAAACTGGTTTTTAGTACATCTTATCACCCTCAAACTGATGGGCAGACAGAGAGGGTAAACCAAGTGTTAGAGGACATGTTAAGGATGCATGTGATGCATCATCACAAGAAGTGGGAAGACTATCTACCACTAGTAGAGTTTGCTTATAATAATGGCTATCAAGTGTCATTGAATATGAGCCCTTTTGAGGCCCTCTATGGTAGACAATGCAATATTCCAATCAATTGGAATAAACCAGTAGACAAAATTACACTTAGGCCAAATATGATAAAGGAAATGGAGCAACAAGTAGTTAAAATAAAACAAAATCTGAAAATAGCTCAGGATAGACATAAAAACAATGCAGACAAAAAAAGGACTCCTAGAGAGTTCAAAGCACGAGATCATGTATATCTCCAAGTTAGGCTCAGAAAAAGTTCCTTGATAATGGGATCTTGTGCCAAGATGGCACCTCGGTATTGTGGACCCTTTGAAATTTTGGATAGAGTGGGAGATGTAGTGTATAGACTAGCACTTCCTCCCACAATGAAGGTAAATAATGTTTTCCATGTTTCGTTACTGAAGAAATATGTACATGATTCTAATCATATAATTTATTGGTATGTGATCCAGGTGGAACCAGAGGGAGAATTCCTTCCAGATCCACAATGGATAATCAATAGCAAAGAAATCCCACTTAGGAACAAAACCATTGCACAGGTCAAGGTGCAGTGGAAACACGTTGGTCCATATGAAGCTACATAGGAAATGGAGGATTCCATGAAAAAGGAATACCCATTTTTGTTTATTGTTGTAAATACAGAGCACATCGACAGGTAGAACATAGAGGATGATGTTCATTTAAGGGGGAGGGGATTTTAATACCCCTATTTCCCCCAGCTTGTAAATATAACTATAACCTGCTAAAAGACTATGGGAAGACTAAATATGTGTGGGTGTTGGAATCGATGAACCTTTTTGTTATAAAAGGTAATGTGTATATTTTGTTACTAAATAAAATGGAAAGTGTTGCATAACTGCTGAAGGGGTTTTTCAAGGTAGATAATGATGCATGAGAGAGACGGTGATGGGAACCAACAATGGTTGATATGAACCCCACCAGAACAGTACTTTACTGGATTTAAATTATTCAGACTTGAGAATTTTAAGAAGAATAAAAGAGAATGTCTTAGATAAATCTCTTCTAATTTAATTTCTTATCTCTTGATTATCTGTGTGCTAAAATGAGATTTATGGGAGTGGATTTTGTGGTTGACTTTGTTGTACGGTTTAATGAATGCTTGGGGAATGATGATTGAATAGTTAAAAATCTCTATAACACATCTGAAATAAGAGAGAGTGATTTTTTTGAGTAATAGTGCTCAATTTTAGTATGTCCTCAAATCCCATGCCAGGAAAGTTAGGAGATATCAGATCTGTGTAGACTTTAGGAAATAATCCCAATTATGGGAAAACATTAAAATTCCTTATAAATAATTATTGAGGAAAAATAATTAGGACATAAACACGAAATTGGTCTAAATGAAATTAAAATACAAAAGTTCTCAAAATTCTATTTGGGGCATAAATAAACATTTATATTTAAGTTGTGTTAAATCTCCTAAATTTGGGAAGAATCCCCTTAAATTTTGGCGGGTAGTAAATCCTGGTAGAAACACTGAATTTACTGTGGAGGTAAATATGTGTATTAGGACCATTTCCTTAAATTTAGTAAGAGTAGTAAAGCACAGTAGTAAGGAAATAAAATTCTACTCATTTACCCATGAGAAGGGAGAGATTATAATTATATTTTAATTTCCACGATGGAGAAATCTCCACTCCGAATCTATGGGACTCTCGGACTCCTGGATGTTTGGGGTAATAGAATGAACAAGTAATGAAGGGCCAAAGGCCCAAACCTACCCTTTCTCGTTCCATTGGCTGCACAAATATCAATATAAACATTTAAGGTGATGACTTATATTATAAATTATAAATTAATTATATTTTCACAAAGGTATAATATGAGTGGGAGATTTGGGTTCATAAACACATGATGAGGAATTTTGCTGAAGTTTGAAGGCTTAGGTATTAATGGGTATTGATTATCCTAAGTGCTCCTTTGATATAAATTAATCATATTATAATATAATTAAATATAATTATATTATAATATAATTAATAAAAGGATAATGGGTGGTTGAATATAATTAATCTTTTTTCCTAGTAAATAAATAAACATGCACATATATCTATGTATATATCTGTGTGTGTGTGTGTGTGTTAAATTACGTGAAAATGCGGCATGGAGGAATCGAATTATACACCTTAATTAATGTTAATCAACTTAAGTATATTATGGAGAAATTATCCTTATTGTGTTATAATATAATTACTCATAATTATCATATGAGTAATTTATTGAGTTAGTGTTAAACTACTTCTAAGAGGGAAAAGAGAAAGTAAAAATTTCAGTAATTATTGGGCCATGGGTATTAGGTTAAGCGAAAAATTTATACCCCATCCCTTAAAAAGGTACTTAGGGGTCGGGTGTGTGACAGATGGATTCTTGGGGTACCATCAGATAAGAATTTCATAAGAGGATCGACACAAGACCACTTTTGAGACGGAATGAGGGAGTTATCAATTTACAGTTATGTCATTTGGATTAAAGAATTCCCCTACGGTGTTTTCTAGGGTAGTAGTTTCAGCATTCAAGGATTTCAACCATAAGTTCCTAGAAGTCTACTTGGATGACTGGACAATATTCAATCATTGAAGGATCATATAGAATTTCTTATACTTATGTTGGATCGGTGTAGAAAGTGTCAGATTTCACTGAACTTGAAGAAGTGATTTTTTGCGCACTGTTTGGAATTCTATTGGGACATCTAGTATGAAAATAGGGACTATTAGTAGATTGAGCTAAAATCATAGTCATTCTAGAGTTAGAACCACCTACATCAATCAGAGAGTTGAGGTAAATATTGGGTCATATAGGTTATTAGAGGAAATTTATCAAGGGATATGCATAGATCACAATGCCGATGGAAAAGTTATTAAAGAAGGAAGCAAAGTTTCAATGGAATGAGGACTGTCAGAAGGGGTTAGACACCCTGAAACCAAAACTAGTAATTGAACTGATTTTATTTTTTCTAGATTGGAATAAGGAGTTCCATTTACATGTGGACGCATCGTCTGTAGCATTGGGCACAGTTCTATCCCAATCAGGGGAAGGAGACATAGACCACCCAATTTCTTTTGCAAGAAGTAAGTTTTCTATATCATAGAAGAATTATATAACCGCAGAACAAGAAGGATTGGTAATGGTCCGTGCACTACAGAAATTTAGGCATTATCTATTAGGGTCTCACTTTAATATGTATACATACCATTCTGCATTAAATTACTTATTCAACAAGCCAGTGTCGGGGGAGAGAATATGTAGGTGGCTATTTTTAATTTGGGAATACGACTTTGAGGTTGTAGTGAAACCAAGGAATTTGAATGCAAGAATAGATCATTTATTGCAGATATTGTCAGGAGAAGATGTAGGCAATTTAGATTACAACTTCCCAGATGTGTAGCTATTTGCAGTAAGGATGGTGGATGATTACTTCTCGGAAATTGTAAAGTTTCTAAGTACATGTATGGCTCCATTTATAATGATGGTAGCGCAGAAGAAACAACTAGTAGTGAGAGAAAAAAATTATCAGTTGATTGTAGGGAATTTATACAAGTTGGGTGTAGATGGAATACTGAGACATTGTGTGCTGGAACACGAAAGTTCAATGATACTTGAAGAATCACATGATGGAATTACAGGAGGAAATTATGCAGGGAGAGAAATTGCATATAATATTTTTTGCGTAGGGATTTGGGTCCCTACACTTCACAAAGATGAGAAGGAGTATTGTCAGTCATGTGATGTATGCCAAAGAGTGGGAAATCCATCTAGGAGGTACAAAATTCCTTTTAATCCACAACTTACGTTGAAATCATTTGAGAAATGGGCCATAGACTTTGTCGGGCCAATCAACCATAAGCAAGAATATCATGGGCAAGGTACATCATCACTACAATAGAGTATTTGACAAGGTGGGAAAAAGAAACACTAGTTACATATTGTATTATGGATAATAATGCGTGGTTTATGTCATAGAATGTAGTCAAAAGGTTTGTATGTCCGTGCATATCACTTAGTGATCAAGGTACACACTTTATGAACAAGACAATTACATCATTGACTGCAGAGTTCCAGATTCATCATCACAAGAGTACCCCATATCACCCTCAGGGCAATGGAATAGTGGAAGCTTTTAATAAGATCTTGGGTAGTGCCTTGACGAATATTTTCAATGTAGGGAGAGATGATTGGGACTTAAGAGTTCCTACAGTATTATGGGCTTACAGGACTACAAGTAAGAAGCTAACAGGATAGACACCTTTCAAGTTGGTATACAGGAAAGAAAGAGTAATGCCAATGGAGTTTATTCTTCCTAGCCTACGCATTGCAACAATAAAATAGCTATTAGACACTGGAAAAATAAAGGAGATATTGGAACCTCTAGTACACCTTGAGGAGGATTAGTTTGTCGTAGGATTCCATCAGCAGGCTCGAAAATAAAGAGAGAAGGCTTGGAATGATCGACACATTAAATAAAAGAATTTTCAAGTCAGAGATCTGGTACTACTTTATGACAACAAGTTTATGGAACATCCAGAAAAGTTTAGAATGCATTGGTTATGACCCTATGTGATTTAGCAAGTAACAGAGACAGGTGTTTCGTGGTTGGAAACCTTTAATGGAGAAGTCTTTGAAGGAATGGTGAATGGAATTTGGTTGAAGCTCTATAGAGACGGTCGACAGTCTGTGCAGTAATATGGGTTGCGCCATAACACATGTATTATAGTAGTTGTACCATAGTAGGAAAGAAAAATAAAGAAAAAAAATAAAAAGTAGAAAAAGGAAGCAATCAAATAAAAAGTAGATATAGGAAAAATAAAAAGAGTGTTCGAGTACCAAGGCATAAGAAATTGCGCGGAAGGAATGGTCATCACACATCATAATAGAAATGCACCAATTTAAGAGACAAGACATAAACGAGACACATTGCAAAGCATATAGATAAAACAACAAAGAACCGATGCACAATTTGGAAATGACAAGACTATAAAAGAATTAAAGAATGAAAACGATGGTTATGAGGTGGGAGTGACAGATCATAAAAGTGTCATATAAGTATTAAATGATGAAATCCATCAGAAATCACGACAGGTCGACAGTATGAGGGAAAATTACATAACAGATTTTGTAATCAAGATGCAATTGTGGAACAACTCATCAACCATGGTGGTGGATTGGACAAGTTAGTTAATAATGGATGAGACAGGTATGATTGGAATGAAAGAACAAAAACAAAAGAATATCGTTAAGTGTAAATCATTCTTGCATACCAATAGGAGTGAACAGAGCAAACCAGAGAAAATTGGAGAACAGAAATGAGCTAAAGCTACCGTAGAATAGACACAACACCAATTAAGGAACCTACCAACTAATACGAATGGGGAAATATCCAGTAGCAGGACCACTAGTCCCATCTGGGGTGATTAGGGAAGGAGATATTCTTAGCAAGACTTTCGGCCTCAAGTTAGTGGATCATGACATTACCGATGAACAAACATGTCTGGAGATAGATAGGGAAAAATACTTGTGCACTGAGAGCATACCAGGTACAGGGGATCGCATTGCTTTCAACATAAATTTTCACGTAGATTTGAACGCATGAAGTAATAGGTGGGCATTTTACGAACGCTCCATTCCAGTAAATGAGGAGGAAAAGGATCAAGATCCCACTGAAAGAGAAGTTTCCAAGAAATTGTCCTTGTATACGGTGCCCAAATTGATGATGAAGGATTTTCCAAGAGGCGTAGGTGAGGAGGAGGATGATATCGGGCTCAAGAAACCTCAGTGGATTATCAACAGAAAATACGATTACATGAAGAGGAGGCTTAACAAAAAAATTTCTCCTGATAGAAATGATTCCTTTTCCATGGGAAACATGACCCTCGATGTCGTCATCTAGAATTAGGATGATATTATGCGAGAAGATGCCTTCAAGCAGGAGAAGGAAGAAACTATAAAGCTTATTGTGAAGAAGCACACCAAAAACTAAACAAGGAACAAGAGGAGAAGGATAGGAAAATGTTAAAGGGAAAGGATGAAGATGGGAGCATGGAGAAACAGACATAAGAAACAGTCCAAAAGTTATATAAGGCATTCTAGAAGTTCCCCTAGTAATAGAGCTACTATGGAGGAGCAAGTGCAGACGACCAGTGAAGTCATTAAGGGATTCTTATCACAAATAAAATACTTAAACCTACAAATCACGCTAGGATCACCACCAAAGGTGCATGAAGGAAAGGAGAGAATGGAAACCACAACAGTTGCAAACATTAAGAAGATAGAGGATGAATGCGCAAAACTTTGTGAGGAGAATGTGTAGGTGTGGATAAAATTGATAGAAGACCCGAAGATGAAGGTTGTAGAGGCAATTCTAAGAGAAGCACAAGAAAAGGAGCAAATGAAAAAGAAAGGGTGGCTACAGTGCCACCAGTAGAGCGTATGTTAGCCATTTTGGTTCAGCGACAGGGACAGGTAGAAGTCTAGAGAATGGGGGATCAACAAAAGATCCTTCAATAGAGATTGGGGCCACTACAAGAAGAAGAAGTGAGGGTAATTGGAGAATTTTCGATCGTGCAGGGTAAGGTCAAGTAAGAAGTGATTGAAGTAGAGGAAAACCTTAAAAAATTTACCCTGTAGGGAGCATAGGAGATAGCAGCAACATAGGCCGCAATCATCAAAGAGGTGGAGGTAGAAAAGCATTCCTCTCAAAACTTCCTTTCGGTGTGGAAGATAAAACAACATGCATGAGTGGCCCGGGAATATCCACAAGTGAGTGTTGGAGGCCTGTTGGACAAGAATCTTTGGGAAATAGTTTTGTAGTTTTGATACAGTTTTGAGGAAAAGTCCACATAGCACGCACATGAGGCGCATCCAGAAGGATAGTGCATAGAAGGAAGAAAACACACAAATAGAAGGATAAATAAAGAGAATAAAGAAATAAAATAAAGCATGAAAGAAGGATGAAATCCCGACATTTCATAAATAGAAGAATAACAGAAAAGAAACATGCAGATTAAAAAGAAAAATAAAGTCATCGAAATAGCTAGTCAACTAAGTTGGCCATGTAGTGTAATGGGGTATTTTTGGGATGAATAGATTAGAGTTTTTTCCCTAGATTTTTGTATAAATATATAATGGTGTAACACACTTGACCCATTAAATCTCTTTTAAGGGATGGGTCGTCATAATTTAATTTTTTTTAACCATCTCAAGTCCTAATTCTGAGGTCTCCCTTGGCTTCTGCTCGCCATGAGCTTTCTAACGGTTGCCACCACACTAAAATATGGGTTTTGGATTGGAAGTTATTGCCTTCCGAATATCTTCAGGCATTATTAGTCTAGGACCATGTGGGGCCATCTCATTCATACCATCTCTAGATTTCTATATATACAGTAGAGGTCCATCCATCATCAAATCCAATGGAAGGGATTGTTCCTCATTGAACACATAGGCTAGAGGGGAGTTCGGTGTTCGGCTCTCAAAGCCTATTTTTCCTTCTGCATGCACATAGCCTGGAGTCTCAAAATCTCAAACTCCCGAAGGAGCCCGAAACCTCACCACTTGGCTATGGCCTTCGGGTCTTTCGATTTATCTATGAAACTATGCCCCAAACCTCCGAAGTCTCGAAGTCTCAGACTCCCGAAGGGTTCTCTTTTCATGAGGTGATGTATTAAATGTAGAGGTAAGGATAGGTGGGCCCAGACTACTCTACCCACCAATCAACCAAGTGAACACATGCCAAGGGGGGGATGACATGTGGCCCCTTTAGTGGGTGACACATGTCACATGTTGATGGGCCTATAGGGTCTGCGAAACATATGAATCTAGGTGACACGTGGCACATCAAACGTGGGTCCACTTCACCTTAGGTGATGTCATCATACCACATCACCCTGGAATGATCACCTTCCAAGTCCTTCGATTATACGGTCATGGTTTGTCCACGTAAAACTTGGATCTATGGCCCCTATTACTTCGTAACTTCGGTGTTCAGGGAATTCGTGGTGTGAATTCCTCCTTGCTCCTAGAGTGGTCAACGTCGGACTGACCATGGCCAATATCTAACAGTTAGGAGAGATATCGAAGGGTCTCTATATCTACGGTTCACGTTTATTCATAGCTACGACATTCAGGGAGTTTACCCGCTCCACACTCCTTGTCTCCTAGAGTAGGAATTTGTGGAAGTGTCAAATAGAGTCTATATACAATGGTCAGGGGAGATCCCAAAGGTTCCTCAGATCTACGACTCCTATCGCTTCGTAACTTTGACATCTGGAGGTTCCCTTTCCTTAAACCATACTTCCTTCTAGAGTGCCAAAATCTTGAAGTATTGAATACTAGATCTAACGGTCAGGAGATATCCTGACGCATCCTCGGATCTATGGCTCCTATCACTTGGTAACTTCGATGTTCGGAGGCTTCCTCACCGTGAACCATACTTCCTTCCGTAGTCCCGAACTCTCGAAGTCGCGATTACTCCACCATCCTTTGGCTGAGAATTCATGTGCTAGAGGGACGACACGCAACATAATCCAAGGGTAACATGTGTCCTCGTCAGGAGGTGACACATGTCATGTTCCAAAGGAATTTAGGGTCTGTGGGAAGCACAAATCAAGCTGACACATGGCATACATGATAGGGGTCCACGTCACCCTAGGCGACGTCGATGTGCCATGTAAATATAGCACTGACAACCTATGGGGTTTCCTAGCTTCTCCTACTTTCCAAACCTCCTAGAGCTCCGAAGTCCGAAGTTTCTGCCAGTTTTCTATCAATACCCATTATATCCCACAATCGAGGTGTGTCCTCATATATCCATGAATCTACAGATTACGTTAATTCATAACGTCGACGTTTGGGGGTTTCTACCCACTCCACAGTAAGATCTACGGTGGAGAGAAATTGAGGAGATGGGGAAAGAACTAACATATGTGCGGGTTTCACCTCCACAATCCTCCTATACTTTTAATCTGTATATTCAACAGGATCAACGGTTGGCATTGATTCTAGCACAGGTGAGAAGTTTCTATTACGAAACTCGGTAAAGGAGATAAACGTCATGCTAGTTGGGACTCCACAATCGCCCTTGATTGTAGATCACCTTGCCGGTTCAAGCATGATCGTCGATCCTCGGTAGGAGGTTAGCGCCTGAAGAATTGAGCGAGGTCATAGCCTCGATCACCTGGGTCAAAGGTATAGGTTCTTAGGTATACATATCTTAATGCTTTGTGGCTTCATTGTTCGAAATATTTTGCATTAAACCACCTCCATTCTCCCAAACTGGGACTTCATCGAAGTGCTTAATGCTCCCTCTTCATTAAGTTCGATCTAATGGATGAGAGTGCTTTCCACTGGATTTACAGATCCATGACTCTCATTACTTTATGGATTTGGTGTTCGGGGGGTTTGATGATATATCATCCCCATTCTTATGGAGTGGGACTTTATCGAAGTTGCCTCGACGTGGATTCAATGACCAAGGGGATCCCAAGTATTCTCAGATTGATGGTTCATGTTACTTCACAATAACGAAGTGGATCAAGGTTTAATGGTGGGAAAGTCAAACTGTCTAGGATAAGGAAACCGCCAGGTGCCGGTTAACCTGGTGGGTAACAGTAACTATTATTTTCCTTCGACCGACTTATAAAAGGTAACTTCGAAGCATTTTTTAGTTCTGAACTCCCAGAGTTACGAAGTCAAAAGTCTTAACTTCTTTCTGGCCTAGCGCAGTCTTCCTAGACCTTGGTCATATGGGTCCTTTGGAAACTCTTATGGGCTACGCACTAATTCCTTTAGCTAAAATTGGGTTAAGGACATGGGCATGAGCCCTCAGTCATGCAAGTGGAATATTTGAAGGAGGTGTTCTCCTTCCATAGGGTTTAAACTTGGAATTCTCGTGAGGGTATATTTTAGAGACCGATGGGACTTAAACATTCTAACAAATCTTTCTCTGACACTATTACAGGCTTATATCTTAAAACTCTTTAACTGCTAAGTTGATTCAAGCATATTCCCATTTAAAAGCACAAATTAACAAAGAGATAATGCATATTTCTAATTTAACCATTCAACACATAACTCATTCATAGACATATAAATATATTCAATCAACACATCCATTTCATTACACAGAGTATGAAGATACTTATCAGAAAACCAGAGTTCGTGAAGCGATTGCTGAAGGGGGTGCCTATTTCCACCCAACCATAGGCACAACCACTCCTGACGGATTTAATGTTGGCCATCTGAGCTAGACCATGATGCTCTGAGAGAGACTCTTTCTTCTTGCTCCACGATAGTTAGGGACAAAGGTTACTCTCCTCCTCCCATGGGGACTTACAAAAAAAATTTCTCTGTACCAAGCCTCGTTTATCAACTTGTAGTGAAAACCTTGGCCACAACTTCTTACGTCCAGAACAAGATTATTTTCCAGTTATTTCTCGAGCTAGAGATATGAAAAAAAAAAAATTCTCTTCTTGAGATCGTTCTTTCGACTATGCTTTCTTCGCAGATCTCCTGCTCTCTCAGCTCTGTACCACAAATTACCTCTTTCTTTCCCATCTCAATAGGGTTTCATAGGTCCTAATCCCGAGCTCGTGGTTAGGTCTGGAAGTATTACAGATGGGTACTCTTCCTCATCTCCTCATTAACTCTTGAGGAGGACTCTTCCAGCTATCACTCTGACTGGTAATTCATATATGGGTTCATAGGACTGTTATGAGTCATCAAATACAATAAGGTATTGGTTTGGTGGGGGTCATTTCAACCATTTCTAGTTCCCCTCACCATCTCTCTCATAGCATCCATGGTCTATCTTGGAAACCCCCCCCCTTTAGTAGCTATGCAACACTTATCCATTTTCTATTAATAACATAAAATACATACATTGACCTTTTATTCAAAGGTTCATCAAATCAGACATTCACACATATTTAGTCTGGCATAGTCTCTTGGCCAGTTATAGTTATTTTTGCAAACTAGGGAAATAGGGGTGTTAAAATCCCCTCCCCTTAAAGGAACATTTTCCTCGATGTTATATCTGTGGATGTGGTCTATATGCACAGAAGTAAACAAAAATGGATATGCTTGTCTCACGACATCCTCCATTTCCTATGTGGCCTCATCTGGGCCAAAGTGTTTCCATTGCACCTTGACCTGTGCAATGGTTTTGTTCTTGAGTAGGGTCTCCTTCCTATCTATTATGCATTGAGGTTCTGGGAGGAATTATCCCTCTAGTTCCACTTGAAACAAAGACCAGTCAATAATATGATTAGAATCATGTACAAATTTCTTTAATAATGAAACATGGAAAACATCATATGCCTTCATTGTGGGAGGGAGTGCTAGCCTATAGGCTACCATTTCCACTCTATCCAAAATTTCAATGGGTCTAACTCGAAGATACACATGATCCCCTTCTTTGAATTCTCTAGGAGTTCTTTCTCTGTCTGCATAACTCTTCTGCCTATCCTGGGTTGTTTTCAGATTTTATCTAATATAAATTACTTGTTGTTCCATTTCCTTTATCATGTCTGGCATGATCCTGATTCTTTACATTGGGTTATTCCATCTGATTAGAATATTTCATTTCCTTCCATAGAGGGCTTCAAAAGGGCTCATTTTTAATGACTCTTGATAGTCATTTTTATAGGCAAACTCTACTAGTGGTAGGTAATCTTCCCACTTCTTAGACTAATGTATTACATGCATCCTTAACGTATCCTCTAATACTTGGTGTACCTACTCTGTCTATCCATTATTTTGAGGGTGATAGGATGTACTAAATAGCAATTTTGTTTTGAAACCAACAAACAAAGATTTCCAAAAGTTTGAAGTAAATTTTGTATCTTTGTCGGATATAATTTCCTTAGGCATGCCATGCATTCTAAATATCTCTTTCATGAAAATGTTGGAAATATCTATTTCCTTGCAAGTTGAATTGATGAGAATGAAGTGAGCAACCTTTCTCAGTTTTCCCACAACTACCATGATGGTGTAGTTCTGTTTGGTTGATTTTGGTAACCCTGTGATGAAATCTATGAAGATGGTTTCCCATTTCCATTATGGAATTGGTAGGGGCTGCAACAGACCTGCTGGGTGTCGGTGCTTTGCCTTAACTTGTTAACATTCTCAACACTTAGCTAAGTAATCATATATGTCATTTTTCAGTCCGAGCCAATAAAATGGTCTCCTAGTGGTTGTGATCATTTTCTGATAACCATGATGACCAATGTATGGTCTTTTGTGTAGTTCATCCATTATGAACCTCTTCAAGTCGTCACAATTCGAAAGATACAATCTACCTTTTTAAGTTAGCAGAACATCATTAAACATATAATACCCTTCATATTTCAACAATGTGGGCTCTTGCTTTAGGTATGATGTCACGGTCTTGAAAAATGAATCTTTTTCTTGTGCACTTTTGAATCTCTCCTTGATGTTTGATTCAATGGCGCTTACAGTTGCTCAGTGAACCAATTTCATACTTCTACTAAGGGCATCAACCACCCTATTCTCCTTTCCTTTGATATGTTTGATTTCAAAATCAAATTCACTAAGGAGATCCATCCAACTAGCTTGTCTAACATTGAATTTTTGTTGGTCAATCAAATATCTCAACCCACTATGGTCTGTCATAAGCACAATTCTTCTACCTAAGAGGTAATTCCTCCACATTTTTAAAGCATGTACTATGGAAGCCAATTCCATATCGTATCAAATCACATGTCCTTCTTTCATAAGGACTCCTCCGAGCCCTTGCTTGCAGGCATATGTACACACAAGGAAGTCCTTGTTTGGGTTTGCAATCTTCAACACAGGCGCATTGGTTAGAAGTTATTTCAACTCTTGAAATCTTTCTTCACATTTTGATTTCCAAATTAATTTAACTCCCTTCTTCTAAAGGGAAGTGATTGGGTAACCAATCCTACAAAATCCTTTTATGAACCTCCTATAGCACCCTGTTAGGCCCATAAAGGATCTTATATCAAATACACTCTTTAAGGTAGGCCAATCCATAATGGATTTGATCTTATCAGGATCAACTTCCACCCCTTCTTCAGAAATAACATGGCCTAAGTATTGGACTTGTTTCTGGAAAATGTCACACTTATTAAACTTAGCATAGAGTTGATTCTCTCTTAGAAATCTAAGCACTAACTTGAGATGTTCTTCATGCTCTTCCCTATTATTAGAATAGATTAGGATATCATCAATGAAAACCAATACTAATCTATCTAAGAATTTACTGATTGTGTTATTCATTAAGCACATAAAAGTGGTTGGTGCATTGGTTAGCCCGAACAACAACACCACAAATTCATAGTGACCATACCTTGTTCTAAAGGTTTTTTTGTGGATGTATTCATATTTAATTTGGACCTGATGGTATCCAGATCTCAAGTCAATCTTGGAGAAGATGCTAGCACCCCTTAATTGGTCGAACAAGTAATAAATCCTTGGTAAGGGATACTTATTCTTGATGGTCACCTTATTGAGTTGTCTATAATCTATGCACAATATGAGTGTTCCATCCTTCTTTTTCATAAACAAGGCTAGTGCTCCCCATGGAGACACACTAGGCTGAATGTAGCCTTTGTCCCACATCTCCTTTAGCCATAGTTTGAGCTCAACTAGCTCTGGTGTACTCATTCTATAGGGTGTTCTAGACATTGGCACCACTCCTGGTACAAGTTCTATTGAAAACTCAATGTCCCTCCTTAGAGGTATGCCTGACACCTCTTCTGGGAATACATAATTATACTCTCTTAATATGGAATGGTAGTCTAGGATGGGTTTATTGTTCTCAACAGATTTCAACACTCGTATTGCATACAAGGAACATCCCTTTCTACAATACATCCTAACTTGGAGGGTTGATATTTGTCTCACTGAGACAGGATTTCGAATCCCTTGTAGGGTTATCCTTCTCCCTTCTCTATATTCACACTCCAAATTTTTATTGTAACAGTCCAACTTGGTTTTATGGGCAGCCAACTAATCCATGGCAATCAGTAGGTCATAAGATCCTAAAGAGAGCATGTTCAGGGTTTCTCGGGTGGGTAATCCATTCATTATGAATTGGCATGCTGGTATGAATTTTGTTACTTTTCTTTTGGTTGCAGTGGTTAGTTGTACCATCCATGATTTAACATGTTTAATTTGTTGAAATTTACATTTCTCAATAGTTTGAGGGGAAACATAACTCAAATTAGAAACAGAGTCAATTAAAATAGAAATAGGATGGTTGGAAATCATACCTTCCATCTCCACCACTGAAGCCTGGTGATCAACTTGTCTATTATCCAAGGATGCATAAATTAGTGGCATGATCCTAGCCACATCATTGACTATGGTAGCCTCTTGGACGTTGTAGACCCTCCCATTGTTATGTTTCCTATGTGGAAAGTCCCTCAACAAATGTTCTTCTCCACAACCCCAAAATTTCAATGGTTCTCTCTTTTTGTTATAAGTCCTACTTGGGGCTACTCCGAGTAGTTTATTTCCACTCTGGGGTGGAAATTTTTGTTGATACACACTTCTAGTAGGAAGGCTCATCCTAGAGCTTTTCCCATGGTTCTTAAATCTTGAGGATTTAAACCCTTTCTTCTTGAATCCCAAATTATTTTTCTTCTTCCAGTCTTTATGGGTTCTGTATTATTCTTGAATTTCTCATAGCAATACCTTGCCTTTCGAATATTATCTTCTAAAGTATTTGGCTCATGAAACTATCGTTGCATCTTTACTTTTTCATCATTTATGTAGGGAACATACCTCATCATCTTAATAAATTTGTTGATATATTCATCTATGGTGAGTTGTCCCAACTTGAGTTCATAGAACTCCTTGGTCTTCCCATCAACGTACTTTTTTGGCAGATACTTCTTCTTGAAGTATTTCTCAAATTGTTTCCATGAAAAGTCCTTCTCATGGATTGCTTTCACATTCCTAAGGTCCTCCCACCAAATTGAATATTTCCCGTTAAGGTTAAAAATGGTTATCTGGGCCTTTAATTTTTCAGAGTAGTCATGGACTCTGAAGTACTTCTTCAAGCCGAGTAGACAAACTTATGCTTCTTTCCCCTTTTTAATATCTTCGTCGAAGGTGGGTGGTTTGGATTTCTTGAAATCTTCAGGGTCATGACTCTTGCAATGTTTCCTCTTCTTTCTTCTCGCCTGGGAATGGGAAGTAGTTTGACCACTAGAAGATTCCTTGGAGTTGTCAATGTCCTCGCCAGAGGAATATTCCGTTGATTGTCTCTTGGCTCCACGTTGGGCCTTATTTGAGGTGATCCTCCTGGTGTGGAAACTTTCAAGACGATGCTTTTGTATCTCATGTGGACTCAGAGTTTTCTTAGTATGATGTTTGTCCACCTGATTGGCTACAGGACCATGTTGCAGTTTCTTTTGTATATCTGATAGACTTTGCAGTAAGACTGGATTAATTTTAGTCTTCTTTTCATGTTCCTTTATCAACTTTTCATTGTCAGCCTTACAAATCTATAATTATTCCATGAGGTTTCTTAAATTTCCGTCCAAATTTGGAGCGGTTTCCACCACCCTCCTTTCATCAGAATCTTCCTCTCTATTGTGGGAGGTTTCCCCCAACTCATGGTGTGTCACCATCATTTACGTTGTAGTTTTTACCGATGTTCACTAATTTCTTGAGTGATGATAAAACATTTTATGTTGGCCAATGATCTACTAATTCATGAAAAACACATATCATCTTAAAGTGAAGTCAAATTATTATTTGGAAACATTAGCAACATACAGTGTATATTTCCAAAGATCAACAGTAGAATTTTTCATTCCTCTCTTCAATAGAGGTTCAGAAAAGTTTCCTATAGAAGGGGGTGAGGTAGGGTGTTACCCCTTAAATTTATTTAATAACATTACTATGCCACTCGTGCATGATCCCAAGCAGGCCAAGTGTTGTTTCCATGCCCTAATACCAATTTGTAACACACCCGACCCCTTATGCTCTTTTAAGGGATGGAGCATCATAATTTCATTTTCGTTAATTATCTCAAGTCCTAAATATGAGGTCTCCCTCGGATTCTGCTCACCACGATCTTTCTAATGGTTTCCACCACAATGAAATATGGGTTTTGGATTGAAATTTATTGCCTCCCGAAGCTCTTCAGACATTATTAGTCAAGGACCATGTGGTTCCATCTCATTCATACCATCTCTAGATTTATGTATCTATGGTAGAGGTCCATCCACCGTCAAATCCAACGGAGGGGCTTGTTCCTCATTGAACACATAGGCTAGAGGGGAATTCGACGTTCAGCTCTGAACACCTCTTTTTCCTCCTACGTGCACATATTGCGGAGTCCCAAAATATCTAACTCTTGAAGGAGCACGAAACCTCACCACGTGACTCTGACCTTCGATTCTTTCGATTTATCTGTGACACTATGCCCCAAACCTTCAGAGTCTCAAAGTCCCAGACTCCTGAAGGGTTCTCTTTGCATGAGGTGACGTATTAAATGAAGAGGTAAGGATAGGTGGGCCCCAACTACTCCACCTTCCAATAAACCAAGCAAACACGTGCCAAGGGGGGATGACATGTGTCCCCTTCAGTGGGTGACACATGTCACGTGTTAATGGGCCTATAGGGTCTGTGAAATGTACGAATCCAGGAGACATGTGGGCCATGGCATGTAAAACGTGGGTCCACATCACCCTGGTTGATGTCAGCACACCACATCACACTGAACTGATCACCTTCCAAGTCCTTCGATCGTATGGTCATGTTTTTTCCACGTAACTCCTGGATCTACGACCTATGTTACTTCATAACTTCAGTGTTCGGGGAATTCGTGGTGTGAATTCCTCCTTGCTCCCAGAGTGGTCAATGTCGGACTGACCATGGCTGAGATATAATGGTCAAGAGAAATCCTAAAGGGTATCTATATCTAAGGTTCACATTTGTTCGTAGCTCCAACATTTAGGGATTTTGCCCACTCCACACTCCTTGTCTCTCGGAGTAGGACTTCATGGAAGTGTTGAATATAGTCTAGATCCAACAGTTAGGGAGATCTCGAAGGGTCCTCGGATCTGTGGCTCCTATCGCTTCGTATATTTGGCATTCATAGGTTCCCTCGCCTTGAACCATAGTTCCTTCCAGAGTAATGAACTCCTGAAGTCTTAGGTACTAGATCTAACGGTTAGGAGAGATCTTGACGCATCCTCAGATCTACATATTCTATCACTTATTAACTTCAGCATTCGAAGGTTCCCTCACCTTGAACCATTCTCCCTTTTGGAGTTATGAACTCCTAAATTCACGGGTACTCCACCATCCATTTTTTGAGAATTCATGTGCTATGGGGATCACACACGATAGAAGCTAGAGGTGACACGTGTCCTCATTAAGAGGTGACACGTGTCACATTCTTATGTAATTTAGGATCTATGGGAAGAAAAAATCAGGGTGACATGTGGCATATAGGATAGGGGTCGATGTCACCCTAGGCGATGTCAGCGTGCCACATCAATATGTGACTGATAGCCTCCAGGGGTTCTTAGATTCTCTACTTTCCAAACCTCCCAGAGCTCCAAAGTCCAAATTTCCCACCAATAATCTCTCAATACCCATTATATCCCATGGTCGAGGTGTGTCCTCGTAGATCAATGAATCTATGAGTTACATTAATTCGTAAATTAGACGTTTGGGGGTTTCTACGGTGGAGATAAATTGCGGAGATCAAGGGTAGAGATAACATATGTGGGGGTTTAACCTCTGCAATCCTCCTAGATTGTCGATTTGTAGATTCAGCAGGATCAACGATTGACATCGATTTCACCATAGGTGAGAAGTATCGATTGTGGAACTCAGAAAAGGAGATAAACATCGTGCTAGTTGGGACTCTGCAATCGCCCCTGATCGTAGATCTCCACGATGGTTTTAAAAATATTGTGGATCCTACATAGGAGGTTAGCATCTAAAGAATTGAGCAAGGTCATAGCCTCAATCACCTAGGTCAGAGTTATAGGTCCTTAGGTATACGGCTCTTAACACTTTGTGGCTTCAATGTTCGAAAGTTTTGGTGTTAAACCACCTCCATTCTCCTGAAGTGGGACTTTGTCAAATTTCTTAGCGCTCTCTCTTCACTAAGTTTTATCTAACGACTGAGAGTGCTTTCCACTGGATTTCCAAATCCATGGCTCTCATTACTTCGTGGCTTCAATGTTCGAGGGTTTTGATGATATAGCATCCCCGTTCTTTCGGAGTGGGACTTTTCTGAAGTTTCCTCAATGAGGATCCAATGAAAAATGGGCTCCCGAATACTCTCAGATCGATGGTTCACATTACTTCATGATAATGGACTAGATAAAGGTTTAATGGTGGGCAAGTCTAACTGTCCGGGATAAGGAAACCGCCAGGCATCGGTTAACCTGGTGGGTAACCATAACTATCAGTTTCCTTCAACCGACTTATAAATGGTAGGGTCAAAGAACTCTAGAGTTTCAAACTCCTAGACTTTCAAAGCCAGAAGGATTAACTTCTTTCAGGCCTAGTGCAGGGTTCCTAGACCTTGGTCACATGGGCTTTTGGAAATTCTTGTGGGATACACACTAATTCCTTTAGCCTAAATTGGGTTAAGGACATGGACATGAGCCCTCGGTCATGGAGGTGGAAGATCTGAAGGAGGCATCCTCCTTCCATAGGGTTTGAACCTGGAATTCCTGCGAGGGTATATTTTAGAGACCAACAAGACTTAAACATTAAAACAAATCTTTTCCCGACACTATTACAGGCTTACATATTACAACTCTTTAACTGCTCAGTTGAGTCAAGTATGCCCCCATTTAAAAGAACGAATTCACGGATAGATAATGTAGATTTCTAATTTAACCATTCAACAAAGAACTTAGTCATAGACATATAAATATATTCAATCACCACATCCATTTCATTACACAGAGTATGAAGATACTTATCAAAAAACTAGAGTTCGTGAAGCGACTGCTGAAATGGGTGCATGTTTCCAACCAACCATAGGCACAGCCACTCATGACAGATTTACCATTGGCCACCCCTAAGCTAGACCATGATGCTCTGAGAGAGACACTTTCTTCTTTATCCATGACAATCATGGATGGAGGTTATTCTCCTCCTCCCACAGGGACTTAGCAAATAGTTTTCTCTGTACCAAGAAAGGAGGTCTGCCTAAGTGCTTCCACAGTCACTCGTTAACCTCATTTATAATATTTTAGTGAAAACCTTACCCACAACTTCTTATGTCCAAAACAAGCTTATTTCCCAGTTCTTTCTCGAACCAGAGAGCTGCAAAATTCTCTTTTCTCTTCTTGAGATCTATCTTTCGACTCTGCTCTCTTCATAGATCTCCTTCTCTCCCGCCTTTGTCCCGCGAATTACCTCTTTATTTCCCTTCTCAACAGGGTTGTGTGGGTTTGAATCCATATCTCGTGTTCGGGTTTGTAATTCTTACAGGTGGGTACTCTACCCCATCTCCTCATTAACTCTTGAGGAGGACTCTTCCAGCTACCACTCTGATTGGTAATTCATATCTGGGTCAGAGGACTGTTCTGAGTCATTAAATCCAATAAGGTACTGGTTTGGTGGGGGTCATTTCAACCATTTCTGGTTCCCCTCACCATCTCTCTCATAGCATCCATGGTATATCTTGGAAAACCCCCCCTTTCAGTAGTTATCCAACACTTATCCATTTTCTATTAATAATAGAAAATACATACATTGACATTTTATACAAAGGTTCATCAAATCACACATTCACACATATTTAGTCTTCCATAGTATCTTGGCCAATTATAGTTATATTTACAGAATGGGTAAACATGGGTGTTACAAATGGGCTAGGAGATTAGGGGTTCAGTTTGGTTATTCTATGTTAGGTTCCATTATGTTATATTATTTTTTGTTCTTCTCTGGTTGATATTGAGTTCCATAGTTCTTGAATGTAACAGTCGGTGGATGAGAAGAATGAATAAAGGAATGTTAAAGAGATGTTACAAAATCATGTGTTGTCTAAATTTCTATGTTTGATTATGAATTCTATTTTCATGCATCCTAGAATGGATTTGTCTTATGGGTTAAATATGGTACAATGTTCATGACTGTAACATAAACAAATCTATACAGTACTCTAGAATATGTCGATTATAGAAATATGAATTATAAGTAAGTTAATACTAAATATAACAAAGTTATTTACATAATGTAATAAGGAAGAATGAACTGAATGATTTCCTCCCATTCCATTACTACTGTAGAATCCTAGTTCTCGCAATCCCAATAGATACCTCGGGTGAGACTTCATCTGCACAAACAAGTGATGCAGAAAGGGCTGGTGTCTGGTGGGTTTTGTTGGTCATAGATGAACCGAACCTAGGGTCTTACAACCCACACACAGTAGCGCCAAAAAATATTATATTAATAACTTGAGTATGATTACACTTTACATGGATGTGTGCACTAGCCTATCTACATCCCATCTCACCAACATCATAATCACACATGCTCTCAAACCTCAATACATATATAAGGGGAAGGGACAGGGTGCCTTGAGATAGGAACTAGAATGTCTCAGTGCCTGCGAGAATCCTTTGTGTGATGTAGAGAGCCTTAATTATTTTATGGAATCCCCTGTCCTGTTATAGGCAGTTCGCAAGATGCAAATCTCCACCTAAAGGGGTGAAGTAGGAATATCTTAGTCAGTTTAGAAGAGGACGACGAATATCCTGAAGGCTTGGTAAGACCTTAGAAAATACTTAGAATATTTACTTGAATGACTAAGTCCAATATCACATTGTTAACCCGTAGAAATCCTTTTCCCTAGGTGGATGGAATCACAGTTGTCGATTTGAAGCGGTGAGATGATCCCGGCCATTAGATTGAAGGTCTCCTTGATGAAGAATGATGCTTCAAGCTAGGAGGAATCACAACTGTTGGATTGATGTGGGGAATAGATCCCGACCCTTTGTCGGATTAGGCTATAATGCATGGAAAAGATGTACTCTGAGTCAACAAGGATTGTTTATCTATCAAAGGGTGACTATAGTGGAAATATGGATCATTAGATCTATTGTAGTGGTAATTTTTGGGGTCTGAAAACATAAAATACCCAGAGTCATCCCCACCATTGAAGTCAGCGTGGTGATTTGATTTCAGTTGTAGATTGTAAGAGTGTGAGTGTCATCGGAGTCCAAAGCTTGGAGTAGCCTTGGAAAGAAAAAATGAAATAACTCTTATAGAGGTATCTCTGAGAGTCAATGAGGACCATTGATCGGTGCAATGGTGAGATTAAACCTCAGTTGTTGATTCGTTGTAGGTCCCTCTTATTCGCGTGGTAATTAAGGAAAAGGGAAGGCAATGTATTTTTGATGTCATGTTGATAGGGAATGCCTATGTATATTAGGGTAATACATGGTAGCCTGTAGTCGGTCGAAGGAATTGGGAATGTGTCTCTACCGAGCTCGATCCTTTGAATGGGCACTTTAAACTATTGAGCATAGGATATGTGGGTGGAGAGATATCCATCATTGATCAAGGATTAGGTTGTCAGAATAGTTTTGCATGGGTTTGATGAGGGACTTCAAAGTAAGGCTCCGAGGGGCTATTTTTAACCGTATATTAGGAAGATTCTGAGGAGAGGCCTCACCCATTCGATCTATGATCCATATTGAAGGGAGATAAAAGAGTATGATGACTTCATGATTGCATGGATAGTGCCACATGTCAAGCATAGAAGGTGCCACATGGTATAGTGATTTGGAACATATAGGTGAGCTTCTGTGGTAAATATGGATTCCACGTGTCAGGTGGCAATGGTGACACGTGCCATGTAGAGATGACGCCATGTGTCAAGAGGATTTGTCACATACAAGTGAAAATTTGAGAAAATATGGGTCATTTGTCGAAGTTTGAAAGGTTTGCAAGGCCATGTAGTGGTCAAGAATGCCGATGATGATGAAGGCAATAGAGATGTAATGAGAGTCGTCGATCAGTGGTGATTCAAAGTTAATCTCCACTGTAGATTTTCGACGAACCTCTTATAGGTTATAGAATGACAATGATGTCACAAGTGACATGGAATGATAGTGCATATGGAGGAAGACAGGTGTCATAACCTGGTTCTTCATAAGGTCAAGTGTGGGCCTTGTTGGGTCCAGATGATTGAATGGTCATTCACAATTCCCAACCATTGGATCTATAGGAAGATAGATCTGTACCATTCATCGAAAAAGTGGTAGGTTGGCATGGTCATGTTCAATCAATAAGTGTTGATGATGATGGAGTGATCTTCAGTGAAGATGGATGTCGAGGCTAATGACAACCATTGATCAGAGGAGGGAAAAGGTGAAATATCCACCATAGATCTCATAGGTCACATCCACACACTGTGTAAGCCACTGGGAGTTGGTCATTAAATCTCACGCCAAAATACATCACCGACGTGTTTAGAACCATTGAGATCAAGAAATGTGAGTCATAGGATCTGGGAAATATGCAGTTCGGTGTATCGTCGTCAAAAGTATTGGATTAGTGAGAGTAATCCACTAGATAAGAATTCCCGACGACGACAAGAATGGGCCAAGGGATTGGGCCCAAGGAATGATATCCTAGGTGGAAATGACCACTTCAGATGGCACTAGTGACAAGAAGACACATGGAAATGAGGTGGAATTTAACCATGAAAGTCTAAAAAAATTTGAGAGGCCATAACTTTTGATCTTGATTTCATATTTGAGCATGGTTACAATAGTTGGAAATCCCTTGACGAACGCATGATAATGGTATGCTCGAGAATTTTTTTTGAGATAGTTAAGAAAAGTGAAAAATATAATGCCCCATCCCTTAAAAGGTACTTAGGGGGAGTGGGCATGTTACAAAGTGGTATCAGAGTAGGTTACAACACTAGGCTTGAATGGGATAGAGAAACATCATGAAGGTTGGCATATCAAGGCTAACAAGAGCCTATTAGAAAGAGTTTTTCTACATTAAAATTTGTTTTATTTATATGCACTAACTCCCTGAGAAGGACTACAAATCGGAAATTTAGTTTGGGATCTCCTGCAACAGAAAAGATACATATTGATGTACAAAATAAGAGGCATATTTTTGCTTTGTTGGAATGGTAGTTTCTCCTAAATGAGTGAGAATATACTAGTAAGCATTCATGGTTGAATCTGATGCTACTAGAATAATCTAGTTAACCAAAGAAAAAGGATTCCTTTGGAATGTTGGTAGTCCTCATAAGAGAGGTAAATGATATGAACATGAGTAGGTTATGAGCTCATGGATGTATTAAAGAAAATGCATAATCTCATTAAACTAATTCCCTATTTGTGCATATGAATGCAAGGGAAGACGGTTGAAATACATATGCACCGAGGGCATGAGCAAAATTCTTAGTGCACATAGATAAGTTGGAATTCATATGGTAAAGATTGAACATACAAGTAACATGAAAATAGGATTATCATAGTTTGTGATTAGATATAAATGTGGTATGGTCATAGATCATATGGCTAGTAATGATCTGACATAGTAGCATGAGTAGAATGTTGATTGTCTATATCCTTATGAAGATAAGGCTAAAATGAGTCATATTGACATCCAAAAAAGGATGATGCAAATATAGGAATGGTTGGGTATGCTCATATAGCAGTGAAACAGAACCCAAGAAAGGGTTTCCTTGATAAAAGCCTAATGACCAGGAATGGTTTGAGGCATGAAGAGAAGTTATATTGGTTGTCATGTTGTCTTGGGAACCGTGGAAAGTACCCATATTTTAATTCTGGATTGTGGGATACTTTTATAGCAACTAAGGAAAAAAAAAATTATTTTTGGTTGTTGTCATGAAGAAATGGAAACATAATTATGATTATGTCTGTGAAACTTGCCATGTGAATGATTGTAAGCTCTCAATGGAGAGGGAAACATAATATTGAGTATTCCTATGATATTTTTCATAAGAATGGTTGTAAGGTCTCTGGGAGGAAGGATTTATAAGTTTTAAATGTCCATGTGTGTGAATGACATGGAAAATGGGTACAAGTAATGAACTTGCATGATGAATATTGTCTATGTTTGTATATGCTTGAGTGCATGGATTGAATGAATTATAAGTTTCTTGATGTAAAATTTGATAGTAAGAACAAACAAATATGAATGAATGATATAATATTTGCAAGGAAAGCACATGCATGATACACACACACACACATGCATTGTACTAATACCACCTGAATAGTGAAATGTGAGATAATATTTGTACTTACCTATATTGGATAATTCCATGGATGCATGGTTGACCCTAGGTAGAAGGTTTTGAACTATTTGGTTGAAATAATAGCTTGAGTAGGTATGACACCCCTCAAAGAAAGAGCTAATATGAAATGTTGAAAGGAAAATGAGAAAGACTACTTTGTAGATTAACATAGAAGGAAAGGTGAGAATGCCTTTGAGAATTTCATGATAAAATAATGAGTTAAATATATTTAAACAAAATATGCATATGAAATTGTAGAGTGTGCTAGTGGTGGACACACCCAACCTGCTAGTGCATGTGGTTAAGTGCATGAAAGAACAACTTGAAAGAAAACTATTAACATAAGAGTGCTTATTTGATGTAAGTCTGAAATGCATAATAAGAACGCAAGCTTATATTTCTTATGGAATATTAGGCAAGAATATGAAATGAAAAAGTTGAGGTTGAATCGAGGTTGAGGTCGTCTCAGATAATGATGGATATAAAACAAGGAAGTTGCATTATGAGACAATTCCATGCGAAGGAACTATGTGATAACTCTGTCAGGAGAACATAGTCATAATAGTAATGATTGTTGGAATATTTGACGATAGAATACAAAGTCTATTTGTACAAGAATCCTGGATCACATTTTTGAAATATCGTGCATGAGTGAAAATTATGCAAATGAATGTTTGACCATTATGATTTATAATGGTAATGTGAAAAATGCACATGTTCATAATTTATTGTGAGATAAAAGCTTGTTGTTGTAGCATGTTGAATTATCCAAAAAGGTCAAGATGAACTTGACTAAGAATACTCAAGGAAGAGAGTAAATGGATCCTAGGAGGGATAGATTTCATAACCAAAGAAGGAGAAAAGGATTAATATTTTTCTCACTCTAAAACTATGAATAATGAGACAGAGTTGTATGCTTTAAAAGAACAGTTGGTGAAAGAAAAGTAAGCTAATATGTATGTTTAAATGAATAGGCTTGATTGATCCATGTTAATTAAAGGCAATGAGGCTTTATAAATAACTCAGTTGGGCTGAAAGTTTCAGGTTGTGTAGAAGGAGTTGTAAAAGGGGAAGAATCCCTTAACTCCTTTCTTGTTGTCTAATGTGTTTTCTCTGGGATAACAAAAAATTAAAAGGCTGATATGTGAAAATGTTTAAGACATGAGAATATTGTTGACTTTGTATTACCGAAACAACTGAAAGTTTGATTACTCACAAAAAACATTGAGGACAATGTGACAAGTGCATGCATATATGCTAGGACATATATGTGAATATTTTCTAATTTAAATGATATGGTACATGTATCTTTATTTAACATGACAAATAATGCAATTATGAATGTGATGATGTGTGTCATGTGTAGAAAAATATTTGAATTGTTGGGGAAGAAAAATGTCAATGATGGAACTCCTTAGGTAGAGGACAATTGAAAGAAGGATTTTGTTGAAATATTGATGAAGGGACTTTGAGAGTTCCCATGAAACACCACTAATGAGGTAATATCAGGGAGGGTGTTGGCAGCCAAAACAAGTATAAATATTTTTCATACCAGTGTGGCATATGGCATGAAGGGATTGGGTAAGAATCCCTTCTGAGATGTTTTATTATCTTAATGATATGCATGTGATTTTGAGTGGTTGTTGTATGCCATTGATACCCAAGGAGGGTATGATTTAGGAAAGAAGAACCTGAAGAATAGAGGGAGGAGCCTTTAGCAACCAAGGATGATTAAGATTCTTGAAAGAAAATTCACAAATAAAGTATCATGAATACTTTGACCAATCAATAATGATTGGGAGCAATAGTGCCCATAAGTAGCATGCCCATTGAATACATTAAGAAAATGAGAGGGTAGGTAATGGACTTCCCATTATGGAAGACATATCTCTCAATATCCTACCAGAGTTAAATAATGGTAAAGAGAGAAAATTGGTTGGCCATAAATGTTGGCACCTTGACTACCAATGAAGAAAGAATTCTTGAACACATTCATGTGAAACTTTATATTCACATGTGTTGATTCGAGACTACAATCAGCTTAGAGAGGGAGGGGCATTCATGTCTTAATAATGAATATGGATAGGGAATCCATGTGAGAGAAGTTGGTTGAGTTCCAACACACCATGGAAAGAGTGCCTAACATAAAAAATAATGATCTAAAATAAATGCAAGGGTGCATGGTATGTTAATATGGCCATGGATATTTATCACATTGGATTAAATTCACTTAATGTTTAACTACACTTGGAAAAGTTTTGTATGCTGAAATGATCCATAGGTAAGGAATGACATTTCCTTTCATGTTTATATAGATGTGATGAAACTGTTAGAATGAAAAAATTAATATTTTTTTGTGATGCCATTGTAAATGTGTCATGAGAATATATATACCTGAGAAACTAACAGTTTGTTTGGATGTGTAAATAATGAATTGCGGGAAGAAAGGTTTTGGATATGGCAGTGTTGTAAGTCCATAGGGAAGACTAATGTCTGTTGATTATAAAAGAGCCAAACTACTATGAGAAAGAAATCCCAGGGTTGTGGAATCAGGTTCATTTATGGGACTCATTGGAAATGAAAGTGATATAATTATTGGTATGCACAATTTTGAAATTGTTCATAGGCCAAAGTAAGTGTGTAAGGAAAGTATAAATTGCATGAGAAACTAATAGTTTGTTTGGTTATGTAAAGAATGAATTGCAGGAAGAAGGGTCTTGGCTATGGCAGAAAAATAATTCCATAAGGGGGACCAATGCATGTTGGTTATGAAATATCCAAACTATTATGATAAGGGAATCTCATGCTTAGGAACGGAGGTTCCAATATGGAACAAATTTGAAAATGAAATGAAATGAAATTATGAATTTGAAAATTTATGGGAAACATATTTGGGAAGAATTATTGAATGAAAATTTAATGAAAAATGTCTCACAAATTTCTATGTGCATGTGAATAGAGGTGAGATGAAGAGATCTGCCCATGGAGGACAGATGGTGGATTTCACATAAGAAAGAATGGGAGAGGGATATTGTTGAACTTTTTCACAATTCATGATCACCATAAATAATGTTCTGTTGTGGTAACACAAATCGAAGGGACACTTTCGACAAAGAAATCCATAGGGATTCCTTAGCAAGAGAAATATTGGGGGATGATTTAGCTATAAGACTCGACGAAGTCTCAGAAACTCTTCTTATGTGAGAAATCTTGAGAAATCAAGATGGATCTCCCGAGGAACTATATAGAAGAGAAGGGGATGCCTGAGCCTAATCCTGAAAGGAGAGTGACCACATGGAAGGGGAGACTTTGATAGCTCATGATTAAGACTCAGTGCAATCTCTACAAATTATTTCATATGTTGACTGGGATCATGCAAACAATAGCTATGTCAAGGAAACCAACGAGCCAAGTTAATGAGACAACCATATGGATGCAGATCCATGAACTACACAGATAAGTATTGTACTGATGTGTGAATATTTCCTCTTGAGTTTGAACAACAATAAAAGGTTTTGCATGAAATTTCACTTAATATTATTGTTGTTTGAAATTATTGTAGGCATATGATAAATTCCAAGATTCTGGGAAAGGACCATATCAAGAAGAAGAGAACATTTATGAAGTAGCTGAAAGTTAATTGCATGATAGGTGTTGCTGAAAAGAACACCAAGGACGGTGTTCCTTTAAGGGGGGGGATTGTAACACCCATGTTTCTCCTAGCTTATAATTAATCACAATTAGTGATTTCCATGCAATGGGAGAAAAATGTTGTAACTATGTTATTGTTTAATTGTAACTACAAACAGTTGAATGTGGAGGTGAAGCATTAAAAGTATTGGCCATGATATCACTAGAGGAATGAGAGGGGGTTCTCATAATCTAAAGGGCCTCGAGACTCCTTGCTAAAATATTTAATTTGGAAGTATTCAAATTATTTCACTTAGCCTCGATTTCAAGGCAAATTAGTTAATGAATAGAGGTTGGTAGTTGAACAACCCAACCACCCCAATTAATGGAAGTATGGAGGGATTACATAAAGGACATGAAGTTGTCATATAGGGACAATAGGAAACATCACCATGGGTTCCCAGTATTGACCCATGAGTTTCCTTCTAACAAAATAAAGAAAAGGATAGGTCAATAACCTTCCCAAGTGAGGCATGCAAGAAAAAAACGATGGTATATAGAGAGAGGCATGAGTTATTGGGAAGAGACAAGAATAGGGGGGAGAAAGAATGGATTGTGTAAAAAAAATAAAAAATGAAGGAGCTCGAGCTCTCAATATTGGGTTAGAGAACCTAGAAAATCTGACCTGAGCTGAGAGGGCCACAAGATTGATGTTGGGAAGGCATATGATAAACCTCAAAGAGGCCTGATATAGGTGGGTGTAAGGAAAATCTCTACCAAGAGTAGATTGAAGGAGAGTTACCTTCAAATATTATTGAGAACCTGAGAGAGATTCCCTAGTGGTATCATGTCCTGGCACGAGGGTGATCAGAGTGTTAAGAGTGAATGGATCTTGAACTACGATTGGGTGGAAAGGTGAATACCCACATATAAGTATCTTTTTACTCTATGTATTGAAATGAGATGTATGGTTGGAATGTATGTATTGTAATAATTAATATGGATGTGTGACTTATATACTTGTTTATATATATATATATATATATATATATATATATATATATATATATATATATATATATATATATATATATCCATGAGTCCTTTGTGATTGTATGGAAGGCCTTGTTGTATTAGGTGTATGTATATTTCATCCTTGAGTCCATCGGGAGTCCTTTGTGATTGTATGAAATGTATTTGTATGGAATTGTATGTATATTTCATCCTTGAGCAAGAGGTCCCTGAAGCTTATTTTGAATAGTCAGGGGACTGTACAAATGGTTCCTCCCGTGAAAGTGATTGTGAACTTAATTGTATTCCTGTGTCTCATGTGAATGCAATAGGATATCTGTTGTAGTGTGTAACTTGTGAAAATAAAACAAGCCTATAAACGAAACATGAACAATACCTCTTAGGAGGAAGGGACATGATGCCCTAAGATAGCCACTAGAATGTCTCAGTTCCTGAGAGAGGCCTTTGTGTTCTCTAGAGATCCTTGATTCTTCTATGGAATCCCATGTCTTGGTATAGGCAGTTCACAAGACACAAATCTCCACACAAAGGGGTGAAGTAGGAAACCTTAGTTAGTTTAGAAGAGGACGATAGATATCCTAAGGTCCTAGTAAGACCTTAGAAAATACTTAGAATATATCCTTAAACAAAGAAGTCTAAGATTGAACCCTTAACCCACATAAATCATGTTCCCTAGGTGGATAGAATCGCAACCGTCAATTTGAAGCGGTGATATGATTACAATCATTATATGGAAGGTCTCCTTGATGAAGAATGATGCTTTAAGTTAGGAGGAATATCAGTCATTGGATCGGAGGAGCGAATAGATCTTGACCCTTCTTCGGATTAGGATATAATGCCTAGAAAGGATGTACTCCAAGTCAAAAAGGATCCTTGATCTATCGGAGGGTGACTATAGTGTAAATATAGATTGTTAGATCTGTTGTAGTGGTCATCGTCGGGTTCCAAAGACATAGAAGATCGAGAGTCATCTCGACCATCGAAGTCGGCATGGAGATTTGATTTCAGTTGTAGATATTAAGGGGGTGAGTTTCATCGGATTCCAAAGGTCAAAGTAGTCTTGGAAGTCGAAAATAGAATAACTCCAATAGAGGTAACTTTGAGAGTCAATGGGATTGTCGATCGATGCAAAGGTGATATTAAACCTCAGCCATCAATTCATCGTAGGTCCCCCCTGTTATCGTGAAAAGTAAGAAAAAGGGAAGGTAACATATTGTTGATAGGGAATGCCTATGTACCTGCGGGTAATACATGGAAACCTCTAGTTGGATGAAGGAATTGGCAATGGGTCCCTACCAAGATCAAGCCTTTCAATGGGCGCTTTAAACTATCAAGTGTAGGATCTGTGGGTGGAGAGATATTCATCGTTGATCAGGAATTAAGTTGTTGGAATACTTGTGCATGAGGATGATGAGGGACTTCGAAGGTAAGGCTCCAAGGAGTGATTTTTTAACATAGATTAGAAAGATTCCGGGGAGAGACATCATCGTTCGATTTATGATCCATTCCAAAGTGAAATAAAAGAATATGATGATGACATGATGACATCGATAGCGCCACATGTCGATTATAGAAGGTTCCATGTGGCGAGTGATTTGGCACCTATAGTTGATCTTCTGTGGGAAATATGGATGCCACATGTTAGGAGGTGATGGGTCCACGTGCCATGAAGAAATGAAGCCATGTGTCAAGAGGATTTGGCACACGTAGGTGAAAATCTGATAAAATATAGGTCATTCATTGAAGTTTGAAAGGTCGGCAAAGCTATGTAGTGGTTAAGAACGATGACGATGATGAAGGAATAAACAATGTAATGAGATCCATTGATCAATGGTGAGTCAGAGTTAATCTCCACTGTATATTTACAAAGAACCCCTTATAGGTTATAGAATGATGACAATGTCATGAGTGACATGGCATGACAATGTTATGGAGGACGAAAGGTGTTGACACCTGGTTCATCGTAAGGTCAAGGGTGGGACCTAATGGGTCCAGAACATTGGATGGTCATTCACAATGGCTAATTGTCATATCTATGGGTAGAGAGATCCAGAACATTCATCGGAAACGTGGGAGGTTAGCATGGTCATGTTCGATTAAAAAGTTTCGATGAGAATGGATTGATCACCAATGACAATATATGTCAGGGCTAACCACAATCGTTGATTGGTGGAGGGACAAGGTGAAATCTCCATCGTATATCTCGCAGGTCACATCTGCACACAGTGTAAATCATTGGGAGTTGTTCATTAACTATCATTCCAAAACACATTGTCGACATGTTCGGAATCGTCGAGATCAAAGGCTGTGAGTCATAGGATCTAGGAAATATGCACTTCGGTGTATCATGGTCTAAAGTATTGGATTAGTGAGAGTGATCCATGGGATAAGAAATCCCAATGAAAACGAGAATTAGCCAAGGTATTGGGCCTAAGGAAAAATCACCTAGGTGGCAGCAGCCACGTCAGATGGCACAAGTGACGAAAATCCACATGGGTGCCATGTGGAAATGAGGTGGACTTTAACCATGAAAGTTTAGAATACTTTGAGAGGCCATAGTTTTTTGAATTGACCTCGTAATTAAGAATGATTATGGTCGTTGGAAAGCCCTTGATGTATAAAGGATGATGGTATGCTCAGGAAAAGGCACTAGTACATATTGTAAAAATTTTGACGTTCTATTTGCGGCGTTGTGGACAAAATTGGCCATACTATCGAAAAATAGAGGAAATTTCAATTTTTTTTTTCCATATTGCCCGATAATGTTACTATTGCCACGTTGACGTCTCTCTTGCCACACTGTTGTCTCTCTTGCCACATTATCTTCTCTCTTTCCACATTTTCCACATATTCATCTCTCTTTCCACATTTGTGACATAGTCGTCTCTCTTGCCACATTTGTGAAGATAGTTGTCGCAGTTGCGACATTGTGGAAACTAGGTTTTCCCCCTCCAACTGTCACCTAGTATTTTGACCAAGTTAAATTTTCTTTGGTCAATGATCGTAGGAATTGCGACGTTATAAAATCTATAAATATGTTGCATTTCACAGATGTTGCGACAAGTTTGCTATAATAACGACACTTCAAAAAGGGTTTGTGGGTCTTATTGGCTAGAGTAACACTATTAAAAAACATTGTATTAGGGATCTTCTCGTTTTGTTTTAATTTTTTGATCGATCGAATTTTAAAGGAAACAACTATTAAAAGACATTGTACTAGGGATAGAGTACATAATGGGAAACGATGACCTGTGAATGGGGCCAATGTTGAAATTTTTTCAAAATGTTTCTCTATAAAACCATACATCCTTGAGTCTTGAAACCCTCCCATACCATCAAGGAATGTGTCTAGTCTAACCATGTCAAATTGTGATGCATACAGGCACATATTGAAGAAATTTCAATGTTGGCTCCATTCACTGCTCACTATGAGAGGTCGGTGCATGACATTTTTGGTGGTTGAATTGGAAGCTCCATGACATTTCAAGAGAGTTCCAACAAAGATTCTAAATATGGAAACAATGACATTTGACAATGAGATGCCCATTATGAACGTTGTTGCAAACATGGACGATCTCAAAGATTATGTGGTCAGGACATCATACATCCTTGAGTCTTGAAACCCTCCCATACCATCAAGGCATGTGTCTAGTCTAACCATGTCAAATTTCGATGCATACAGGCACATATTGAATAAATTTCAACGTAGGCCCCATTCACTAGTGCTCACTATGCAGGGTCGATGCATAACATTTGTGGTGGTTGAATTGGAAGTTCCATGACATTTCAAGAGAGTTCCAACAAAGATTCTACAGATGGAAGAAACGACATTTGAAAAATATGAGACGCCCCATTATGAACATTGTTGCAAACATGGACAATCTCAAAGATTATGTGGCCAGGACATCAAATATCCTTGAGTCTTGAAACCCTCCCATACCATCAAGGCATGTGTCTAGTATAACCATGTTAAATTGTGATGCATAAAGACACATATTGAAGAAATTTCAATGTTTTCCCCATTCATTGCTCACTATGCGGGGTCGGTGCATGACATTTTTGGTGGTTGAATTGGAAGTTCCATGACATTTCAAGAGAGTTCCAACAAAGATTCTGAATATGGAAACAACGACATTTGACAATGAGATGCCCATTATGAACGTTGTTGCAAACATGGATGATATCAAATATTATGTGGTCGGTACATCATACATCCTTGAGTCTTGAAACCATCCCGTACCGTCAAGGCATGTGTCTAGTCTAACCATGTCAAATTTAGATGCATACAGGCACATATTGAATAAATTTCAATGTTGGCCCCATTCACTGGTGCTCACTATGCGGGGTCGGTGCATGAAATTTGTGGTGGTTGAATTGGAAGTTCCATTTCATTTCAAGAGTGTTCCAACAAATATTCTATGGATGGAAACAACGACAATTGACAAATATGAGACGACCCATTATGAACATTGTTTCAAACATGGACGATCTCAAAGATTATGTGGCCGAGACATCAAACATCCTTGAGTCTTGAAACCTTCCCATACCGTCAAGGCATGTGTCTAGTCTAACCATATCAGATTTTGATGCATACAGACACATATTGAATAAATTTCAACGTTGGCCCCATTCACTGCTCACTATGCAAGGTCAATGCATGACATTTTTGGTGGTTGAATTGGAAGTTCCATAACATTTCAAGAGATTTCCAACAAAGATTCTATGGATGGAAACAATGACATTTGACAAATATGAGATGCCCCATTATGAACTTTATTGCAAACATGGACGATCTCAAAGAATATGTGGATGGAAAATCAAACATGTTCCTTGAGTCTTGAAACCCTCCCATAATGTCAAGGCATGTGTCTAGTCTAACCATGTTGAATTTTGACGCATACATGCACAGTTTGAAGAAATTTCAATGTTGGCCCCATTCACTGCTCACTATGCGGGGTTGGTGGAAGAAATTTCACTATGCCCATTCACCTCCAAGGAAGGCGTCATTCACTATGCACACTATGAGACATCCATTATATTGAACGTTGATGCAAAAATGGATGATCTCAAATATTATGCGAGGACATCAAACATCCTTAAGTATTGAAACCCTTCCATACCTTCAAGGAAACTATATAGTTTAACCATGTCAAACTTCGATGCATACGGGCATATTTGAAAATATTTCAATGTTGGGCCCCATTCATTTCTCACTATGCGGGGTCAGTGGAAAAAATTTTTGATGGGTGTATTTGAAGTTACATGACAAATTTCAAGATAGTTCCAACAACGATTTTATAGAAGGGAATGACGAATGATGACAATGATAGGTGTAACATGATGAACACCGATGCAAATGTGGAAAATCTCAAAGATTATGTGGGTACATCATACATCCTTGAGTTTTGAAACCCTCCCATACTATCAATCCATGTATCTAGTCTAACCATGTTGAATTTTGACGCATACATGCACAGTTTGAAGAAATTTCAACGTTGTCCCCATTCACTTCTCACTATGTGGGGTTTATGAAAGATGACATTTGTGGTGGGTGAATGAAAACAGTAATAAAAATGGTGAGCTGATGACATCATTCTCTGAATAATATGTGAGTGAAGATGATTATCTGATGACATCCTTCTCACCAACATATGTCCACTTATTCCCATTGACACATCTTTGATATCCTCCAACATTAAAGAAATCCCCACATCAACAAGGAGTTTAAACATTTTCAACAAGTGTGAGTCATTCATGCATTCTCCTACCCCATGGAAATTATCTTGTGACCATTCTCACCATTATTCACATAGCCCCCACACTGTATTCCCCTTAGTTACTCAATAATCCAAATTTATAAATGACCAAAACTAATGCAACAATGATGGAATAGAAAACCTTGGAAGAGAGATAGATGGTTGTAGATAAGCATAGAGGCAAGGAAAATTAGAAAACCTTTAGCCCCATGCCCATGAAATAGTTTCTTATTAATTATTTAAGAGCTAAGGCAATACTCCACTAGGTTTCCCATAAATAAATCAATGGATTGGACTATTTTTGCCTACATGAGGGCACTGAAAAGGAAGGAGATGCTTGAGGGATTGTTGAGTAGAGAAAGGAAACATTTTCCCTTGTGTTGTGTATGGCATGGAAGAGATATTTTCCTGTATACTCAAATATCACTCACAGACCCACTCTATATATCGTCTCATCTCGTCCTCGTTTCGTTTTAATTTTCTGATCGATCAAATTTTAAAGGAAACAATTATTAAAAGGCATTGTACTAAGGCTAGAGTACATGATGGACAACGATGACTTGTGAATGGGGACAACGTTGAAATTTTTTCAAAATATTTCTATATGACATCATACATCCTTGAGTCTTGAAACCCTCCCATACCATCAAGGCATGTGTCTAGTCTAACCATGTCAAATTTCGATACATACAGGCACATATTGAAGAAATTTCAACGTTGGCCCCAGTCATTGCTCACTATGGGGGGTTGGTGCGTGACATTTTTGGTGGTTGAATTGGAAGTTATGAATGTTAAGGTGGTGAGATCATACATGTTTATTTCTATAGTTCCATGGACTGGATATGAGAATATGATGAGGACAACTCATTGGAAGGTTGCAAGAGAATTACATAAGATAAAGGGAAGGACCTTATAGGAAAATGTTCCCCTGGGAAAGTAAAAGTAATTTTGTCTCAGTCCTTAAGGCGATATGTATATGGTTATATCCACTAAACCTATATAAAAATGAAAAGTACCTTTTACTTGCTAAAGAATCTAGTACTTTATCAATGAAAGGTAAGGGAAAGTGGTCATTCATTTTGGCCTTATTGATCTCTTTGTAATATAAACACACCCTCCATTTTCCATTTTTATTGGGAACTATAATCACTGGTGAAATCCATTCAATTTCATTTATTGGGTAGAGGAATCCTTCATCTAAAATTTTTACTAATTCTACTTTGATTATATCTTTTACGGTAGGGTTAATTATTTTTTAACAATGCTTAATCGATGTAGATTCATCCTTGATGTAGATGTAGTGTGTATAAATATTTGGATGCACACCTTACTTGTCTTTGTAATCCCATGATAATATTGTTGTGTTGTTTCTAAGAATAATTAGTGACTATAATTCTTGGACAACAATCAAATTAGTGTTTATTTTGAGAGTTTTAGAGGGGAAGATTTCCAAGTAAATATTTCCAAGGAACCCCTTTCAAATAAATAGAAACCTTAGACTATCTCACTTCCCCTTGGCTAGTATATTATTCAATTTTCACAAATCTTGGATACAATTTTTTCATTTAATTTGAAAATGAAAGTGTATTCATCTATATTTTTCATGGACATGACTATTTCAATTCTAAGGATAAGGTGTACTATTTTCTACAAATTTATTCTCCTTCTTTGTGTCCTACCCACATAGGTATTTTAGTATTAATGAGTGGCTTGGTAGGGGGTAGAGGAAAATTTTGTTTTGAGGTTGACCATTTGCAATGGTCATGTTTCCTTCAATACAATTGATATATGCATCAACTATATCCAACCAAGCTCTTCCAAAAATGAGGGCATACCCATTCATGTTGGATTTGGTTTAAAGTAGAATAAAATCTATTAGTTACTCACATGAATCAATGTGTTACATATTCTAATACTCCTTCAGTATTTATAGTTAATCTATATGCTAGTTAGAGTATAGTAGGTGTGTGTATCAATAGTTACCTATGGTCTAGTATACGTAATATCCTTTTTCAACGTTGATGGTTAGCCCTAGATTTGCAAATACGTAATATCTTTAACAAATATTTTTCCTAACATAAGATTTGCAAGTTACCCTATTACATTTACTATAGGAGAATATTTTCCTTTTCTTCCTATATTTTTAATGAATTCTTCTTTTATGAACTTATTGTAGACAGGAATATCCTTAATTTATTGGAGGATAGGGATTTTGACACATAATTTTTTGAGTTCATATAAGAGGTAATTATCTTAGATGGTGTAAGTCTTCTTAACTTCTATCCTTTTAGGACAATGTGGTTTTGGTTTAGGAATAGGTTGTTCTTGTGGAAAATATTCCTCCTCCTTAAAGCCCTTATCCTCTATGGGATATAAAAAAGGGGAGGGGTTGTTAGTACCTTCCACGATATTAGAATGATCTCTTGAATATCCATATAGTAGTTTTATTAGGTGGTCATCTCATTATTGTATACTTTTTGGACCTGACTATTGTTTGGATTGGGTGTTGGATGGGTATGAAATTATGGTTGTTTTGGGATTTGTTGGTTACTTATTGTTGAAGAATTCATTTATTGTGGTGGAGGTAGGAGAAATTCTTGTTTTTATCGGGTTTGGGGTCTCCACCCTTCTGGATATTTACTCCATTGGTAGTTTTACCTTCGAGGTTGAGATGAAAATGATTGAAAGAAATGTTGAAATGGTTAAGGATGGTTTTGTTACTATCATCGATTTTTCACTAGCTAGAAAGGTTGATTGGAATGATTCCACCTTAGGCTTTTCTAGCTCGGTGCATCTAACTAAAGACATATTCTCCTTCTCATTCTTCCCAGTACATAAAATATTGAATATTTTTCTCTTGATTTTATGCATAATTCCTTTAGGGATGTATGCAAGAGACTACCAATTTAGGGTTAGCCTCCAAAATTGCCTTCACTAGTGTTAATTGCCCCCCTAGAGAAAGTGATCTGGTATACCGAGATGTAACCCTACTCTCAATCTTGCTATAAAGCTAGAGTCAATCCCTAAATCCATATTCATTAGGCTTTAAATTACAACCTAGATATTTAAGCCCTATTTGAAAATCTCCTTGTAAGGGGAATAATCCTTTTATAGCTCAAAGCTATCGTTCCATTGCTCTATGAAACACTATAAATGATTTTTTATCATTCAACTCCATCCCAATGGCCTTATAATGCAACTCCAAAGCATGATGAATTGCTATGCATCCCTCAAATATTCGTGATCAAAAAGTAAGGCAACATCTACAAACAATAGGTGTGTTAGAGATGTATGGTTCATGAGTTTGATACCTTTCAATATACCATTATGTCTTTCATGAAAAATGCATTTGCTTAACCTTCCACTATACGAATAAAAAGTAGAGGTGAGATTGGGAAGCCCTGCCTTAGACCTCTCGATGGTTAGAATAAAGATGAAGCAAAACCATTAATCAACAAGGAGAAAGAAACAAATGAATAACATTCATCCATCTAATCAAAAAATTCACATGAGAAGCTAACATGTAACATCATCAACCTTAGGTAATACTAGTTGACCTTTTTCTTCCAAGAAAATAATATATGTATTTGATATGGAAAGAATGAAATCAAAATATACATTGATCTGCCTAAGGAGGCCTAAATGACATGTATTTTTGATAAAAAATTTAACATTGACAATTTGTTCAATAGTCTTATGGCTACTTATATATTGTCATCCTAGGCTCCTTTAAGGTAGCCTTTACTTCTGAAGAATATACCCTTTTAGATCTAATTCTTAATAAAAACAAAATAAGATACTTCTAAGAAAGAGAATATGCAATGCAAGCAACTAATAAAGAGTCGATATGGAAAGCTAAGCCCCTTCTCTAAACTCCTAAACAAATAGGGACCCCTCTTCCATTGACACAACTTCTTTAAATAACTGGTAAGCTCTTGTATTGTATTCTCTATAAATATGAATAAAGATATATCATCAAAATATTGTTTTACCTCTAGCACTAGACTCATTATTTGGGCTAGCAAAATATTTTCAATTTTTCTTATGCTATTGCCCCAATCCATCAGAGGCTTGGAATCTCCAATGACCTGCATATGTTTCTATATTTTTTCCTTTGTAGTATTCATTATAATTCAAAGGGAATAAAACTCAACTCTATTGTTGGTACCTTAAGATACTTCATAATAAAATAGTGGGAAGAGTTAATATGAAGAATATCCCCTGGCCCACACATACTTGGATCCCCTTGACAAGCTTTGTCGAAAAAACCCTAAGCTTTTTGATAATCAATGTTAGGTTCCTTTATAACTCTCTAAGATTTTTCTTTTAAAGGCTTCCAAATGCCTTTGAAAGAGACCCTTATCTTGTGGGATACCTATGTTGTCTTCAATTCCAATCCCTAAAAAATCATATTGTTTCTCGAAAGCCATATTCCCCAAATCACATAGCAAGGAAAAGCCCTGAAATCTTTTTCATATTGATGAAATAGCCACGAGAAAAGAAAATCTACCAAAGTTGGTTAATCCCATTTGTTTGTTCTAGCATAGAAATGGTACCTCCACTCTACCTCAAATGGAATTGGTGCAACTACAATCTAGAAAATAGATTAAGAGAAAAACATATGACAAGACCATATCATATAACCATTGATCACTATTAATACATACATATTGTTTCTACATATCTAGTGTGAAGCATATCACTTAAGATAGAATTAGAACCAAGTTACTAGTGACCCATATGTTATGGAGAAACTGTAATTGATAACCCTCAAAGGAACTCTCTTACATTAATCATTATTATTATTTGTTTTAAATTGATATATTTCGTCACTCTTGCGACGAATAAGATCATCGATAGTATTGATAGTTCATCACAATAACTACTTCAGTTGTCTCTCTTGCGACGAATATGATCGTCAATAGTATAGATAGTTTGTTATATGCTCTTGGTATATCATTTCCCATCATATTCATGGAATAGATATTATGGAATATACTATCATTATGAACCGTATCAAGCTTATGGATCTCTTGTTAAGATTGTGTTAGAAAAGGTAAAGCACATACCACATCACGTAGTATTAGTTCCATAAGTAATCATGAAGCTTAGTTTGAAAACTATCATATATGTAATACTTATAGTAACTAGCCTTATATGATTACTATCATAGGTAAAGTAATCCCATTGAATCATATCCTAGCTAAATGGAATGGTAATAGCTCGTTATAGAGCATATAAGGAATATGGAATAACTAGCCTCTGTGGCAACACTACTTAAGCTATCAAGCTATTGAATAATATGGTACTCATAGTAAGCTTCTGACTATTGAATGACTCTAAGATTCATCATACAGGTTATGATATTTAAACTCGATTCATTACGTAAATACAATATGCTTAAGAGTAAAGGTAATGGTGATTTTTTCACTAGTCTAACAAGCTTACTACAGGTCTATGTTTCCATAACAATCACTAGTATGTATACCCTTATTACTAGTTTAAAGAGGTAAAGAGTTGTAATCAGTATGAACTTCATGTAAATCACGTAATACTGGTGTTTATTACTCAACTTGATTGGCTCCTATGGAGTTTAATCACACATATATCTCCCTAATTAGTACAGTCATTTGTTCACATGAAGTAAGGTATAAAGTACAAGCAAGTGCTATAACCTCTTTCACACTACTCTAGTTAGCTCTATTCCACAGTGTTTACATAATTAGTGGATACTTTATCTCCATAAGTACGGTTTACGTGCTACCAATAGTCTCCATGATAATTTGAGTTATTGTCACTAGTGTAATCATGAAGCTTTATTACTCTATTCAACTAGTCTGATGCTTACTTTTTCTAATTAACTTAATGGAACTGATTAGGTTAGGATTGTGAACACAGATTTATTATGCAAATAAGGGTATCGTAATAACCATAATGAATATGGACTCTACAAGATTGTACTATTCATATATAATAACAACATGATGTCTCCTATATTACTAAGCTTCTAGTGTTTAGCTATAAGTAACCTTTATGGGATTCACAGTATTCCAACATCAAATTATGTGTGATCCTAGTTATCGTATCATTCACATTAAGATAGAATATGGTACAACAATGTTTATAGCCTATACAAGTGTTATACTAAGTTATGGTTCTTCTCCATATTAAGTAATATCGTAATAAAGACACTTCTATTAAAGTGATAAGTAAGAATGGTTACTACCACTTGCATGGTTAATCTTCATAATAGTGATACAAGTTYCTATCTGACTAATCATGATACCTTTGTTCCCTAATAAATGTGATGCTCTGTATATTCAATGAAATGTATATGGTGGTGTATCTCTCTATAATAGGTAAACACTTATGATTAGTTACATAACCTTATCGTATCTCCCTAATTAACACCATAGTAATAAAATGGGAAACATACATAGATAGGGCTATACCATTACTAGTGTTATACATAATAACCCTAATTACTAACACGATTGGATTCAACTTAAGTGATACAAGATTTATTGAGTAGTGTGCTTATAAAAAGTGTTACCATGGATAATGAGATAGCTTATACGTATTATGTATAATGAACACCATTGATTAGAGATATTGTAATCAAGAGGCTCCAATAAACATAGGTGTATACAAGCATCTGTAACCATGATTGTAATAGTTATGGGTAACACATTATCATTAATGCACTCAGTATGAGTGATTACACTGTTCATGAATCCAGTTGGGAGCACCAGTAACCGCTAACTAGAAATCAATATTGCTCAGAGACTACCCGAACGAAGCAGACATCAGTCACTCGGTGATATATAGCTCGTAAAATGGAAGGCGTGATAACATACATATGGCTGCAGATAAGAACCACACTCCTCTCCTCCTTTATCCAACCTCTACGCAAACTCACTTGAATGGTAAACCATCATGCATGTGTCTACTCCACCTTCCACCCACCTAATCTTAGTCTATGGAGTCGGATCCATTCAACAGGTAGGCCCGATCGAAGGGAGATGTTATGCCGCACAATACTACTTGAAACATCTTCTTCAAATGAATAGGATATTGATCTTAAATCAGAGATGGCCACCCCCACCCCCAAAGGAAGGAGTTCCCTTTTGGTCCCCCTCCATTAAATGTCTTGCCTTACATAGTTTGGTCTATCAATGAATGATAGGGAACTACTTTATTGATGATTGAAATGGGGTCGAAGATAGTAAGGTTTCTGCTCTTCCTCGTGGTTAGGGAAACACATACACCTGTTGCTTTCCTGGCCCAATTATTTCTCTAACTGGATTGATTGATCAATTGAGGGAATCATATAGTCATAGTTCACGCCCACCATATATCCCCCCATTCTCTGTGGTATTGACCACATTTTTAATCCATATTCGCATTCCAGTAGGTTGGTCCAGTACGGAAAGTTATGGGAAAGAGTATGTTATAGCATTTCCAATTTGTGAATCTCTCATGATCGTCATGTCTCGCATGTCAGATATTTCACTATTTCATGTTCTTCCCAAAAGCATGTTAATCCCTATTTTGTGCAGAGCTAAGCATATTATATTCGTTGGGGTACCCACCCTCTGCAACATCCTTGTGCAGTAAACCCCCTATGGGTGGATTGTTCGTTGTCGTCAAATTGAGTAGTCCCCGTGAAGATCTCGTATATATATGTATATATATAATGGTAATTAGAGGGTGATAGAGTGGGTAAGTATTGTATACATCCCATTTCTTTTTATTATAGTAGTTATTAGGGAAGAGTAGTTCATAACGGAGTTGAGCCCTGAGAACAAAGCAGTGAAAACTTAGATATGAAAATATTATAACTAGTCTCTATGGAAACAACATCGTAGAGCCCAACTCTTGTATTGACCAACACCAGGAAAGGAGACCTTGTTTCACTAGAAAAGGATACCTTGTTTCACTAGAGTGGAAGTTAGTTTCATGGAGTAAGGGGCCATGGAGACTACCTTTTTTTGAATTCTTAAGTGCTATTGGACTAGATGTACCTCCTTGGACTGAATTCTCCTTGTGAATCTATGTTCTACCATCTTCCATAATGCAACCTTTACTAAGAGTCCTTTCCATTAGTGCTCCTTTGTGTCCTTTCAAGACAATTTCCTGCCCATTAACTATCAATAGTGTTTCATAATCGCTAAATAAAATTTGAAGATTTAATCCCATTACCTCAAGTGTTTGCACTATATATATACCCTTGTTTGATCCTGGCATAAGGCTATCTTCATGCCTCTTTTCTATTCCTTCTTTTTCAATCTGCAATTTCCTTTTGTCTTTAGACTGTCTACCATGTTTTTGCCAATTCCTTCTGGTTTTATCATCTTCAACTTCCATAGTAGTCTTCAATAATTGTCCATCTTCAGTGTCTTTGAACACATGTTCAATTAAGAACTGTTATATTACATACATCTCTTCTAATAGCTTACATATGGACTAGGGTTTCATGTGGAAGAGAAATTTAAGGCCAACCCCTTGAGGAAGGTTATGTGCTTGTGTTGAATCTCTTACGCCCATGTGTAAATGGATATTGCTTCGTTGTTTGCTTAACTGGTAAAGAAGGTAATTCCTTGGACGGTTTTGTCGGCTCTTGATTGTGATACGACGTTATCTCATTTTGAAGCCCACATTCCCACATGTGAAGGAAGATGTTGGATCTTTCTTGTACGCTTGGTGAAGGAAACTGTAACCCACTTGAAGAACAATTGAAGATTGTATAGTTGATTTTGAGTAGAAAATAGAGCATTGAAGGGCCTTTGGAGGCTAGATGTTGCACCAAAGCCCATCTTTTCCCCTCATTTGATAAAATTTTGTTGAACCATCTTGTGTTATACTTAGGCACATTTTTTGGAGATTGATCTAGTGGATCTTTTGTCTTTATTTTTGGTGGATGATTCATGAAAATGGGTTTTCTTAATGCTATGTACCTTATCTTAAGCATTTCCATTATGTTGCATGTGATGTTTCTTGGGATATCTTGGTGAATGCTCTATTAGAGTAATAGTTTCATGTTAACTTTGTCTCCTTGAACAGTCTTGAAGCCTTAAGGAAGTATTGAGAGTGATCATCCCCTTCCCTTGTTTTATCCATCTTAACTCATTGAAGCATTCAAGGTTTTCCTTAATGGTTAGGAGTGGATATCCCCTTAAGTATTTTCTTGGATAAGGTTTAGTTCTAGGGGTTAGAAGTGGCTATCCCCCTAGGTTTAAAACATAGTTGTATTGATCTTGTGCTAGTAACTCTTGAAGGGATAGGACGACACCTAGTGTTTATGACGAGATAAACTCTAGGGTTTTCTCTCCTAGGAGGTTGAACTAGGATTATGAGGTGATAATCCTATGATAGACTTTCAAGTCTTATTTTTCCCTTGGTCTCCATTGAAGCGCTACATTAATTCCATATGCCCAATGAAAAGACATTGATCTTGAGACCTACAAGTACTTTCTTCAATAGTCTAAATCTACTCAAACACATTTTTCTCGGACTTCACTCTCCACATTGAGATTCCTTGCCCAAAGTCCTCACAATATTAATTGAGGGAAACCCCCTTCAGTCGGAGGAAAGTTGGCTTGAACTGAAAGAGGGTTGGTGAGGTGACAGGGGCCTTCCCTCCAAGTTATGCATGATTTCACTTGAGCTTTTAGACTTTACCTCAACAATTGCGAGTTCGTGTGATAACACACCCGAGACATATCCTAGTGATCCTAAACCTCAGTAGACAAGACCCCCTTTACCATTGGAATTTAGTCCTCCACCTCAACCAACCTTGCCTAAGACCGATGATATAAATTTAAATATTGATATGACTAGTATCTTAGCAAATGTTAATGTACATGTACCTCTCAATATTGATATTTTATTTTTTCTTTAAATACCTACAACACAGTCTCTATTGCGACGTCTTGGAGTGTCGCTCTCATAGAAACCACATCGGAGATGATACCTCATCATGTCTCTCTTGCCACCCCCAAGATGTCTCTCTTGCCACCTCCAATATGTCATTCTTTCCACCTCCAAGAGTGTTTCTCCCATAGCAACCATGTCAGAGTTGATACCTCTTAATGTCGCCCTTTCCACCTCTAACAAGTCTCTCTTGCCACCTCCCAGACGTCGTTCTTGCCACCTCCAAGAATTCTATCTTGCCACTTACAAGACGTCGGTCTTTCCACCTCCAAGACGTGGCAAGAAAGACGTCTGGGAGATGGCAAGAGAGATGTCTTGGAGGTGGCAAGAGCGACATCTACAAGGTGGAAAGAGCGATGTATTGGAGGTGGAAAGAGCGATGTCAAATCTAGGGTTTGGACAGTCAAATCAGAGATGACACGTGTCCACATGAAACATCACAATAAAGACGATATCTATGTCATTGGAAAAGCGACGTCATGTGAAACGACATTTGAGGGGGTCCATTGTTTGTCATTCTCCCGAAAATATAAAGTGGCAATTGCATCGAATGCGTCGTCGGAATTTGACCCAAATGTACTAGCGAGGTTTTGAGATAGTTAAGAAAAGTGAAAATTCTAATTCCCCATCCCTTAAAAGGTACTTAGGGGGATTGGTTGTGTTACATAAACCTACTATCATCATTTCTTTTTTCATCCAAAATTTTATGATAGTTTTTATTTGAATAGAGGTCTCCAGCACCATCCCACAAATTAGGCAACCCATAGTTGATTACTTCTTTGAAAATTTTATTGAATGAAGCTATCTCCCTAGTTAGTTTGTGCACCTTGTGATCTGTACTCTTAATGAGTTTCTTCTTAGCGAAAAACTTATTTGCATCCATTATGAGGCTGGTTCCATATTCTATATTTAAATTTTTAAGCTCCTCCTTAGATTTTCTATTCAGAAACTGTATTAATTCAACAACCACTTCTGGTTTACCTTCCAACTATGTAGCTATAATTTTGATCTCTTTGACTACTTCAGAAATCAATTCATACTCTTCTTGGATTATTTTAAACTGAGCCCAATATTTGAAAACTATTGATTCTATCTGATCCAAAACTAGGTGTTTGTATCCCTTTAATGTTGTTTTACCAGTGACCCTCTACTTCATCTGATCTTATTCTTATTCAAACTTTTCCTTTACAATGCCCTCTTATCCTAAAAGTACTTCCCTACTCTTGGATCGGTCTTCTAAGTATACTATTTTAGTTGAATTGTATTTAAGATTATTGGTGACAGTTCTAAGATCCATCTCCTTTACACTTAAATATGACATGACCTTAGCCAAGTATTCATCAACATCCAAAGGTATGACTAGCACCTTATGCTATTTAGCTGGCTAAAAAGATTTTTCTAGTTGTTCACTCAAATATTTTTTCTTTGATTACAATCTCTCCACAATATGTTGAGTCTCCACAAGTAATTGGTACAACTGTTCTTTCTCATCATGACTATCTTGCAACTCAAGAGTGTGCACATGTTTAACTTATGGGATATTGTTCTTCTTCTTCAGCACTTTGATTTCATTATCTTTATGACTCATTAAATCTATATTGATCCCTAGAAAAAGACACATGATATGTATAAAACCCCTTATTGTTCCCTAGATATTGAATTATTACATTTCTAGTAGGTCAGCTAGAACCCTTCTTTGCACCCT
>SNQJ01S0001664.1:87067-130303 GCA_010110895.2 Picea sitchensis | reverse complement strand
TTACAGGTTGGTGCATGGTTGATGCACTTGTTTATGGTACAGGTTGATTACAGGTTGAGGTACAGGTTGATGCATGGTTGATGCATGGTTCAGATTTATTGGTACAGGTTTACAGCGACATATCTCACAGTGATAGTGTGAAAGTGGTTCCATCATTCTACTTCTACTTCAGGGTGGCAGGACGAGGCAAGGGCAGGTGGTTGTAGCCACCTTCTGGTTGTATCTGGAGAACATTGGGGGTTGTAGCCTCCTTCTGGTTGTAGACAGAGAATTGGGGAGTTGGAGCTTCCCTCAAGTTGTAGCCTAAGAAACTAGGGGGTTGGAGCCTCCTTCCAGTTGCAGCTGAAAAAGAAAGGAAGTTGGTGCTTCCAATGAATGTAATTATTCAAGACATATAAGAAAAATCATTTCATGGTTTTCTCCTGATTTGGGTTTCCATGTAAAACACTGGTGTATTGTGTATGTGTTTGATTGTTTATTTCTTACTCCTCATTATTGGATAATAATTCTACATTGATATAGCATTTGAAGAAAAAGGATTATAATTACATTATTACTGATTCACCCCCCCTCTCAGTAATCCAGCAGTTCGGTGGATGTTGCCATAGAAAAATTCCAAACAAAATGTCACCTAGTCCTATAAAACACATCTAGAAATACTAGACTCGGGGTTAAAATGTGTAGTGAAATATCAAAGAAAAAACAACAAATGTTTTTGGATTTTTTGGATATGATATATGAAAAACAGAAGACACTCACACCACACACCTATGTACATGGCACTATGCATTTGATGCTTTACACAAAGTAGAGACCATTGCTAGGCTCATGTCAAAGATCTTGATCATCACCAATGAACTCATGGGACATTTCCGACATTATGTGGCACACCATGTCGGGCCCACACCACATAAGATCAAATTTATGCATATGAAAATTATCATTTTGAGTAGTTTTGTGAGCTATGGAAGCTCCTTGATGATGATCATCCAGACAAAAGGGGGGTATGAAACATTGATCTTTAGTATGATTAGGAGAAGAATATTCTGTGAAAAATTTCAAAGAAGATATCCAAGGAGTGAAGAGGTCAAGACTGGGAATTTCAATGGATCCCCCAACAATATCCTTGATTGAAACTCATCATGTTAACCCTTGTTGGTTTCAAATTATGAAGAAGATATGATCCACACATTAGCTATTCCTTTGGATTATCTATTGAATCCATGCCTTCCAAGATGGCCTCTTTTGAAGGAAACTCAAAATCAAAGAAACCATGTCAACATAGAGAGTCAACAACCCTTGTGGGTGGAGTAAGCTCATCATATTCCATGTTAGGATGGATTTTCTGACTATATATAGTTGGTGATGACAGGATCACTGATGAGGCAATCTAAACCATTGTGAGTGGCATGTGAGCTTCATAAGACTCTGTATATTTTATGAGGTCCTATGAGGCTTCCATCTAGGTCTGTCTTTGACTTCAAGATGGATATAATTTTCAATCTTTGTGACTGTCCTTTGTTGTTGTTTTAGGAAAACAAATAGTAAATTACTTTCTGCTCATAGTTTTGATGGTTAAGTGTCCTTTTTAGGTGCCCTTGCAAGTGTTTTATTTTCCCAATGTTAACACATGCAATATACTCAAAAAAAATAAACCTACCTCTAGATATTTACAACTCTAAAGGTTGATTTACAATTCTAAGCATGCATGAAATGAAGACAAGTATTTTTGGTCAACATGGCCCTGGATAAACCCCCCCGAGGAAAACTAGTTTGGAATGGAAGTATATATAAGTGGTGTCTAAAGCATGAAATACAACAAGTAATTCAATACAAAGGAACATGTATACATATCAAGCTCCTCTCGATCCTTGCCAAAGGATCCAAGGAGATATGTGCCCAAGCTTAGTGCGCCCTCTCCCTTTGTTGCTATATCCACTTAAGTGAATCACCCTTGAACCTGGATACTCTAAAGAAGAAACCCTTGAACCACAATGTGCTCTTGCGTGCTTCCTTTCCACTGAAACAATTAGATTCGAATTCCTCCAAGTATAGATGCTCCCTCCTAGTTGTCCACCCTCCTCCAAGCAAGAACAACCACCACAAATAAGTTGGGCCCTAAGCCTTCATGAGCCCTCCATTAAAGGATGCACCCAAGATCTCCTCTCATAATGCTTCCATTCTCATCCTCTTTCCCTTCTCCAAGCTCTCTTGGTGAACATACAAGTGAATGAGCCTCCCCTTGCCCTATGCGCCCCTCTTAAGGAAACATAAGGAAACCTAAAATTTGGTGGATGAGATCATCTCATCCCATCTCTAATCAATGGTTGATATCCCTCCAAAATAATCTCAACTCAAAACCCACTTTACTCAAGTTTCCATAGTTTCACTTTATGTCCCTCAATTCACCCACAAAGTGAATTAATAGTCATTTTAGGCTAAAATGACCAAATTTCACTTTTGAATTAAATCTCCTAAGTCAAAGTGAAATTAGACATAAAGTACATGGTACATAGTAAAAAGTATCTCCCACTTGTGTTTAGAGGCTCTCAAACACAAGGGGTCCACTTTCCAAGGTACCTAAATCTCAACACTCCCACTTATCGAGGAAAGTGCCCTTCACCACCAATATCATCCCTATAGTGGACATGGTTTCCTACTAGAAAATACTCGGTGAGTATGATTGTACCTTGATCAATGAAAGTAGTAGATGGAAGTGCATCTCCACCTAACCAACATCACCTAGATCTTGGTATCAAACCAAAGATCTCAAACTTGGTCTCCCACCAAGGATTTCTACCTCCTGGCATCTCACCAATGGTCATTACTCTTGGAATCTCACCAAGAGTCACTCTCTTGGCATATCACAAAGAGTATCCCTCTCTTGGTATCTCACCAAGAGTCTCCTCCTCTTGGTATCTCAATAAGAGTATATGGATCTTGGTATCTCACCAAGATCCTCAACTTGGCCTCTTACCAATTGACTTCCTCTTGAAGTGGATACAGAACCTAGTTTGTACGTCTCCATATCTAAGTGAGGCTCAAGCCTCTATTGTGTCCTGTTGCTCCTCCTCATCAATATCTAATGCCATGAATCCCATGCACCAACCCTTTGTCTCGACAACTCTGGAATTGAAGTTGTCCCAGGTGGACCAGTCACCCTTGATGATGGTGTCCATCAAAATTGAGTAAGAGATCCCTATGAATCACTACTATGAGTCAATAGGTCCTCCTCAACTCCATATCCCCACTTGATGTTGGATTGTGTAACAATTGACAAGGAGCTGACAAATGCACACTCCTTCACAAACTGAGCATTGAACTCATCCTTCTCAGTTTTCACTGCAGTATCATCTTGTTGCTTATTCTTCTTCTTGGGACACTGTCCTACATAGTGACCCATCTCTCCACAAGTAAATCATCTCACTATTTTCATGTCTCTCTCCTTCCCACCACCACTCTGTAGTGGTTTGGCCCCTCCCTTGGGGCCCTGTCTAGTACCTTTTTCGGTCTTCTTCTTACTCTTAGTCCATAGAGAAAGGTCCCCATCACCCTCTATAATTCGGTGTTGTCCTGATCACTTTGAGGCGAGTCTCGTCTCCTCCTGAACAAAATCATTCCAAAGTCTCTCCCAAGTAGGCATAACCTCTCAGGAAATAATGCCTCAAACGAATGGGCCCCATGGTTTGGAAAATCTATTTAAGGTCATCCTCACCATAAAACCTGGGTCCACTATCTATCTGACGGATGAAAACTCATTTGTGATCTCAATGAATCTGCCAAGGAATGATGTAACCGACTCAGAATCGAGCATCTTAATTCTCCTGAGCTTGTCCTGCAGAACCATCTTTCGGTTCTGGTTAGAACTATGGTAAAGATTTCATTAAGAATCCCATATCTCAAATGAAAAGTCTTTTCCAGTAAAATGTGGAATGACATGGTCTCTCACCCCATCACAAATAGTCCTTTTCACCTTGTTGTTATTCTTCCTGAACTCTGCCACCATGACGGGAGCAGTAACAGGAGGAACAACAACGAGAGCCTCAACTATATCCCATAGTTCGAGGTCCTCTAATATGAAAATGATCATGGTCTTCCAAGGGGACCGGTTGCTAGCTCCATCTAGCCTATCATCTACCCGCATCTGGGACACTGAAATATTTTTCCAATAAATCTCACACTGATGCTAAAACAACACAAGACTACTGCCTCACGACTGTCAACACGGGTGTGAAAATAGGCAATAACACTACAACCTCACTCCTAGAAAATAGGTGTAAAAAGAGGTTGTAAAATACAGCCTCACTCCTATCCACATAGGTGTGAAAGGAATCTTTCCACAAGTGTCCAATATCATCCCTGAACTGTCCAACAAATCTACCCACAAGCTGTCCATAAAATCTACCACCAAGATGTCCAAAAATATGCCCTGAATTTTCCAACATACAATAACCGAGAGGCACCTTGAAATCTGATTTTTTCTCATTGTTTTGGACTATAAACTTGTTTTCCAAAAAAATCCAATGGATCTGACTTTTACCCCTCGAAAGATGCCCTAAAAATGCTCAAAAATCAGCAAGTCTAAGCCACCATTGGCTCTGATACAATGTAGAAATTCTGAGGTCCTATGAGGCTGACATCTAGGTCTATATTTTACCTCAATATGGCTCTAAGTTTCAATCTCTGTGAGTGTCCTTTGTTGTTGTTTTAGGAAAGAAAACATTCAAGTACTTTCTGCTCACAGTTTTGATGGTTAAGTGTCCTTTTGAGGTGCCCTTGCAAGTGTTTTATTTTCCCAATGTTAGCACATGAAATATACTCAAAACAAATAACACTACCTCTATATCTTTACAACTCTAAATATTGATTTACAATTTTAAGCATGCATGAAATTAACACAAGTATTTTTGGTCAACATGACCCTAGATAAAATCCCCCAGGGAAAACTAGTTTGTAATGGAAGTATATATAAGTGGTGTCTAAAGCATGAGATACAAAAATTAATACAATAAAAAGGAACCTGTATACGTAGAAAGATCCTCTTGAGCCTTTCCAAAGGATCCAAGGAGATATGCACCCAATCTTAGTGAGCTCTCTCCCTTTGTTGTTATATCCACTTAAGTGAAGTGCCCTTGAACCTGTATGCTCTGAAGAAGAAACCCTTATGCAACAATGTTCTCTTGTGTGTTGCCTCTCCACTGAAACAATCATATATGACTTCCTCCATGTATAGATGCTTCCTTCTAGTTGTGCACCCTCCTCCTCAAATGTGCCCTCCTCCAAGAAAGAAAAACCACCACAAATAAGTTGGGACCTAAGCCTTCATGATCCCTCCATGAAAGGAGATGCCCAATATCTCCTCTCCCAATGCTTCCATTCTCATCCTCTTGCCCTTCTCCAAACTCTCTTTGTGAACATACAAGTGAATGAGCCTCCCCTTGCCCTATGCGCCCCTCTTAAGGAAACATAAGGAAACCTAAAAGTTGGGTGGATTAGATCAGCTCATCCCATCTCTAATCAATAGTTGATATCTCTTCAAAATAATCTCAACTCAAAACCCACTTTACTCAAGTTTCCATAGTTTCACTTTATGTCCCTCAATTCACCCACAAAGTGAATTAATAGTCATTTTAGGCTAAAATGACAAAATACTTTTGACTTAAATCTCCTAAGTCAAAGTGAAATTAGACATAAAATACATGGTACATAATACAAAGTATTTCCCACTTGTGTTTAGAGGCTCTCAAACATAAGGGGACCACTTTCCAAGGTACCCAAATCTCAACAGACCCTACTTCTGTGGGACTTGGTACCACCCAAGGACCAAAAGAGCCAATGGATCCATTAGTAAAAGAAGATATCATACTTATTAGAGAAACATTCAAAGAAAGAGGTAGTGGGGAAAGGGTAAATGTACCCATTAATGATGAGTATTTTAACATCTCTACACCAAAAATCATGTAAGTGCTCTAGGAATCACTGACAAAGGGTATTTTAGAACTCATATTGGTCCTAAGGTCTGGGGTATAGAAGGAAATTTGATTGATAGTGAATTTCTTCCCTTAGTGGGGAAAGCGAAGGAACCTAAATACTGACACAAATACACCCATCATCTCGTAAAACCAGGTGTGCCAAAGTAGAAAATTATAGTTTAGAGGAACATCGACCACCTCGACTTCAACAGAGACAATCTTACCACCTAACTTTATGGGAAATGTGATGATGACACCATGAGGGCTGAACATGTGTCCATAAAATCCCTTCAACATGTTGTTAAACAGATCGAGATTTGGAGATCTAAGAGATTTCCAACAGGAAATGGACATAATGAAAGTAGAGGCACATTCATCAACTAGTGTGTGGAAGATGTTTTTCCCACTTACTCTCACTTGAATCTAAAAATAAAGTTGGTGGGAAAGCCTATTACGATTGTGGTACAAGTCAAATGAAATTAAACTAGACTCTAAGGGATCTACCCTGTCTATTTCTAACAAAAAGTATTTTTGCTACGTGGCGAAGCTTTGCAAGACTTCTAAAGTTGGCATGGCACATGGTTCTTGGGCCAAGTCTTCCACAATATTGTAGTTGTGGGAAGCCTGTGTACTCAAATTGTGTGTTGTGCATCGAAGAACACCCTTGGGTGGGTGAAGCAATGTCTCAAAGGATGGATTCTCGATATAGAGAGAGCCACTAGGAGAAGAAGAGTGTCCGGAAATGAGAGACACTTCCACACTAATCCTAGAAGAAGAGAAGAAGAATTTAATCAAAAACATAAATGAAACAAGAAATCACACAGTACACCGACGTTTTACCCTGGAACCCTTAATCGGGAGAAACCATCATTCCTTTGAGCGTTCTGATTCTCTTGTTTTCTTATTCAATCAAAATAAAAGGTTACATGTATAACCTTGGTCCACACCTAAGACACAATCGACATCATACCTTCTTTCCTGCACAAGAACAACCCTAGAGCTAATTCAACGTACATATGCATGATCATCAACGTACAATTACACATGCATTAACCTGCATAAGTGCATTCTACGATTACCATTTATAGTGTTACAAAACGCCTCTTTATAGGATTTACAATAGGAAAACCCCTAAATATTGGCACCCAAGGACAGTGACAGATCCATACATATCATTGGCTACAAATCTCTCAAATCCCAATATTGTTTTACAGTCGACTCCAAGTCGAGTTACCAGTCGGCTATAAGTCAATCCTTCATTTCTGTGTCTAGTCGATCATTTCAAGCCCACACTTCGACCTCTTGTCGATTGAATTTATGTCGATATATTCTACTTTGAATTTTCCTAGTCAACTTACTCAACCTTCAACTTGTTGTCGATACACCTCGACCTTGATTGTTGATGATCCACCTAGATCTTCAACTGTCATTCGATCTACCTCGACTAGACTTTCATTGCAAAGAATATAACAAGCCATCATTCTCCCACTTGTTGTCTTCTTTGTTGAAACAAGATATTCATGAACTTTCATTCATAGACCCAGGGCAACAATTCCCATTGCCTCTCTGCACCAAGAGAACTTCATAGCACTCAAAGACTTAGTCAACAAGTTTGCTATGTTTCCAACATGTCTACTTTATCCAGTAGCACCTTGTTACTTTCCACCATATCTCTCACGAAATGGTATTGTACATCAATGTGCTTAGTCTTTGAATGATAAGAAGTGTTCTTTTCCAAAAAATATTGCGCTTTGACTGTCACCACTCACCTTCATAGATCTCTGCTCAAACATGATTCTTGAACACAACCTTCGAAGTCATACCACTTCTTTTATTCCATGAGTGTCCTCCATGTATTCAACTTATGTTGTTGACAAGGTTAAGAACTGTCTCTTAATCATCCAACTTATTGCTCCACCAAACATATTGAAGACATATATGTTGGTCGACCTCCGTCAATCCAAATCTTTAGCCTAGTTGGTTGTTGATTTTTCATAAGAGATGATATTTTATATGAATATATTATTACAATGATGAGTGTTCCATATACATATATATAACATATGGTGACCATCCATGAAAGGATGTGTAACTTGGATAATAAATAACTACATATTTATTATTATTATTATTATTATTATTATTATTATTATTATATATACTTTGTATTATAAATATCATGTCATATATATGTATGGAAGAATGTCTTCTTGATGTTGTTCAAACATCAACACTCCATCTCAACGAGGGAGACATTCTTCATCATGCCAAATCTTGTCTCTGAAGTGTACAAAATTCACTCTAGACTCATTGAATATCCATAGTACAACATAACTTCACAACCAATGCATCCAAGGCTTGTGGGTAGCTCTCAAATAGCTTCAACATGTCACCATGGAATCCACTACCTCACAATGCATATGTACCTCATCAAGTGCACCCCTATGACTTCACATCCAATGAATCCAAGGCCTATGGGTAGCTCTCAAGTAGCTACAACATGTCCCTAGGACATCCACTAACCCACAATGCATTTGTACCTTGTCACATGCACCCCTATGACTTCACATCTAGTGAATCCAAGGTCTGTGGGTAACTCTCAAATATATACAACACGTCCCTAGGACATCCACTACCCTGTAATGCATTTGTACCTCGTCACTACCTCTGAAGAGGGACCACGCGAAGCTATCTCTCTTATTTTTCTGGGCCCTCCTCTAAGGGAGTTAAGCCTAGTCCATCTCTGATACCATGTTGATTTTTCATAAGAGTCGATATTTTATATGAATATATTATTACAGTGATGAGTTGTCCATATATATAGAACATGTGGTGATCATCCATGAAAGGATGCGTCCCTTGGATAATAAATAACTACATATTATATATATATATATATATATATATATATATTTACTTTCTATTATAAATATCATGTCATATTATATATATATATGGAAGAATGTCTTCCTAATGTTGTTCAAACATCAACATCGACGTCGACAAAGCCATGTACATCTACTTTACCACTGTCACCTACATGCCTTCCTTGGTATCATATAGAATAATCCTTCATGCCACACAAATACCTAAATACTCTCTTGACAGTTGTCCAGTGCTCCTTTCCAGGTGTCGACATGTATCTGCTCAACAGTCCCACTACATGGAAAATGTTTTGTCAAGTGAAAACTATCACATACATTATACTACCAACAACACTTGCATAGGGAACATGTGCCATGCCCTTTATTTATTCATGTGTCTTTGGACACTGTTCAATAGTCAGCCTTGCTCCCACAGGAATTGGCACCTTCACCGGTTTGCAATCCTGCATGTTGAATCGTTTAAGAATTGTTTCAATATGCTTCATCTAATTCAACCAAATATTTCTAGAATCTCTATCTCTCTTAATCTCCATTCTCAAAATGAATTTAGCTACATCGATATCCTTCATGTAGAACTTGGAGGATAGATTCTTATTCACCCCCTTTATTGCATCCATGTTGTTTCCAATCATAAACATGTCATCAGTATTTGACATACAAAGCTACATATATGAAACACCCACCTTCTTCCTTGGAATATATGTAGTGATCAACTTTGCTTCTCACAAATCCCAAACTAAGTATGTATGTGTCAAAATTTTGGTACCACATCCTTGGCGATTTCTTTAGACCATAAAGGGATATTTTGAGTTTTCACACCAACTCTTGCTTTCCCTTTACTACAAATCCTTTAGGTTGTTTCATGTATATTTATTCTTCCAGATCCCCATGTATGAATGTTTTCTTCACATCCATCCTTTCTATCTCCAGATCGAATTTTGCAGCTAGAGACATTAGTACTCTAATGAAAGTTAGTTTTGCAACAGGGGAAAAAATCTCACTAAAGTCGACTCCTTTGACTTGGGAATAACCTTTCACTACCAGTCAAGCTTTGAACTTCTCAACTTGTCCTGTGTCATTCATATTCTTCTTGAACACCCATTTTCTACCAATGAGTGTTATTCCACTAGGTAAATTGACTAAATACCATGTCTCATTATTGTACAAGGATTCCATCTCTTCTACCATGGTGTCCTTCCATATTTTACCCTCTATCGAGTCAATGGACTCACCGAATAACTTGGGATCATCGTCGATGTTAGTTGGCATGAATGCAGAATGAAAGTCCGGAGGACTATACCTCTCAATTGGTTTTATTACTCTTTCTAACCTCCTTACCATCGGAGTCATATGTTCCAACTCTTCCTCAAATTCAGTCTACTCATCTGAATCATATTCTTCATTCCTCAATTCAAACGTCACCATATCAGTATTATTCTCAGTTTCAACATCTTCCTTAGGCTCTGATTTACCTCTGACTTCTCTGAAGACCATATCTCAATTGTACATTGTTATCTTTGATGAAGGATCCCAGAGCTTATATCCTTTCATTCCTTCTTTATGCCCAATGAAAATACATTTGACTACCTTCTTGTCTAGCTTACTCCTCTTTTCCTTGGGAACATGCACAAATGAATATAGCCAAATACTTTGAGATGTGCCATCGAAGGCTTCTTACCATACCATACCTTATTTGGAGTCATTTCCACTAGCACCGATGAAGGATACATATTTACCAGATATCTTGCAGTCTCAACTTCCTTCGCCCATAATTCTTGTGCGAGCCCAACACCACTGAGTATGCTTCTTTCTTTATCCATCAATGTTATTTTCATTCTCTCAAAAACTCAATTTTGTTGTGGGGTATATGGTGTGGTATTTTGGCATGCTATGCCACACTGCTTACAGAATTGGTCAAATTCCTTTCCACAGAATTCACCACCGGTGTACGTCCTCATCACTTTAATCCTCTTCTATGTTTAGTTTTCCACAAGAGATTTAAAATCCTTAAATATCTCGATAGGAATAGTGTCAGGAAATGAAAGACACTTCCACACTAATCCTAGAAGAAGAGAAGAAGAATTTAATCAAGAACGTAAATTAAACAAACAATCACATAGTACACTGAGATTTTACCATGGAACCCTTAATCGAGAGAAACCATCATTCCTTTGAGCGTTCTGCTCTCTTGTTTGTAATCTTGTTTGTAATAAAATATTACATGTATAAACTTGGTCCACGCTTAAGACACAATCGACATCATACCTTCTTTCCTATGCAAGAACAACCATGTAGCCAATTCGGCTTACATTTGCATGACCAACAACCTACAATTACACATGCATTAACCCGCATACGTGCATTCTACTTTTACCATTTACAATGTTAAAACACACCTCTTTATTGGATTTACAACAGGAAAAAACCTAAATATTGGCACTCAAATATGGTTATATATCCATGCATATCATTGGATACAAATCCCGCAAATCCCTAGATTTTGTTACAGTCAACTCCAATTCGGGTTACCAGTTGACTACAATTTGTTCCTTCATTTCGATCTCTAGTTTGTCGTCTCATGCCTGCACTTCAATCTCTTTTCAGTTGACTTGTCGTCAATATCTTTGACTTTGATTTTTCCCAATCGATTTACTCAACCTTCGACTTATTTTCGATCCACCTCGACCTTAATTGTTGTCGATCCACCTCAACCTTTGATTGTCAGTTGATATACCTTGACTAGACTTTCATTGCAAAGAATATAATAACCAATCAAAGAGGAGATTTTCTACTACATGGTAGGAGTAATCTCGAGAGTGTTGTGGTTATGAGATCAAGTTTGGAAATTGACTATTTGACCACACATGAATATTGTGGCATTCGAGGACGACCCCTCATACTGAGGGGTACCTACCATGCTCCCTAACGAAGGGGCATGATTTGACGCAACCATCTATTGAGGTTGGGGGGGGAGGATGAGTTAATATAGCAAGTTGTTGGGAGGCCTTCTACTATTCCAAATATCAGTGAATTTCATCCTTCTTAGGAAATTGGTGAGTAGGATAGTCCTCCCCGCAGATCATGTAGGGGAAATGACTATTTTTATTCTCCTTTGTGCATCCCATTGAATTTTTTTGGGTTTGAGCAGTCCCATGCTCAATATTAGATTTTTTATTTTTATTCTTCTTCTTTCCTTCAGGTTTTTGAGGATTCTTTAGTTGTGTGGATTGCACTAAGTTCACCTCAAAGGTCTGAGTAGGGACTTGGGACGTTTGAGTAATAGGCATAGAAGCTAATGGTTTTGATGAAATACTCATTTTACCCAACTAATTAGATAAGTATCCCACATAGGCATTGGAAACAGAACCCACCACACCATTAACATGGGGTTGTGGGTTTGGGTTTCTCAGATATCTTGATGACCTAGAAGCATGCACGATAATATCTTATATGGTTTCATACTAAGAGTAGAATATCATATCTAAGTGTTAGGTATGTAATATGGACTTCTCTTTAGTATCCACCCTTGCCATAGAAACATCCTTGGCAATCGGTGGTAAGAGAGATTTTGTAAACCACTCCATAAGGAGATGGTCGAGAATTTGGGTTTTGATCATCCTGCATCATCTTCTTCACTCATGAATATGATCCGAGATGTGGGTGGACATATTTTGACACAAAGATGTCAACAAATATGTTCATATCTCATACTCTATGGGCAACTGGAAATGCATCAAAAATACCATAGCCAAGTTATTGAAAATATTAAAGGAAGTGCCATTTAGTTCTATGTACCATTTAGTGACACTTTCGGTCAGGGATCTTTGGAAAATACAAAACTATATAATATCATCTATCAAAGAGTTAGATGAACACCACAAATGATAGGTCATAATGTGCATAAATGGGTCTTCTCTTGTCTTTTCGTCAAACTTAGGCACATATGATGGTAACTTTGTAGGTAAGGCCAACCATAAGGATTCATGGAGGATGGAGTCATTTGTCAAACACAACAAATTCATAAAGTCTAATGTCACCAAGAAAGTAAACGACATATGAGAAAATGAATACTGGGAAGTGGATGAAGCCTCTTGAAACCAAGATGAACCTTGAGGTCCCCCCATGTTGGTGTTTCTAGAGGGATTCAATGTTCTAGAAGGGTTATTTCCTCCTGGGATGAAGGAACTCTTAGGGGCATGAATGTTTCTGATATTGTACATGCCCCCAGGAGGATTCCCCCTAGGTATGAAAGGACTCCCTGAAACATTATTTCTTCCAGGACCATGCATACCTCCAAAAGGATTACCTCTAGGAGAAGACATGGAACCTAAAGGAAAATTACCTCCCTTTCCAAAACTAGCCCCAAGAAAACCCCCCCGGGACTGGATGTATGGATGGAAGGATAACCAAAAATTCCCCTAGGGGATGTTCCCCTAGGAACAGTGGTATGCGTGGAAGAAATAGAGATCCTAGGAAATGGTGTGCTACCCCAGGTGATATTAAATCCCCCAGAAATAGTTCTTCCCCGAGATTGACTAGGAACAATTCCAAACCCACTAGGTATATTCCAACCGAAATGAAAACAAACACTCGACATTACTATGGTTCTTATAGGAATGGTAGAGGTACAAGGAATTCTACCTCCTATGATGAAACTAAGGATTATCCCCCCACTACAAGAGGATCCAAATGTGAGCATTGAAAACGATGGGATGGGTGTAGGAATGTTAGGTATACTTACAAAGGGAAAATTAGACACGAATGACATCTCCCAAATGGAGACACTTGAAGAAATGGGCAAAGAAGTTGTAGCTCTGATGGAACTAAGGGATGACAAGGAAGACATCACGGGATTTCCCCTATAACACTTGTCGATTGGATTGAAGGATTATCCACACTATCCAAAACACTTGGGCCCAATATGATGTGAGGATCACTAAATAAAGAAAAGGGATTACTGAAGAGTTCCCTAACATGGACAAGTACATGGTCATTGGGACCATTCAAAGGAGGGTTAAAATGAGGTGGAGGACTTTTTTCAACCACTTCAAATTCAAAGGAGTCACTCTCTTCGGATCGATTGTCAGTATCTTCAAATTATAGTTCACCTATCTCATGTCACTTAAGAGGTGGTTGTACCTATGTGATAGGTGCAAGTCTCGTTGTCGATGGGGTCAACAATGTGGTTGTTTATCCATGATGAATGTTATGTGTGAAAAAAATAAAATCAATCGAAATCCGATGTAGACTTGAAACTGAAGATCACACCCCTAACAAATCTAGGATAATAACAAGGAAACCAATGGCTAAGGGGGCCTTCCAAAAACCAAACCTCTTGGGGATGTCAATCCCCCAAAATATTGGCTAGTGAAGGTGAGAGGAAAAATTATGATAACCCTTGCATAAAATCCCTGACTGGTGCAAGTACCCTTTATTAAGGTGGACACCCTCTGAGGGAACTGAAATAAGGATTGAATATATACCCCAGGTACCACAGGTACTTCCCATCCACAGTCACCTCTGTAGATACCTAGGATAAGCCACTAAGGTTAGCACCTCACACTTATTGGCATGGCAACCATTTGAAGGTTCGACCACACATAAGGTTAGGGTAACTAAGCCCATGTCCTCAAGAGTCGTTACCTCTGAAGGAGGAATGGAACCTCTAAGACTCTCGTATACATTGTAGGTGAAGCAATCTAGCAAACACTAAGAAAAGTAGAGAAGAGATATCACCTTTCTTTCCCCAATGCGACCTCGTGATTTACTCTTGTTTTAGAGGAGGCTCCTGAGATCACAAGGTATTCACTCAGTGAACTTGTGACATAGAACCTACGTTCGTGGGATATTAAATAATACCCCTAATTTAATTAAATATTGATAAATACCTCCCAAAATACTTTTGTTGAACCCCCCTCCCAATACATATTTCCAATAAAATAAACCCTTATTTTAACTAGATACCCCTTTTTATACCCTCCAATTAAAAAAAACCCTTTATGAATGAACGTGACAAGATATTGGTCAACAAGTTGAAGCCCATGTGTCCACATACATGGTGGAACAATGGATTTTTCTTTCTTTAATGACTTCTAGAATTTTTTTTAGTGGTATTGGAGAGTTCACTCTTGAATCCTACACCAAGGCCCTAAGTCCTAGCTAATATCGGTGCACTATCAAGAAAAAGAGTGTAATTGATTTAATATTACACATTCTTTTCTTTTGGTTGTTATTAAGTTTGGGAAATGAACGAAACTCTTAGTGGTGTTATTGACTCTTTCTAATCCAAAGCAATGCAAAGAATGAAAATGAAGTGATGCAATCCTTTCACTTTCGATGAATGCTAGATAAGGAAGGGAAGAAGACATTTCTTTGCAAGTTTTACAATGACATAAAAAACCTCACAAACACATAGAAACCATGCAATACAAGCCAAGAAACTAAACAAGATCTTTCAACCAAACACAATGATGCACTTTCTTTCTTCAAATGATAAAAGGATTCATGCAAGCAATTTTTTTCTATAGAAGTGCAAAATGTGTCTTAATTTAATCAAGAAAACAGATATGCAAACCAAAAACCAACAAACAACAAGCAATAGCTTTATGATATTGATAGTGGTGTGCCAAAGCACACTCCAATGTCTCTACCAGAATCAAACCCAAAACCTACAAGGCTATCTAACAATGCAAACTAGATGCACAAAGGCACTTACAAACCAAATACACAAGGGAAAAACACATCACCAGGTCTGGGAATATTTGTTGGCTATGTTGCCTAGATCAATACTTCACTAGATAACTAACACATGCATGCAAGTTGACCTAACAAAAACGCTCAACAAGCCTAAAATTCACTTCAGATACAAATGGTGAAAAGGAGGCTCAATCATAGAGAGGATCTAGTTTCTTAGACTCCTAACATGCTTATAAGACCAGACACATTCATATCTAATCAAGACAAGTTATAAAATTTTGCAAAATAGCAACCTACAAGGGCAGTCGTGACCTAGCAGGTATGCAGCTGGTGACCATTTGTAGGTGGTTACAGTGCAACAATTATGCAGCCTGCGATTGGTCACTCTAGTAAGAACTAATCAGGAACGACACTTTGCAAAATTTTGGAAAAAAAAAAGATCTGACAGATCTTCTCTCCGAGGAAGTGGTAGGGAAGATGATATTCTACTCATATGTTTTAGAGAACTAAAACCAAGGTGGAAAACAAACTAGAGAAGAATCAAATATCCATCCTCGGTAGATTCACTAATTATGTTGCAGATAAATGTAGCCTATGGATAAGTTGAACCTCCCTTAGACCTACCCTTGGTCCAAGATAGACATCGGGTATATAAATAAGTAAGGTTTCCCTAGATCTGCAATGTTTTCTTTAATTATGCTACAAGAATTGTAGAGAAAGGCATACCTTATCAATGAAGGTCACCTTGTGTGTCCTTAGCTAGTGTAGTCCCAGAGATCTTGCTCGGCTCCTTCAACCTACTACCTACACAAAAATAGACAAAATAAACCTCTCAATCCTTTTCAAGAATTAAGGAAACCAAATCCTAGATAGATATAGCTTAATCTACTCAATGAAAGTTTAGATCTATCTCAAGAAAGTATTAAACATTGAATACAAAATCATGAGAAGGGGGAAACCATATTGATCTATATATTAATCAATAGAGAAATACATCAATCACGTAACCATACCTTGACTCATGAAAGAGATTCTCCTTTGGATCCTTGTTCTTTCTCCTCCTCAACCCTCACTCAAGAAAGGAAAACATAATCTGAAGGATGAACTCCAAGGAGAAGCTCCTCTAAAAATCCAGCAACATGTACATGTGAATGATTCTTCCTCCTCTTTCCCATGGAAACACCCTCCTTATATAGATTGGTGGAGGAAGCTAGGAGACAGGGATGATTTTAGGGGCTAAATTTCGCTCATGGGCTAATTTTTCATGTTTTTTCCAAAAACGAGATTCACTATTTTAAAAATGATTCGCCCAAATTCTATAGGATAAAATTATTTTACCTTAAAAATTGACAAAAATTTATAAAAACTATATAAAATCCTTAGAAATTTGAATATTTTTACAAAAATATCGCCAATCATTTATAGTTGGCATATGAAGGATTAGTAAGGTTCGCAAAGGTTTCTACATTTAAAAAAAAAATTCCATCCTTAAAATCATCCCTGCTAGGAGAGGCTTCTCGATATCTATATTTTAGTGAACTTGACTGTATTGAGAGTTACCAAGCTCCTACAATGAGATAACCAAATCACCCAACGTTGATCTCCTTTGAATTCACCAATTCTAGAAGGCTATAGAGGCAGTCACAGGTTAGCAATAATGCATCTAGTGACTGATCGTTGGCTGCAAAATTGTTTAGAAATGATCTATCACACCATATAAGTGGGTTTAGTAGCTACTTTCTTTAAAAATCACTGAAACCAAGGAAGAAAAGTCTGTCTCGGCATATAATCATCAATGTGTCCTTCATGAGACCCTCTTGGGTGGTTACATCCCTTAGGCTCCTGGAACATTCCACTACATGCCTGTAGAAATTATTCCAAGTGATGTTTTTTTCTCTTCAGTACACCTCTCCAGGGATTCATTTACTCTTATCAACTCATCATCAGATTGATTTTCTCTTAAGAAAAGTAAAACATATTTCTTACTAGAACTAATCAACTTCTTGGCTTGGTTGGCACTTACCAGTGAGATATTTGATTCACCTTTGTGTGCATTGATTATGTAGGTCTTCCCATCCTTGATCGGGTGGTATTGGTTTGATTTTCGCATGAAGATTGCATCCCTCATTTACATGTAGGGGCTCCCAAACACTACACCACACACATCTATGGGTACTACATCCAACAACACTTCATCAATAAAGTATGCACTTACAAAAAATTTAATCTTACATTATTTTGTTACCTTGATATTTGCATCATTGTTTACCCAACCCAATGGATAGGGGCTAGGATGATCGCGAACCTACAATCCAAGATTTCTGACTAGATATTCTATTATGATATTAGCATGTGAACTAGAGTCAAACATAGCAACTATCTTGGTATTCTTGACTTCGATCTTGATGTCGAAGAGTTTGATCATATCCTTCTCTTCTTAGTGATGAATTCTACTTAGATTCAACTCCTAAAATTATGTGTAGAAAATAATCGCATCCACAATGAAGTTGGTTTCAACCTGATTGCTCAAATTCGTGGCTAGAGTATTCTTTTTCTTTTCATCTTTCTTGCAGTTCTTCGGGTTTAGCTCTGGATGTAGTTTCCAACACTTTTCCTTAGTGACCATCAATATTGCAATGGTTACAATGGTTTCTAGAATCCTTGCACTAATGTGCAATGGTTTTTTTCTTCTTATCCTTCCCCCCTTCCACTTCTTCTTCCCCTCCTTGGAAGCTTCCTGATGGTCTTTCTTCTTGGAACCACTTGGATTCCCTTTCTTGTGGCCTCTATTTTCCATATATTGTGCCTATACATATGCCTCATCCACTGTACTTATCTTGGAAAACATCACTTGCTTTCATAGATGACTATGTATACTCCCTAGATACTTGAGGAGTACATTTGGGTTCTTGGGAGAGATACCCAACATGATGACCATATTTTTGAAATTGGTGGTTTACTCCTATACACTCTACCCATGTCTTTTCCTGAAGTAATTTCAACATATCTATTGGTCCTCTACATACCCAATATGATAGAACTAGGACTTAATCTGGGTTTTGAAATCCTCCCACTCAATTACTAGTGGGTCAACCTCCAGCCTAAGTGTCTTCATGTGAATTTCCCACCAAGTTAAAGCATGTCCCTCTAAATTCAATCTGGAAAATGATATATTTTGCTCCTCATCTATATTGCGAATGCTAAAATAAACGTATACTTGTTGCAACCAATGATTCACTTTTAATGCATTGATCTCACCTTGGTATGGTTTTATGTCCACTTTCGCTTCCATCTTGAATAAAGACTGTGAAGGGTTAACAACACTCGAACTAGGCTACTATTTCTCGAGCTCTTTCCTCTTCTCTTTTTCTAGGTCTTCATTATCTCCCAATTTCCCCTTTGATCCAATCTCTGAGTTAAAGCCTCCAACCTCCCTTAATGGTCTGATCTTGCTTACTAAATCCACCACGAGGAGGGACATATTGCGAGAGATTTCAACGAATTTCTCTTCCATATTCACAAATGTCTCTCCTGCTAGATATCGAGGGATGTTGTGAACAATCTCATCCACCATTGCTAGGGGTCTATGACTTTTTGCTGAAGCTAATTCCTATATATTGCAACTTTCCATAGATATCCCAAAGAAACTTTCTCTAATACCAATATGATATGTAAATTGTTATGGATATTCCACCGGAACGGTCTGTCAAAATAGATCTTAAACTATTATGAAATCTTAGATTTTTGCAGTTTATTTCCTTACATCCTAGATTAGTTAATTACTATCTTTTCTTAAATTTATGAAATGACTGAAATGTAAAAATGAAAGAACGGGAAAAAAATATGCACCATCCACACAATGAACATAATATTTGATATGGGAAACCCAATACGGGAGAAAATCCAGCCAGAAGGTGAGGCCTATGTTTTTCTCTCTTTGCCTTAGTTATAAAAATGCACATTCAAAGGAATGTGAACTCACTATGGAGTTATCTTTTGACGTTGTGGCCTGAACGAATGCTACATAATCCTCCTCCTCCTCTGTTATGCCTACCAAATACCACTCTCATATGTTTTTCTCATCTATGGAACAGGATACAATACAAAAGAATGGAACACCCTTCTCCTCCTAGAAGCTTGGTATTTAACATAGCCCAGTAGCCATCTAGGGGTAGGGTTTTGACTTCATCAACCCTCAATTGTGATAAGGTTTTGGAACTTCTAAAATCTTCTTGAAAGTCCACATGTGGCTAGCCTCATATGTGTGAGTAATGGGGGTTGATGTGGCATCCTCTCATACCATGGTGGTCAGCACAGTAGGCCAACTTGTGGGTTGCATAAAATTTGTGTACAAGCTCTAATTAACATGATGTTTGCGCCATTGGAAAGGTATCTGAGTGTAGATCAACAGCATGAGGTATCAACTAAATTTGATAATTTTTTGACCACAAAAATGTCGTTTGATGCCTCAAATGGCTCCATAAGGTTTCAAACCCCAATTTTCCAAACTCAGACCTGTCATTAAAATGAACTTGCAAGTTGTTTCATCCAATTCTTTCCACTTTAAAAGCATCAAGAGAGATGACAAATAATATAATGATCCAACTTCGAATTAACACTTTTTATGTTTTTTTTTTTTTTTTTAATATTGTTGTTTTTATAATGTCCCTTATGGTCCTTGTCTATCTTAAGGTTTAAAAAACTTCTATTTCAATTCCTATAATATCTTAGATTCTTAGTCAAGGGAACAAGTCAATTCACACACTAGGTAACATAGGACATTTATACATTTTTTTGAAAATTGAGTAGCAAGCTCTCCTCTGTTAGATTCATAATGAAGAAAAGAGCAGAAATATAATGGAAATAATAGAAGCAATCAAGAAACCATGATGAATAGAGATAACTAAATATTGGCAGAAAAGACATACTCTATATTCATCAATGCTTCAAATAATCATGTACAGACATACATATATAATACAAGAAGACCATAATTGTTATGTAACTGTATAACAGTTAGGTAAACCAACTAAACCAACTAACTTATGATTAGAGTTTTAACATCCCCCTTTAATCATAAGTTTGGTCTTGCCTGAAAAACTGCCACTACTTGACAATCACATGTGTCAAGCGAATATTCAAAGGGTTGATTGAAGATGCTCTCTGAACTCTGAAAAAATAGCAAAAGTTGATGTATTCTACTAAATTGGTGGTTTAAGGGTGACCACAAACTCATTTGGTGGTTTTTGGGATGACCACAAACTGAATGTCTAGCAGAAGCTGATTTATTCTACTAACTGGCATGGTTTTAAGTTGACCATAAACTAACAAGAGCTCAAGGCTCAAAAATATGAAAATGTAATAAACAGAACTTCATGTCTTCTACTCAATTGGTGGTTTTAAGCTAAACACAAACCATATCAACAACAATATGTTTAGGAACAAGACGACATACCAAGAATTAGGTTGCATACTTGATCATCTGTAAACAGGCTCTAAATCAAACTTGGAACCTGACTCAACTAGATTTCCCCCCTGTCAGGGACAAGTGGTTCCAATTCCCTTGACCATCATTCACAAGAATGGCCAAGAAGAGATCCAACACATGTATAAGCTACTAGAACAATGTGTACATTTTCACAATGTAAAGTGGGAAAAGGTTAATCAAACTGTCTTCCGATGGAGTCTGAAGACTCGATCTTCAACTCAGAAGACTACATCAACTAGGCCCCGATCATACCCTAAATCATCAAATCTTGAAAAACATTCATGTCCATCAACTGTAAAAATATCTCCAATCAAGTACGATTGTACTTGTGTATAAATATGACGATAAGACTGCTCCAATAAATTGGCTTCCAAATGCCAACGCAAATTCCCTAACCATTCAAAATGAATTTGTTTTTGCTTGTGCTTTTGACACCTTACCGAGGGGTGATTTTTCTTCCCACAAAATATGCATGGGTGAAGATCAAAATAATTTGATTTATCATGGCCAAACCAATGACATTGTTTGCACTGTATGGGTTCTTTATCTGATTGATTATCATGATCTAGAATATATGTAACAACATCTTCATCAACAATATCATGTACCTGTTCCTTACCAATATCCTCAAGCTTTGTCTGTAATGTCCCCCACCTCTTAGAGAGGTGATGAGGAGACTCAGTGGCCTGGGCACCCCCACTAGGTCATAGTCTCACACTCAGGGGGGGAAAGTCAAGAAGTTAAAAGTTATATTTTTAAGTTGACTTAAGAAAGGAAAAGGATAAAGGAGTAAAAGATAACTCAACAGAAGAATAGAAGATTAACCCTGGGAGTTAACCTAACTCAATAGAGAATTAGAAGGAAAAGTGAAAGTAAGAGGTTGGGGTGCACTTATTACTCATTCTGGTTTTGGATTAGCATTTGCTATTGCTCTTGAGCATTCAATTTGGGGGTTTTGCTGTACAAACCCTTGTGAGAAAATCAGTGGTGAAATATCCACTCACCTTGTTCTACAGCTTGGTCTCGGGGATGAAAGACTCCTCCACACCATTCTAGTCTTAGCCCATCTCCATCTAGAACTTCAAAAGGTAGCAGGCCATACTGTTCTTTTGTTTCCAGCAAGGGCACACCATCATCTAGAGGGAGGTTCGATCCAGCTTATACTGAGGGCTTGGGGCCATTCCGACAGTTGGGTTTTGTTTGCAGGGGCAGGACCATCAGTTTGAGGGATTTTCTGGAGGGTTATCATCATTCTACATTTGTCTGTAGATTGGGACGTCTTGGAGCCATAGGGGACATCCTATGATTCAGTAAAACTCAGATCTATGGAGATCTTCTTGAGATCTGACTCTGAAACTTCTCCCACGGGATTCTCATCTAACTCAATAGAGAATTAGAAGGGAAAAGTATAAGTAAAAGGCTAAAACTCCTTGCCCACCCTGCCTCTGGACAGCACTATTCTGCTACCCCACCAGCTCACCCACAAACCCCTAAAACCCAAGCAAACATCCACCCACCCTGTTCAGCCAAGTCCCCTGCATAAGCACTCTTCCTGCCTGCCCTGGGCCCCAGCCCATCTCCACCCTGTCCCCCCACCTGCCTTGCCTACCCACCATCTTGTGAGAGCGTCCAACTCCAGGCCCAGCCCACCCAAATGGGCCTCTTGCCTTCAAAAGCACCTACCTGAGGGATTCTCTGAGGGCCACCACCCACATTGTTCCAGACGTAATTTTCCTGCCTGTATCCCTATTCCAAAACCCATCTGCTTATCTCTGAGATCCCACTCCAAACCTCCCACCCTATTCCCAATCCATTCCCAAGTTACCTGGAGGCTCCCATTAAATGGAAAGCCCATCCCAAAACATAACTGACCAAGTAGTCTGAGTATGATTCTCAGAACTGGACACCTTGTTCCTGTCCTAATCCACCAGCCTGGCACATTCTCGGACACTGGCATGTAGGCCCACTACTGAGGCTCACCATTCTGTGGCCAGGCAACCTCCACTGAGGCTGAGCAATGGCACAACCTCGATCTACTTGATTCAATTTAGATATATCCATCCTTTGAGGTTTATTTTGTAGTGTTCTGAGCATTTTGTAGTACCATATCTATTGCTTTAATGACTATCCTGAGGGTTTTATGCTGATCGGCCATCTATTGTATTGATCTTACATTGCTCATATTGTGCTATTAGATCTTTGTTTTGTGCTTCTACATCTTGAATATATTGTGATCTCTATGTGTTGATGAATCTTTAGGCGTGCGCACCTTCTTAGTAGCCCAATAAATAATTTCTGTACATCAATAGACTTAGTAGTTGGTGATTCAAGAAAAAATTGGTCAGGGATCACATAGCAGTATCGTAGCTCAACTCCAAACCCTGGAGAGATTCTGCGTAAGGTTTGTGGTCAAACTGTGACCATACCTTTAAATATCTATTGGAGCAGTAAGGATTTGAAATGAAAGACCAAACAAAATGGTAAAGGTAAAATACACCACGAATTTGATACATTGAATTCACAAAGGGAAGAACAAATTAATAACAATATGCATTATCCGAAGGCCATCCACTTTTTTCCATGTTCGGTATAAGGCCTACTGAATCGAAGGAACACTTGATAGTGGAATATGCAGGACCGGGCCGCATGTCAACCGTTGATGGCAAATACAGATGATTAACCATGTAGTCATAAATGACCATATCTATTACAAAGGTCAAATCTTTTTAGTTCATGGATCAAATCTCAAAGCCTCTAACATCAATGGCAACAATATATTTAAGAAAAAATTATATATAATATAAAAAAAAAAAAAAAGTGTGTGAGAGAGAGGGTTTGTATTTTGGAAATGCCTCTGCTGAAGATGCGGATGAAGCATGTCAAAGAATGCACTACATGCCAAGAAAACAAGGATGATCACATGCACCCTACAGGACTGTTGCAACCCCCACCTATTCCAGAAAGCAATAAAGTGGTAAAAGTATAATCCATGGATTTCATCACCGGGTTGCCCAAAACACAGGGGAAATATTGCATTTTAGTGGTGGTAGACAGATTGACGAAAGGCCACAGACTTCAACGCAGCACAAGTGGTCGAACTATTTTTCAGAGATGTCTTCAGGTTACATAGGCTACCCAAGAATGTAGTGAGTGACAGGGACAACAGATTCATGAGTAATTTTTGGCAAAAGAGTTGTTCAATAGTGGGTACCTACATTGACTCGTACTAGCTATCACCCCTGCATCTGATGGCCAATCAGAGATAGTCAACAAATGGGTGGAAGGTTACCCGCAAGTTCTCATGTAGCGTGGACAATAAGCATGGGTCATATGGTTCACATTTGGGAGAATATCACACAACACCACCCAACATATGTCCATTGGCATGTCACCCTTCGAGATTTATATAGCTATGATCCTTACCATTTGTGAGAATTGCATTTGGTGACAAAGCAGGGCAACTTCGATGGTATATGATTGGGTACAACAGAGCCAAGTCATTCTCTGGTAGTTAAAGGATCATTTACAGAGGGGACAAAACCAACAAAAGGTCCAAAAAGACAAGCACAAAGTTGATCATACCTTTGAGGTTGGCGATTTAGTCTATTTGAGGTTGGTGATTTAGTCTACTGGAGGTTGCAACCATAAATAAGTGGAGCGGAGAAACTGCAATCATGTTTCTTTGGGCCCTATAGAGTTAGTAGGAAGATAGGGGTTGTAGTTTATGAGCTGGAGCTTCCATAGTGTAGAAAAATTCACAACGTCTTACATGTCTCGTGTCTTAAGAAATCACTTGGTCAACATGTCAAGCCTATTGAGACATTACCTCCCATGGATGAGTGTGAGGGACATCTTGTTTTGATTCCAGAGGAGGCGTTATAAGTCAGAGAGAAGAGGCTTCAAAAATGAATCATCAAGGAGTATCTGATTATGTGGAAGGATTTACCCATTGGGATGCCACTTGGGAGTAGGCATGAGCACGTGGTTAGAGAAGCAGGTTTGGAATTGCTTGAGGACAAGCAATTTCAAGCAAGGGAGACTGTAATGTCCCCCACCTCTTAGAGAGGTGATGAGGAGACTCAGTGTCTTGGGCACCCCCACTAGGCCATAGTCTCACACTGAGGGGGGGAAATTCAAGAAGTTAAAAGTTATATTTTTAAGTTGACTTAAGAAAGGAAAAGGATAAAGGAGTAAAAGATAACTCAACAGAAGAATAGAAGATTAACCCTGCAAGTTAACCTAACTCAATAGAGAATTAGAAGGAAAAGTATAAGTAAGAGGTTGGGGCACACTTATTACTCATTCTGGTTTTGGATTAGCATTTTCTATTGCTCTTGAGCATGGATTAGCATTTTCTATTGCTCTTGAGCATTCAGTTTGGGGGTTTTGTTGTACAAACCCTTGTGAGCAACTCAGTGGTGAAATATCCACTCACCTTGTTCTGCAGCTTGGTCTTGGGGATGAAAGACTCCTCCACACCATTCTAGTCTCATCCCATATCCATCTAGCGCTTCAGAAGGTAGCAGGCTGTACTGTTCTTGTGTTTCTAGCAAGGGCGCACCATCATCTAGAGGGAGGTTCGATCCAGCTTATCCTGAGGGCCTGGGGCCATTCCGACAATTGGGTTTTGTTTACAAGGGCAAGACCATCAGTTTGAGGGATTTTCTGGAGGGTTATCATCATTCTCCATTTGTCTGCAGATTGGGACGTCTTGGAGCCATAGGGGACATCTTATGATTCAGTAAAACTCATATCTAGGGAGATCTACTTGAGATCTGAGTCCAAAACTTCTCCCATGGGATTCTCATAGCCCGATCTATATTCTTAGAGTTTCAGAGCATTTGGAGGCCTCCTTCATTAGGTCCGAACCAACTAGGGTTTCAGTCATCCAGTGGGGTGCACCATTCAGTGGAGGAATTAAGATCTATAGGGTTTGAGAGTGGATTTGGGAATTTGGACATCTGGGTTGTCCTTACAGTTTCCCGATCTATCATTTGGCATATTTCTCGGGATGATTGGACACCTTTGGTAGCAGAGATGAATTATTGAGGGCTTCATCATTCTAGTAGGGTGTGGCACTTTCCAGCTTGGAGGTTGAGCATTAGTATGGCTCAGATCTACTTGATTCAGTCTTCATTGTATATCCATCCTTTGGAGGCTTATTTTGTATTGTCAGGAGCATTTTGTAGCAGCTCATATCTATTGCTTGTACGACCATCTGAGGTTTATGTCAGATCGGCCATCTATTGTATTGATCTTACATTGCTCATAATAAAAAGGTCAGATCTTTGCTTGTGCTTCTACATCTTGAATATATTGTGATCTTCATGTGTTGATGAATCTTGTATGCACTTAATAGCTCAATAAATACATGCACATCAATAGATTAGTAGTAGTTAGTGATTCCAAGAAAAAAATTTGGCTTGGGATCATTACATTGTCTTCTTATCATCATTCAAAAAACCTCCACTCACTTTTTTTACAACTACCTTATAACTCCATTACAAAAATCATACTGACAAAGTCTCTTAACAATAATTCTTATAACTCCTCTACGAAAAGAAACCCTTATAACTTCATATACATTTAATTATAATGAAGAAAATTCCTCCATATAAATTTTCAATCTTCTTATCCTTTATACTTCATATAATAAATTATTTCTAAATCCTCTCACACCAAGCCTTTTAAATTTACCTTTTGTAAAAAAGGATATTTAAAAATTGATATTGCTTCATTCCAAAAATACCAAAAATTCCACGACCGACCATACTTTGAATGAATAAAAATATTGATTTCTCCTTCAACTGAAATCCTCCATCAACAGATTTTCATATTTTTAATTTTACACCAAAAATACTAAAACTTCCTTTAAAACAAACACTTTTTATAAGCACCCTCCTTTAAAATTAAAATTAAATATTTTTCCAACCCTTCTCTTATAAATAAATAATCATTTCTAATTCCTCCAACCCTTCTCTTATAAATAAATAATCATTTAAAATAATTCCTATAAAATAAAATAATATATATAACTTATGCAGATTATTTTCTTTAGTACGGACAGTTAGAATGCTCTTCGCTCACCTGCTCTCCTTTGGATTGCAAATCCGTGCCTTTAAACATATTTTAAATCAGGACCAGTGCGTGTGTTGTTACTCCCCATTTCAACATCTATCACAGATTTGGATTTGAAGGATTTGTTCTATCGCCCACTAAATCCACGCCACACCATCCATAAATTAAATGGCTCAAATAAATGCAGGAATTCAATGTTCACTGGAACCAACAAACTCAAGCTTGATAATCTCGGTTCTCCAAACAATTAAAGGATTAATTTCCTCTTCAATGCATCTCTCGGCCTAATTTCACACTTTCTTGGACGTCTCTCATAGGCTCTTGGACATTACACAGAACCGAGCCTTCTTTCCTCCACGCACATAGACTGTCTCTTTTGAACGTTCTTCATCGGGCTTACGTGCGGCCTTCTCATGGTTTCTTTCATCTTCACGCTTCATCCATTCACAATCACACAATCACTTCACAATCACTAAGATCATAAATGGGCTCTGATAAATCAGCAGGTCTCTAAGATCATCTACTTGCTCTGATATCACTGTTAGATTCATAATGAAGAAAAGAGCAGAAATATAATGGAAATATTGGCAGAAAAGACATACTCTATATTCATCAATACTTCAAATAATCATGTACAGACATACATATATAATACAAGAAGATCATAACTGTTATGTAACTGTATAACAGTTAGGTAAACTAACTAAATCAACAAACTTATTATTAGAGTTTTAACATCCTCTACTTAACAGTGAACCAACTTGTATTTTCTCTATAAATATGTTTACATGAATAGCTAAATTACTAAAAATAAATAAAAATTTAAGTGATTAATTTTAATAATTGCTTGCTTATTCTAGTAATGTTTATGTGCAAAAAGTGAGAAGTGAGATTGTTGAACAAAGAATTTGCTAAAAAGGAAATATCAGAGAAAAATGCATTCAAACAAGCAAATGGATATCCTCTTATCCATTCTTGTTCCTTTTAATTATGTAATATTAAATCAAGTTATTAGCAAGTAAATTTTACAAGAAAAATTAGAAACTCAACCAAAAACCTACCAAGGAAGAAATAAAAAACCACGCTTTAGGTGCCCAGAAAACATACACACAGAAGTACACATGTGTGACTATGGGTGCTCAAGGACCCCTTCAATTTCGTAAAAAGGACTCTTATACTTTTGAATGGGAAAGCATGCAGGTGCACTTAAATAAAATAAACAAATGTGAAGTAAAAAGATCACAAATTTGAAAAATTCAAGCCAACTATTAGAAATCTCTGGAAAATAATAGAGAATAATTCCTAAATACGACCAAGGAAGAGATTTAATCTCTCTTTTCCCGGTATGGATGTCATTATGTTCTCAAGCTATTTGTGCACTAGGTAACAAATGAACCCTCTTCATGTGGTTGGAAAGATTACGTAGACATAAAATAAACTAAAAGACAACCTAATATATCATATTCTATCCCCAAAAAATCATATGAGGAACCAATGAAACTGCAAAGATGGAAGGCTTAGGCAAACCTTGGAGATCCCCTTGCAGAGTTGGTGGCTTGAACTTTGAGTAGGAAGAGGAGAATCTAAGTGGTTATTCCACTTCTCAATGGTGGAGTACAAGCAACACAACAAACCAAAGAATACACTATTCCATACTGCAAATTAGTGTTCCAAACTTTTAGCCCAAAAATTAAATGAAAAGTGTTCAAATGAAAGCCCAAAAACTAAATGAACACTCAATGAAAAGTGTTCAGATGAAAACTTATTGGGGAGAGAAAAGAAGATCTTTCATTCACTAATGGAAAAGAAATTTTAAAAAATGCAATTTCACCATGAAGAGTATTAAAGATGGCTTCCAATACTCTCTTTGAGAGATTCTTATAAGCATAACATAGGACTTCTCTTTAATGTTCTACACTAATTTCAACATTTTTTCTCGCTGTGAAGTTTTCATATGGAGGGGAAATTTTGGAATAATAAACTTAAAATGGCTCAAAGGAAGGATTGGAGCAAGTGGGTTTCACAATGCTTGTATAAATTATTGTGGGATTGGTGACCTTGAGCTTGTTTAAATGGAGGATGAAGGCCTCTATTTAGAGATCTTCTTGGATCCAAAACATAGCTTTAATGAAGAAGTACTTCAACATGTATGCACTAACTCCAAGTATATCAAATGACCGATCAATTGAATTAATTGGTTCAACTAGATTGGGCTTAAGATGACCAAGAATCTTCCTAGTGACCATCTCATTTATGGGTCACAAAATTAGCAAAAACCATGTTGCAACAGTGGATACATGACTATTGAAGGATTAAGGGTGCATATGCACACTTATTAAAGGGATAAGTGTGAAATTATTAAATGGTCAAATTGACCTCTAAATTCCATGTATAATTTGCATGGCCTCCAATGTTTTCATCTCAGAAATTATATTTGGAATTGATTTATGATGTACTTGATACAAATAACTTATAAGTGTTGTGAGTAGACAAAAGTGGCATGATAACAACCCTAAACCACCTATTTTTCAATGCCTATCACACTAAGATAGTAACCCTTAAACAAAATCGCATGAAACCTTAATCCATAAAATATAGCCCTTAATAATTCTTAAATACAATACTTAATATATTTAGAAGGCATTATATTGGACTTTTTAGAATGTTTTGTGGACATTATTCATGGATAATTTTAAGGATTGAAATTTATTTTGAAATGTATAAACTTTGGTGAATGTTACTATAAAATGTTTCGTGATATTTTTTTAAAAATATTCAAATTTCTAAGGATTTTATATAGTTTGTATAGATTTTTGGCGATTTTTAAGGTAAAATAATTTTATTCTATAGAAAGTTAGCCCATGAGAAATATATAGCCCCTAAAATTTTCCTTGATGTTATTTTAAATGTTATTGCACAACCTAAATTATACATAACTTTGGAATACAAAATGTTCAAACTTATTGAATGGGTTATTTGATGAGGTGTTGAGATAAATATATGCCTTGGATGTTTGTTGGGACTTAACAAACCCAAAATCTTGTATTGAATAGTAAAACATAACACAAATCTTCTCCATGCCACACAACCATTTTCATTCATCAAACATGGTTCTTGGCCACTACACATCATCAAACTCACAAACATCGTAGTTGGTCATTAGAAAAATTCCTCTTTGTTTCTTAAGAATAATTGTTTCTCTTTCTCTCTCTTTGTTAGGCTAGAGATCATAAAAACTATATTAAAATCCTAATGGCCTACATTCTACTCTCTCTAATCTGCAATCAATTTCTCGAAAATTTCTTATCCCTTCCCTATCTATAATCTCCTCCTTTTACACACTCTCTAGCTTAATAATTTAGGGTTTCAAAATGTATAATATTCATAATTATCAAAGTTGACCATATCAACTTCATGTTTTTCCTTTTCCTTTTCCACATGGCTTCTAATGATTACCAATAAATGTTAAATATCAACTTGAAATATCTCATTTTCCATTTGTCCCATTGGGTCACTTTGTTTCACCAATGATGCTTTTGCATCAAAATCCTCATTTTCCATTTGTCCCATTGGGTCACTTTGTTTCACCAATGATGCTTTTGCATCAAAATCCTTAGGTTAATTGAAAACTGTACCGATACACCTCTTGTTGGGGATACTTCATGTGCAATGCTATCCAACGATCTCTTTCTTGTTGGAGTTGTTGGAGGTATTAATTTCTACCTACCAGCAACCACTAAACTTCGGGAGAGTTCCACGGACATCCACCTACGCTTGCAGATATTTCTGCTGCGAGAACTCTCTCTATGCTCTAGAGTCTTCCAAAGACTCTATTTCTATAAATAAAAAGTAAATGTAATTGTGTAGATCAGACTGAGAAATACAATTTATGTTTGTTATTTTGTGTTATTTTTTTGTTTCTGCCCCTTTATTTTGGTATCAGAGCTTGGATCTAGGCCTCACTCCCTTACGGGAGGGCCCAGGATCCTGAGAGGAGAGTCTTCGTCGTTGAGACCACGCAGAGGAGAAGCAGACCCTGAGCCACAGAGCCAGAGGTGAGTGAGTTGTTGGAGTGGAAGCCACAGCTTCCAGGTTAGCCGTGAGAGCTGAAGAGTAAGTGAGAATTAAAGAGAACGGTCTCAGTTGCTTGCAACTCAGCGTCCCCTTGCAGTGTCGTGTAAAACTTATAAAGATTGTGCGTTTATGAATACAAGGCCCGGAGTGTTGATTTCTTCCATCGCTTTCTAGCGGGAGATTCTGGTTTCGTAAGCTCCTTTCCGAAGGGTTTGGAGATCTGATCAATCGCTGCCATGAAGGACTCCTTCTGAACGAACTTTCAAAGTTCAGTTCCTCAAATTTGATCAAGGTGAGGCAGGTGAGCAATGGCAGCTTATTATTTTGGTTCAAAGGGAAGCCGCAGCTTCCAGGAGAACCATGAAGGCCAGGAGAACCGTGAAGGTACGCAAAGCTGAAGACAAGCGAAAACCTGAGGGGATGTTAAAGGAGGATGTGAAGTTCTCTGTGGAAGATGGTTCCAGTGGTAATGGAGATCCTGACCGAGCGCATGCACTAGCCGGACTATCACGGGCGACATGGTTTTGATCCTTGGATATTTCGATCACCGCCTCTCGGCCTTGGAAACTGCCATGCGTCCCACTCAGGTGCGGACACATGCAGTCATGAAAGCACAAAAAAGAGATGAAGTATGTGGCATTTGCAAAGCATGCAAGGTAGCGTTGGTTCGCTCAAGGAGCCGTCGATAGCCTTCAACTTCAGGTGTCCAAGTAGGCAGATCCCAAGGCTTTCAAGAATGCAGAGGTATATGTGTGAGTTAAAGTGCAAGTGAAAGTTAAGTCAAGCATTTCTATATGTAAAAATTCCTCCTTCGATTTGTAAAAGGGTCATTGAGTATATAGAAAAGTGCTTGGAATGGTCATGTGGGGTTCAATGTTAGAGAAAAATTGAGTCAACTTGTAAGAATGAGTCTAAAAGTTGTGTGAAAATGAGTCTTGAAATGTTAAGTCATTAATTTCAATAAGAGTCAAAATATGTGTAGTTAAAGTTAAAGAGAGGGTTTGTTTGTTAAGTTAGTCAAAAGTTGAGTCCAATTCAAATGTTAAAGTGATGTAAAATCATGGCAAGTGGTGCGTCAATTAAGTTTTCCAATCCATTTCCATATGTTGTCTTGTTGGATCTTGATCAACTCCAACAAGAAACATATCCATATTGAAAAGAAAAACAAGATGCAAGAAGCAGTGATGCAAAAGACAAAGGGTGATAGAAGACAAAAAAAATGGATGTTGAAAGACAAGGAAAAAAGACTCTCGTTGAAAGAAGTAAAAAACAAAGAAGACTCCCAATGAAGTTATGTATGCTTAATGATATGGTAAAGAATGGGCTCATTAGGTAGATGCAAAGTGTGCATATGTAATGGGTTTGTAATTTGTTGGGCATTTAGTAAAGATTGTTGAATTTTTGTACCTGAGATGAAATGATGCATATATGATGTAAGGGGTGCATGATCGGTAGTACCCGACACCCTATAAGTTTTTGAGTTGTAAAGCTTAGCCATAGGCATAGGCAAGTTATATTCCCCAAGAGGTTTTTGGTCCAAAGTTGTAAAGCTTAGCCATAGGCAAGGCAAGCTATATTCCCCAGGTGTTTAGTAAGCCCTGTTGAGACAGGCCTACATGGATTAGTATGATCATGTAGTGTGTATCCCTCCTAGACATAAAGAGTGGATGTGGCATCAAGCTGTGGAATTAACCACTAGGTAGGTACGAGGGTGGCAGGTTTACTTGTATCTAAGTGTGATGGTGATTGGAGAAGTTAGATCTTCGATTAAGGGGAGGACTATGAGATTAAGTTATCTCACAGTGTGAGTTGGGACCAAGTTATGACTAAAGAAGTATAATGTATTGATGAACCATGTAAGTGAAAAGGATACCTAGAGAACTGGCGAGTACAGCGGATGGTACCCATGCATCTCGATAGATGGATCTCTTTTTATATGGACATCAATGATCAGTTGTTTGCAGGTGCAAAAGGAAGATGCAAAAGTTCGAGCATTACTCAATATTATGCAGGCAAAAAGAAGAAGCAAAAATGTTTGAAGATGAAACTCATAGTTCGTGGTCAGCCAAAACCACCAGTGAGCAAAGTTTGTGGTCAACTAGAAACCACTTGGTGTGATGGTTCCTGAGTATTGTAATGGTTAGGGGTAAGTCGTAAAATCCCAAGGTGATTTATGATGAGGGGAAGCTAGTAAAATAAAGTAGCAAACTGAAGAAAGCCCAACCATATGAAGATAGAAACTGAAGATAATGACATGACTCGGATAAAGACCTAACCAAGACATCTATTCATTAAGGAGGAGACATTGCACATCAAATGAGCAACTTGCAAAGGCTATGAACACAAGACCAATTTGAGTATTTGAGGGAAGCATTGGACATTAAAAATATTGATGTAATTAGTGGTAGAAATTAGAGGGGAGTGTTGGAGGTATTAATTTCTACCTACCAACAACCACCAAACTTCGGGAGAGTTCCACGGACATCCGCCGACGCTTCCAGATATTTCTGCTGCGAGAACTGTCTCGATGCTCTAGAGTCTTCCAAAGACTCTATGAATACAGAGTAAATGTAATCGTGTAGATCACACCAAGCAATACAATTTATGTTTGTTATTTTGTGTTATTTTTCTGTTTCTACCCGTTTATTTGGAGTTGTTCCCATGGAACTCTACTCAACATTTTTTTTCATATTTGTCTTCACTATAATGTCTACCCAACATACTTCACATTCATTTGCAGTGTCTTCATACCAGTATATGTTTTTAATGTCTTCTAATTAGTTGGAGTTGATGTCTTCATACAAAAGATCATATATTGCAGTCTACTTCTTCTTTTATTTCATTCTTCTTTGTTTAAACAACTTTATGTTCCTTACACTTTTTCTTCTCCATGGTTGAATGTTCTCGAAATCCTTTACAACCTTTACCCACTTATACTATTAGATATGTAGCTTACTCCTTGACATCTCTACCTAGCAATTACTTTAGTTGGAGTTGTCACTCTTCCTTCCCCTAACAACTCTACCCAACAATCTCTCCATTTGCTAGAGTTGTCACCCATATCAAACATATCTCTAATACCATATAACACAATCATGAATTACCTAATCTCAAAGAGCACAACTATCAAATATGGAAGCAAACTCAATATCATGGAAACATCAAGTAGATACTATCAAATATGGAAGCAAACCCAATATCATGGAAACATCAAGTATATCTACGTCAGACGCTCTCACGATTTTCGCAAGTCTGATAGAATAAGACCAGCAATCGACCGATTAGAGAACCCACAAATTCATTGAATCAAATAATGAAATGGATATCATGACGCGCAATCGTCAGAAGCAAGCAATGTATTCAAAGTATTTTCAGACACGCTTGGCATTTTTCTCCCGTCTTTCTGTACTATCCTTCTCCTTCGCTGTTACACATTCTACAATTATCTGTCCTTCAGACTTTCAAGCGGCCAATAATTTCCGAAAATGTGAATATTGGTTGTCTCGGTATGATGTATTGTGCGACATGGAGCAGTCAAAGGTATGATAAATCAATCATACTCGAAATAAATCGCAGAGTGGTTTCAGGGGATTTCAATTCAGAACCAGAATCATCGCATGGCCACTCTGCCAATATTTGGAAACAAGGATTCTCCAATCAGATTTCAAAAAATGTCAATGAGTAAATGTTAGTTCTGGCTGGGGGCATGGCAAGAGGGCAAAAGTAAACAAAACCATGGTAATGATGACTGCAAAGATGATTTTTCTACCTTTTGGTTTTTTGGGTAGGAATTGGCTGGAATTCTGCTAAAATCAAACGGAAAAATGTCAAAAAAAAAATCCAAAAAAGATAGAACGTTTAGATTACTTCATGATTTTTTACTTATTATTATTATAATAGTAATGTTGAAGGTGGCGATATCTCGTAGAGAATAAAAARAAAAAAAAATGTCACATGTGTGATGAGTATCGGGAGAACAGCCTCATGAACGTAATTATGGGGCTAAGTAGCWAAAAAAACAGTTTTGATTAATGACAATAATATAATAAGTATTTATAGTGACTATGCTCAGCTAAGCAAATAATCATCTCTGTAATTTCTTAGTACAATTTTCAATCATTCCATGCCTGCACATCAAGACGGTGTGGCAAGAGTCTCAGTCCTGTTGGAAAGAGCGCATAGGATGTGCATGCTTGCTGCCTGCATAATTTTGTTTCACACTGTGAAAGTTAGAGATTCAGTGATCGTGCATATGAGGGAAGAACAATGGTGGGGAGTCGGGTATAGGGTATAGGGATTCAATGAAGAAAGAAAGGCAGTAATATTGAAATGAGTATGATGTGATTAGACTGATGATAAAAATGGTTAATAATAATAATCTATTTTTAAGATCAGATTAGATACCAAATTGGTATATGAGATTTCTTGTTTGTGGAATAAGGGACCTTCTCAACTTAAGGATTTGAGTATTCCGAGAAGAGAGCTTCATTAACTTAATTATGGAGCTAAAACAGTTTTGATTAATAACAATAACTATAATAGTTATTTATGGTGGCCATGCTCAGCTAGATGAAATGAGCAAATAATCATGTCTGTAATTCCTTATTACGATTTTCAATCATTCCATACCTGCACAATAAGATGGTGTGGCAAGAGTCTCTGTTCAGAGAGATTGACTACTATATTTCAGATCTGTCAACTTATAATCTACCTACTACAATATTTAATATTGCGTAGCAAGCTGGATATTGTTCACCCTTTATAACAAGCTGGATATTGTTCACCTTCTATGAAAAAGGAACATGGTGAAAACTAGGAAGTAAGGAATAGGGATTCAATGCAAAAGAAAAAAAGGGCAGCCATATTGATTGAAGTTATTCAATGAGTATGATGTGACTCTGACGATAAGGATAACTATGATGGTGGCGGCCTCCTTGTTGTGATGGGAGAAGTAGTAGTACTAATGTGCCGCCTCTTCTTTTGTTTGGTTGCTTGCTTTTTGTAGCGCGGTGTTCTATAATTGCAGAAGGCAATCTACTCCTGTCATAAATTGTCGTCTCCTGGCTGCGCATTTGGCCGAATTCAACATCAGTATCACAAAAAGTAAAATGCATGCATATACATTGTTTATAAGTACTGCAAACTTCCATTAATCTAATAACATGGAGACCTGTCCTTGGCTACTTTTTCTCAGCTGTTTTGTATGGTCGATTCCATTCCAGAGCCCAATTCTCCTAATGTGAGCGGGGCTACCTCTGTCATGCTGCCAGCCATGGTTCTTCATTACTTCCATCGCTCGGCAATAGGGATGGACTCGGCAATAGGGATGGAATTTGATGGGTAAATTGTTAATCATAGATTAATTTACCTACAAATACAATTAAAAATTTTAAGAAACCATCAACCTTTTTCTTTAAAATTGAGAAAACGGACATTAGAGTAGTAGAAACCTTCAAATTTGAAGACCTTTAACAGTCTGAAATTCTCAGAGCTCCAGTGGCAGCCCCCGAAAGTAAATCGATTGTATATTGAGCCAATGGGATGTACAAGCAGCAAAGTTGTGCTTCAAAATGTTTGAATGCACTATCCGATTCAGGATGTCCTGCTGCAACAACCTGCCTTTGCTGTATAATCTAATATCAAATTTTTTAGTAAGTGCTACCACAATTTTTAGGAATTTAAAATGTTGATCCAATTTTGTGCAATTCTAATCATCTAAAAATAAATAAAATAATGAAATTGTAGTAACAAAACTACCAAACATTCTGAGTTTTAAAAATGCAAGTTTCCTTTCTTTTATTTTGGATTTCCTTTAATATTTTCAAATTTTTTATTATTAAAGTTTTATCGCACATGAATACTTCCTAATTGTATTTGTCGGATATATAAAGCAATTAACATCAATAGTTACATTATATAGTTTATATTATTGAAATTGAGGTTTTGATTAAAGGTGGCAATCTGAAGGGTTATCTATGATTTCAAAGGAGGCATTATGTCAGCTATGAAAATACATCAGTCAAAATACACTCTTAGATTGAGATGGACTTGAAAGTTGAAGTCTTTAAAGGACAGTCTTAAAATCTTGAAATCATATTAAGGACACAAGATTGAGATGGACACCAATGAAAATACACTCTTGGATTGAGATGGACTTGAAAGTTGAAGTCTTTTAAGGACACTCTTGAAATCATATTAAGGACATAAGATTGAGATGGATTTGAAAGTTAAAGTCTTTTAAGGAAACTATTGAAATCAAAGATGGACACAAGATTGAGATGGACTTGAAAGTTAAAGTCTTTAAAGGACACTCTTGAAATCAAGATTGAGATTGAGATGGACTTGATAGTTAAAATGTTGAAATCAAGATTGAGATGTACTTGAAAGTTGAAGTCTTTTAAGGACATTGTTAAAATCTTGAAATCAAGATTGAGATTGAGATGGACTTGAAAGTTAAAGTCTTTTAAGGACATTATCAAGATTGAGATGAATTTGAAAGTTGAAGTCTTTGAAGGACATAAGGGACTCACAAGAAAATGATGGTAAAAGGTGGCAATGGGATGTCCAAGAACATATTCACACACAAACACACTTGTGTTCTTAGAAATGTGCATCCCCAAACTACCATAGAGGCTACCAACTTAGCACCAACTAGGTGTTCTTGAGAATGTGTGTGCATTCTTAAGAGCATGTGCATGTTCTTAAGAGTGCATGTGTGTTCTCAAGTGTGTGCACACGTGTTCTTAAGAGTGTGTGCACATTCTTAAGAATGTGTGCATGTTACTAGGAATGCTCATGCGTTCCTGTTGTTTTAATTTGATAAAAGGGACATGACCTATCCATTGTTACGAGCAGACCATGCTGCACATTTTAGGAGTTATTAAACAAATAGAGGAGCTAGATTTGAGGAGAACTTGACAAAGAATTATGGGAATTTGCAAACGTGGTCATCAATTGGTTCCATGTAAGTATTTCATTGAATTTGATTGTTTATGCATTTCATGATATATATATATATATATATATATCCCATATTAAAATGAAACATACTTAATTAACATGGAGTGTGCACCTAGAGGAAACCCAAATCCAACATCACCACATGAATATAGACCAAACCCCAACCTAGAACCAAGAAACATAAACATTGAAATTGATGTAGGGTTGAGGTCACTAAAACCCCCTATACAAGACTTGCGAAATACTAGAGAGCCCACATGAATTTCACTAGCCACATCCCTAGATACCATTGTTACTTCTATTGCAAATGCCAAAGGCCAATTGACACATGTTTATGACACTAGCATATTTGGGTCATTTTGCGACGGCTATTTCGATGCTCTTGCGACATTATGTTGCGGATATTGTGACGAATCTTGAGTCTCCCAAACGTCGCTTCACGTGATGTGGCACATGCAATGAACTTGGATTATCGTCACAAGTTTGACGACAATAGGGAAGTTGTCACGATTGCGACAAAAAAGAAATACCGTCGCCAGAACGACTAAGTAAATAAATCGTCGAAAGCACGACAAACTAGGGAAATCGTCGCAAGAGAGACCATAAAGAGAGCTCGTTGCACCCTCGACAATATTGGCAAAGTAATGGAAAATTTTGTGATCCAAGGGTTGTCGCAATTGTGACAGACACGGGGTATATTGCAACGAAGTTGCTATAAAATTTTCGTAATTTGTATAGCAAGTTCGTCACTAATGGAAAAGTTTGTGACGCAGGGGTCGTTGCAATTATGACGGACAAAGGGGATATTGCAACGAAGTTGCTATACAATTTTCGTAATTTGTATAGCAAGTTCGTCGCTAATGGAAAAATTTGTGACGAAGCGGTCGTCCCAACTGCGATGACATGTACAAACCTTGCGACAAACTTGCTATACAAATTACGAAAATTGTATAACAACGTCATCACAATATACCCTGTGTTTGTCGCAATTGCGATGATAATTGCTATACAATTTTCGTAATTTGTATAGAAAGTTCGTCGCAAGATTTTTACAAGGCGTCACTCTTGCGACAACAATAATTTATTTAAAAAAATATTTTTTTTTTTGAGCAAAAAAATTAAAATTTGATTTTTGAGCCAATTATAGAAGGTGCTATGATTGCACACTGAAGAGGTCATCCAAGTGAAGTTGTTGGTTGGTTGGTTGAGTCAGTTGACTAACCTAATTGTTCAAACTAACTATCTTCTTAAAACAATTACACAATTATATCAAAAAACAATACTCTAACTTAGATTTACATATTTAACATTTATGTGGCCTCAAAGCCTTCTTTGTCCTAAAAAGGTGAGGAAAAATAAATACTAGGATTTTCCATCCTATTCCATGTGACCCTTGCAAATTTTCAAGCTATGGGAAGACTTGTTATGGGCTAATGGAGGCCACTCGTCATGAAATTTTCATGGAGGAGGTTAGTATCTTGATCACCTCTCTATTTGTGATATCCCAAAAAAAAATATTTTTGAAATTTAAAATTGCTGGAAATTTATTTTTGTTTTTAGTAAATTCGAATTTGGAAATTTTTTGTCATTTATGGCAATTCCGAATCTCGAATTTGGTAATTGTAATTAATTATTTTGACTGTTGGGGAGAGACCTGATTTGATCCAACTAATTATTTGACTATGACACTTGTATGGAAACATAATATTTTATGTTGATTGCAGGAGGACAATTGGAACAGCCATGTTAAATTTAGTTGACCATGACTCCATGAGTGGGGAACATGTTGGAACTACCTCTGGGTTGATTATTACAAGTGGCAAATCAGTGATTTGGCCATTGGCAGCCCCTGAAAATTAGGGATTTAGAAAGCTGCGAAAATTCCCAAGGGAGGGAAAAAGACCTGGGCAAAATGGATAAATAGCATATGTGAGGAGGCAGGACGCTGCCAAGTATGCTAAGAAAGGAGACTTTTGATTTACTTGCTATTATGAACACTACTTGAGTGTGAGTGAAGGAAAAACTGTTGGAGTTGTAGGACATTGTTGAAGAGAAGTTTTTCCAAGTTCGCCCTCATGGATTCATGGTCAGGCTAGGGGGTGAATTGGGAAAGTAGTTTGGCTTCCCTTCTCTATGGTTGGGAGGAACGTGGTTGTTCCCTTTGTTTTTCTACAAGCTGGTTCCGATATGTAAACCTTTCCTTACTTTGTCCTTGGATGTTTTGTGTGTAACTGATATTATGCATCTACTTGTTCTAAATCGAAATAATTCTTTCAATGGATGATATATATCATGGTGTTAAATTTATAATCATAGTCTAAATTCTAGAGTGGTCCCTCCCGAAAATATGGAATACTAGGCAAATTAATTTAAATACAATTTGAGTATAAGAGAGAAGATCCATCTACAGGATAGGCTTAATCTAAAGTCTAAATGCTAGGATACTCTGTATTTCTTAAAGAAGGCCAATCTATATAGATATAGGTTTATTTCTGTGACTAAAGCATTAAACAGATATAAATTTGAGCAATAGGATAGGCTTAATTTGAAGTCGAAATGTTAGGATACTCTGAATGCTTGAAGAAGACCAATCTGCATAGATATGGGTTTATTTCTGAGACTGAAGTATAAAATAGATCTAAATTTGAGCAATCGGAGTTGAGTCAATTTGTGTCGAAAGGAAACATTTAAATGTATCGCTAATTCCAAACAATCATGCATCTTAAAAGAGACTTCCTGGGTTTTTTTTTTTTATATATTTAAGAATTGAAGAGGAATACGAAATAGAAAGAACCTTATGGATCACCTGGGCACTCATATATTATACACATCTATACGTATTGGAAAATAAAACACAAAATAGAAGTAATCTATCTACATCAGAAAGTTAAGGAAATCTAGAAAACCCCTTTTGTTTATCAGATGCTAAAACAATCATGGGAATTGATGCCTATCAGAAGATTTTATGCTTCCCTTGTTTTATTTAAAGAGCAGTCTACCCTTTCCACAGTCTAAGTCTATAACGAAATTAGAAATTTGTGAAAACCTTAAGAAGATCCGGAACAATTTTTTAATTGAATTTGTCACTCTATGTTTATTTTTTTTACTGAGTTTGTAAACTTTGTTCATGTTTTAATTTTTCGGCATTTCGGAGTTTATTGGTTCAAGTTGTGTGGAGTTCTTTTTATTCTTGCAAACACCGAAACCCGAAGTGGTCCCACAGCCTTATCAAATTTCGTGATTCAGCAATTACCGTTGTGTGTTGTTCATGCATCAAGCATTACCAAACGTCGAAACCCGATATTGGTTGGGCCCCATACCTTTTCGTGTTTTCGCAATTTGGCGTTGAGTTTGTGCAGTGTTCTTGCATCGGGAGTTAGTAAACCCCGAAACCCAAAATTGTTGGGCCCACACCCTAATCGCATTTCGCATTTCAGCTTTTCTTGTTTCTTTTTGTTTGTGCGTCGTGTGTTCGTAAACCTCGAAACCCCGAAGTGCTGGTCCCACCTTCCTTTCACCTTTACACAATTTGAGAGTTGTTGTATGTTGGCGTTTGGAAATTGAATTCGCGAAATCCCGAACCCCGAAACCCCGAAGTGCTAGTCCCACCTTCCTTTCACTTTTTCCCAATTCGGGAGTTGTTGTATGTTGGCGTTTGGCATTTGAATTCACGAAATCTCGAACCCCGAAAACCTGAAGTGTTGGTCCCACTTTCCATTCACCTTTTCGCAATTCGGGAGTTGTTGTATGTTGGCGTTTGGCATTTGAGATCACGAAATCCCGAACCCCGAAACCCCGAAGTGTTGGGTCCACAGTCTTTCCGCATTTCGTGATTTGGAAAACAACGTGGTCTTTTGTTTCTTTTGTATTTGGCATTTTGTAATCGCCGGAACCCAATTGACCTTTGTTTTTTTTTCACGAAACTGTAGGAACATAGTAGGAATTTTTTTTTTACTGTAATGAATGGACTGGTAGAGACAATGGAGGATCTTCATCCAGCATAGAGGTAGAATAGAAATAATAGATCATATTACAAGTCACTATGTACAGGGCATAACAAGTACATAAATTATTGTATATGAAAGAATTAAACTAATTAAGCAGATTTTTTGCTCGACTTTTCCTAAGAGTTATGCTTGCCATGAGGTCATACACCTTTAAGTATTCGAAATTTCATAATTAGACTATTGTTTAATGGCATTAACAATAGAGAACAAGATGGGATCCTTCGAGTTAACTATGTTTGATGTGTAAGCTACTGGTGTGTAAGAACGAGACCTAAGATTAAATACTACCTATATACATATAAGTATGTTGGAGTAGTTTGAAAATTAAGGAAAGTGATAGAATTATGGAAGAATTTATCCACATAAGCTTTTCTGTTCGAAGTAAACTAGACTGGTGTAATAAATTCATTATGGACATAAATGTATCTTACCTTCTCTTAAATTCTAAAGCTTAAACGAAATTAAGTTAAGTCATAAAAAAAAAAAATAATAAAAAAAAAATTGGTGAATTTGAGGTTCATTACATATGGTATCGGAGCAAAAGTTACAACATTGGGCCTGAACAGGGCCACACTAGCTACTTAGTATACATCCTGACGTATGTAAAACTAATAAATATTATGGTTACAAACGGAAAGCCCTTTATTTTTTTGTAAATTATGGCAGCACAGGAGGGTGCAGAAATCAGGATGGAAGGAAATTCCCAGCAAGGACCTCCTGGAGATCCAAGACAGAACAATGATGGAAGCTCACCCATGGAGGTGTTGGAAACAATGAGGAATCTTATTGTTGAACTACAAGTTTTCAAGGCCGACAATGAAAAATTGAAGAAAGAACAGGAGGAACAACAAGAGATAAATGAAGTCATGCTGCATAGTATAGCAACCAAGAAAATCCCAAAGGACGATAACCATGATGAAGAAGTCAGCAAAAGGGCCTCCAAGAATTATGGACCGGAAATAGAAAAATGAGACAGTTCGTCTGAAGGGACACCTTCAGCTGAGGACAAAACTATACCAGATAGAAAAAGAAAACAAGTAGACCACCTTGAAGGAGAATTTAAAAAGATTAAACCA
>SNQJ01S0001664.1:52490-83955 GCA_010110895.2 Picea sitchensis | reverse complement strand
TGGTTGTAATCGATAAACTCAGTAATTCTGCACACTTTATTCCTGTAAAGTCTACTTTTAAAGCTATAAACATTGCTGAAATATTCATGAAAGAAATTTTTAGACTGCATGGTATTCCTAAAATGGTGATTTCAGATAGAGACATAAAATTTACATCCTCTTTTTGGAAGGAATTGTTTGCAGGGCTAAACACTAACTTAAATTTCAGTACAAGCTATCATCCACAAACGGATGGACAGACCGAAAGGACAAACCAAATCATAGAGGATATGATTCGCATGTACGTAAGAACAAAACCAAGCAAGTGGGAAGACTACATGCACTTGGTAGAATTTGCATATAAAAATGGGTACCAAACTTCGGCTAAGTTGAGCCCTTTTGAAATACTGTATGGCAGAAAGTGTACGACTCCAATTAGTTGGGATAACCCGATTGACAAACTCATGGTTGGACCAGAGATGCTCCAAGAAATGGAGAACATGGTAAGAAAGGTACAACGGAACTTGAAAGAAGCACAGGACAGACAGAAGAGCTATGCAGATCAGAAAAGAAGACACTTCGAATTTCAAGTAGGAGATCATGTTTATTTGAAGGTCAAAGCCCGAAATAGCTCGTTGAAGTTAGGGAATTGTGCCAAGCTCGCACCTAGGTTTTGTGGGCCCTTCGAGATACTAGCTCGAATTGGACCCGTAGCATACCAACTTGCACTTCCATCTAATCTAAGAATTCATAATGTATTTCATGTTTCTTTGTTGAAAAAGTATATTCATGACCCTACTCATATGATTAATTGGAATTTGGTGTAGGTGGAACCCAAAGGCGAGTTCCAGGTGGAACCCCTGCGCATTCTAGACCGAAGAGAAATAACACTTCAGAACAAAGTCGTTGCTCAGGTAAAGGTGCAATGGAAGCACTTTAGTCCTGAGGAGGCCACTTGGGAGTTGGAGGGAGATTTGTGGAAATCTCATCCAACCCTATTCCAAGAAGGGAACGAACACTGAGGACAGTGTTTTACTGAAGGGGGAAATGATGTGATATCCCCAAAAATAAAATATTTTTGAAATTCAAAATAGCTGGAAATTTATTTCCGTTTTTAGTAAATTCGAATTTGGAAATTTTTTGCTATTTATGGCAATTTCGAATTTGGTAATTGTAATTAATTATTTTGACTGTTGGGGAGAGACCTGATTTGACCCAACTAACTATTTAACTATGACAGTTGTATGGAAACAAAATATTTTATGTTGATTGCAGGAGGACAAATGGAACAACCATGTTAAATTTAGCTAACCATGACTCCATGAGTGGGGAACATGTTGGAACTACCTCTGGGCTGATTATTACAAGTGGAAAATCAGTGATTTGGCTATTGGCAGCCCCTGAAAATCAGGGATTTGGAAACGCTGTGAAAATTCCCAAGGGAGGGAAAAAGACCTGGGCAAAATGGGTAAATAGCATATGTGATGAGACAGGACGCTGCCAAGTATGCTGGGAAAGGAGACTTTTGATTTACTTGCTGTTATGAACACTGCTTGAGTGTGAGGCAAGGAAAAACTGTTGGAGTTGTAGGACATTGTTGAAGAGAAGATTTTCCAATTTCGCCCTCATGGATTCATGGTCAGGCTAGGGGGTGAATCGGATAAGTAGTTTGGCTGCCCTAATCTATGGTTGGGAGGAACGTGGTTGTTCCCTTTTTTTTTCCACCAGCTAGTTCAGATATGTAAACCTTTCCTTACTCTGTCCTTGGATGTTTTGTGTGTAACTGATATTATGCATCTACTTGTTCTAAATCGAAATAATTCTTTCAATGGATGATATCTATCGTGGTATTAAATTTACAATCACAATCTAAATTCTGGAATGGTCCCTCCCGAAAATTTGGAATACTAGGAAAATTTATTTAAATATGATTTGAGTATAAGAGAGCAAATCCATCTACAGGATAGGCTCAATCTGAAGTCAAAATGATAGGATACTCTGTATTGATTAAATAAGACCAATCTGTATAGATATAGGTTTATTTCTGTGACTAAAGCATTAAACAGATCTAAATTTGAGCAATCAGATAGGCTTAATTTGAAGTCGAAATGCTAGGATACTTTGTATGCTTGAAGAAGACCAATCTGCATAGATATGGGTTTATTTCTGAGACTGAAATATTAAATAGATCTAAATTTGAGCAATCGGAGTTGAGTCAATTTGTGCCAAAAGGAAACATTTAAATGTATCGCTAATTCCAAACAATCATGGATCTTAAAAGAGACTTCCTGGTTTTTTTTTTTATATATATATTTAAGAATTGAAGAGGAATACGAAATAGCAAGAACCTTATGGATCACTTGGGCACTCATATATTATACACATATATACGTATTGGAAAATAAAATGCAAACTGGAAGTAATCTATCTACATCAGAAAGTTAAGGAAATCTAGAAAACCCCTTTTGTTTATTAGATGCTAAAACAATCATGGGAATTGACGCCTATCAGAAGATTTTATGCTTCCCTTGTTTTATTTAAAGAGTGGTCTACCCTTTCCATAGTCAAAGTCTGTAACAAATTTAGAAATTTTTGAAAACCTTAAGAAGATCCGGAACAATTTTTGAATTGAATTTGTCACTCTGTGTTTTTTTTTTTACTGAGTTTGTAAACTCTGTTCATTTTTCGGCATTTCAGAGTTTATTGGTTCAAGTTGCGTGGAGTTCTTTTTGTTCTTTCAAATGTCGAAAACTGAAGTGGCCCCACAGCCTGATCGAATTTCATGATTCAGCAATTACAGTTGTGTGTTGTTCATGCATCAAGCATTACCAAATGCCGAAACCCGATATTGGTTGGGCCCCATAACTTTTCGTGCTTTCGCAATTTGGCGTTGACGTTGTGTAGTGTTCCTGCATCGGGAGTTAGTAAACCCTGAAACCCAAAATTGTTGGGCCCACACCCTAATCGCATTTCGCATTTCAACTTTTCTTGTTTCTTTTTGTTTGTTCGTCGTGTGTTCGTAAAACCCGAAATCCCGAACCCCGAAACCCAGAAGTGTTGGTCCCACCTTCTTTTCACCTTTTCTGAATTTGGGAGTTGTTGTATGTTGGCGTTTGGCATTTGAATTTGCGAAATCCCAAACCCCGAAACCCCGAAGTGTTGGTCCCACCTTCCTTTCACTTATTCGCAATTCAGGAGTTGTTGTATGTTGGCGTTTGGCATTTGAATTCGCAAAATCCCGAACCCCAAAACCCCGAAGTGTTGGTCCCACTTTCCATTCACCTTTTTACAATTCAGGAGTTGTTGTATGTTGGCGTTTGACATTTGAGATCGCAAAATCCCTAACCCCGAAACCCCGAAGTGTTGGGCCCACATTCTTTTCGCATTTCGCGATTTGGAAAACAACGTGGCCTTTTGTTTCTATTGTATTCGGCATTTTGTAATCGCCAAAACCTGATTGACCTCTGTTTTTTTTTCATGAAACTGTAGGAACATAGTAGGAATATTTTGTTTACTGTAATGAATGGACTGGTAGAGACGATGGAGGATCTTCATCCGGGATAGAGGTAGAATAGAAATAACAAATCATATTACAAGTCACTGTGTACAATGCATAACAAGTACATAAATTATTGTATATGAAAGTATTGAACTAATTAAGCATATTTTTTGCTTGACTTTTCCTAAGAGTTCTGCTTGCCATGAGGTCATACTGCTTTAAGTATTCGAAATTTCGTAATTAGACTATTGTTTAATGGAATTAACTGTAGAGAACAAGATGGGATCCTTCGAGTTAAATAAGCTTGGTGTGTAAGCTACTTGTGTGTAAGAACGAGACCTAAGATTAGATACTGCCTATATACATATAAGTATGTTGGAGTAGTTTGAAAATTAAGGAAAGTGATAGAATTATGGAAGAATTTATCCACATAAGCTTTTTTGTTCGAAGTAAACTAGACTGGTGTAATAAATTCATTATGGACAAAAATGTATCTTACCTTCTCTTAAATTCTAAAGCTTAAACGAAATTAAGTTATGTCATAAAGGAAAAAAAAAAACAAATTTTTTTTTGGTGAATATGAGGTTCATTACATTATTCTTAATTGATTATATATAGTTTATTGTGTGATTTTTTCCTATATCTAATTATATGAGGTACGCAGTTGCTACACTTGGATAGAAAACTCTTGACACCTGCATATGCATTAGTGTCAGTTTCCACCATTGATACAATAATAGAAACTATTTTTTCCTTCAATGTACTGCACACACAAGTATGATGGAACTTTGTTTAGCCTTGCAGTCATGGTGTATATTCATGCAAGGTTATGAATACATAGAAGATTCTGTGTTTTTTGGGTACACATTCAAGACAATTTATGTCATATTAAAATATAATTTATGACAATTTTTTGGGTACACATTAAATTGCAATTTATGTCATATTAAAATGTTTCATTAGCTTGATCTACACCTATCTCCCGAGCCTCCTCTTTTCCTCTATGTGGCTTAATGCCTTTCCATCCTTCAAGCTTGTTAGTTTACCTATTCATGGTAGCATAAGGCTTCTTACTAGGAGTTGTGAAACTAACTGTCAAAATTTCCTCCACAAGCCTTTCAATCTTGGGATACATAAAATTGCCATACCAATAGGGGTGTACCATTATGTGGGCTTTGGTTTCAAGTCAATAACATGTTCCACTCCTCTCTCGGGTGGATTTTTTCATGTGTGTAACATCTCCTAGAATATTAGATCTCATACTTTTGAAGGTAGATAGGCATGCAACATAACCTTGTTGAGAAAGGATTTCCATCCACATGGTACAAGCTATTCATGAATTAAAATAGTCCTTCCTAAAAACAATTGTCATATGTTTTTAGTCCATGTTCTAGATAATTTTAGTTTGAATGTGCATGTATTGCAAAATGAATTCTAACTTGATCTTTCTTAACCAAGTATGCACTTCCACTTTGTTTAATTGTGGCCTTCATTTAATTGTGGGGTATAATTGTGGTCTTCATTTAATGTTTAGATGCTCCTCCCCCCTGAAAGATTTGGTCATAGAGTGAAGAATCATGGCATATTGATCAATTTCCTTCCACTAAGAACCTCATTTCTTCTACAAACTTCATGAAAATTGCCTCCAACTCTTCCTTAGTCACATAATATTGGGATCTAGTTGTCAACATTTTATTATTATTATTATTATTGTTTCTTTTTTAAAAGAACACAACAAGATCAAAAGTTGGTTGAAGCTCTTATACCAAATTGTAGTGTTCGAGAACCAAAAATAGAACAATTATTAAAACTATCATGAAAAAAATAAAATAGAAACAAAGATTAAGAGACCGAGGTAAGGAAAAATGCGGGCATTTACACACCCAAGGGTGTCTTGAACCTACAAATTTGATTAATGCAAGAATATGTCTCCAATACCATAAACTAATGGGTTGTATTGATAAATTGATAAGAGAGATACATATGAGAGGGGGAAAAGCCTCTATTTATAACAATAATAATGCAAAAACCCTAATTTGAGAATTATGTCACTAATTAAGTCACTATGCCATTATTATATTAAAGAATTATTTTTAAAAATATAACATATGAAATCATTTAAGCATGTACACATCAAATAACTCATGTGCATAGAGTGGAATATGTATAAAGGATATTGTCGCTAGGTACACAAAATTATTCTTATTTAAGTATTAAATTTCTCTCTCTCTCATGCATATGTATAGTTCTAGTTGGTTACAAGGGTGACCTCCCTTTCATCTCACTAGGTTATTATCGTGTCCTATTTGACACGTCCACTACCCTTTTTGTGTTTTTGGTAATGCATTATCATTTCAAGGTGGTTATTAGAGTTAGCTAAAGTCCTAGGGATATTTGAGATGGTTTCCTCAGGTAGGTGGGGTTTCTTTGCCTTGTTGTAAGTTGGTATCAATCAAATGGCTTCCCTCTTTGTCCTACGAATTGTACTATCCTTCATTGCATATCATTCTATATTATATTGTTCTTAAGTGGTTTTTTCCATGTCAAATGGTACATCTAAGTAGAATATTATTATATTTGAATCCAATACTTTTCATGGATTGTTCAACTTTCAGGATTGTATGATCTCTAAAGTTGTTATTCTCTATTTTCCTTTCAACATTTACACTCACAACACCTGCGTTCTCGTTACACAAATTTAGGGGGTCTAATTTCAAAATCAATCCAAAGTCTTCACCCATATTGCTAAATTTCTTGAACCTAGTTTACTCATGAGTTCGATGAGGTATTAAGCCATCATCCAAGATTCGTTTTTCATTGTTCTTTGCCCCATCAATTGGTATGCCAAAAAGGAATGAGGTTGAATGCAAGTCTTGGAAAAATTATCATAATAGATACCCCTCAAACCTAGCACCTAAGTTGAAGGAAGTGATGAATTTATCATAATAGAGTCCCTCAAAGTATAACACCTAAGTGAAAGGAATGTTGTGTTATATAATTGAATCCCCAACCTCAAAGCATGTTTCACAAAGAAACTTTCAAAATAAATAAAAAAGGAACCATCATTTGTTGGTGACAACAATCTCCAAGTTATTAACATCATTGAAGTGAATATTGAAGAAATGTGTATCATTGATATCAAAGTGTACTTCATGTCACATTACACTTTAGAGACTATTCTCACCCATTTTATTATGACCAAGTTGATATGACGATGACATTAAATCACCCATTTCACATTAAGAATTAACTAATGATGCATTATTTGATGGTTGGTCTTTAACCAAATAATTCCAATAAATCGTGATTGAAGATATGACAAGTTTCTCTAAATATTTTCAAACATAAAGAACGTAGAAGATTTATGTGAAAATATGAAGTCACCTTGTCTTGTTTTGAGAATTCTACCTTTCTTGTTATCTTATTTGAAGTATTCCTAAAATATGATGGAAATTTTTTCATGTCAACTCTTTTTTTGTAGAAGGGATCTTAGAAATGCATGATATACATGTGTTAGAAGATAGTTGTAACACCCTGTTTTCCCCCAAGACTGTAATTATGCACAAACTTCATATGTTAATGTTATGAGGCATGTAATCGTGTTTTGATTTAATATAAACACCAAACCGTTGACTGAGAGGGAACAACCTTGATAGTAATAGCCATGATACACCAAAGTAAATTGATGAGGCAGAGGGACTAATGGAATAGATGAGTGTAGTGGAGATGAGATGCATCAGCGAAAAAAATAGGAAGCTTGCACAACAATCTTATTTATTCTTGTAAACATAAAGAACTACACCTACCGCCATACTAGGCATACATGAAACCACTTGACCATTAAATAAGTTCATAGAGGTGGTTGAGCGACTAATGAATATAGGAAGTTGACCCTTCCAGAGAGAAAAGTTTGACTTAACAACTAACAGGGAATACCACAAAACCGTCCCTTCAGATAGTGAATGGCACACTACAGGTTATGTCTGTAGGAAGTCACAAAGATCCCAAGGTGATAGAGAAGAGAGAAGAAGGGAATGGCGTGTGATAATAATAGAGAACAAAGACAGAGATTTGAATGCGTTGATTGATGAATAAGAAGGGGAAAAAGGAGAGGAGATTTCTAGAAGGAAACATCAATATTGTCTAAGTTGTTGATGATCACCCTTAACAGAGAAGACCCAGATTCCGAAATTGGAGCAATAATGGACTACATCTTGGTGCTTACTAGACATAAATCAACACTAGTAAGGGGAGGTCGTCGAGGGACTATTGAGAAGAGAAGGGGCTCCCTTGTGTAGAGGAAATCTAGTTAAGAAACCACCTAGTAAACTTGCAGAGACCCAAATCTTAGTGGGAGGTGGAAACTTATGTTGTGTCATAGGAGGAAGGGGAGTATCCTTCCTATATCATCACAAACTTTGAACCCTTCTGAGTCAATTTACTTGGTGGTACCATGGCTTGACACGGTGGTGGAAAGTTGTAGGAAGTGACTCTACAACAAGGCCTAAGGTTGGGAGGAAATGCATCCTCTCTCAGTCAATTGAATTTGGCAACTTCCTTATCAAATAAGTGTTTATTTGCATTGAAACTGACCATTATTGATATATATGAATGTTTGTGCAAATTTTTTAATCTAAGAGAAAATATGTTCTTTATAATCTACATTTTGAATGCATGCATGTTGAGATACATTGTAATGTTTATTATTGTTCTAATAATTGTAAAAAATAAGTTAAGTATGAATTGTTTCTTGTTTGAGCATTTTATTTCCCTATAGGGAGAATATGTAGATTCTACAAGATCTTTCTCCTTAATTTTCTATGACTTGTAATGGCCTTAGAATAGTGTTGATGGGAGAAATTGACCATCCGTCAACTGGAAGAGGGAGTCCGATCCGGGGTTGTCTAAATAACCCAAATTGTTTGGTGTAACTTGTTCTGACGTGTTTAATGGCTCCGTTAGTCAATCTAAGAATCCTAAAAGAAACGAATAAAAGAGAGAAATAACTAACTAATTACTAAACACACTATATATATGTACATATGTTCAAATGTAACTATAGTAGTGTGTTTAGTAATTAGTTAGTTATTTCTCTCTTTTATTCGGTTCTTTTAGGATTCTTAGATTGGCTAACGGAGCCATTAAACCCGTCAGAACGAGTTACACCAAACATCTTGGGTTATGTAGACAACCCTAGACCGGACTCGTTCTTCTAGTTGACGGATGGTCAATTTCGCTCGTCAACAAATGGCACTAGAAGGAGGGATAGACTGACAAGCTGGCCTTATAGGAGTCTTTGTTTCAAATTTAATTAATTTCCCATGACTCCCCAAATCACTGTGTTGGAACATGCTTTCCACTTCTCATTACCTGATATTTCCAACAAGACGATCTCTCTCTTGTCCAAACTCACCTTTGATGGTGGGGGGAATGTTTCTGCAAAAGACCATATTAACAAGTTTTGGTGTAAATGCATCAAGCATGATATTTCTGATTTAAAGATTTTGTGCAGATTGTTTGCTTTTACTTTCAGGGGTCAGATTAAACATTGGTTTGAGTCTTTTCCAGCATTTCATATTTTTGATTGGTTTCAATTTGTAGATGAATTTTTAGATGCGTTTGAAATCTATGATTACAATCAATTATGTGAAGAATTACAGACTTTGCTAATCAATGGCGATTCATCTTCAAAAGGATTTTCGACAAGAATCCATCATGTTCTTTGTAAATTTAATCTTTATGACATGTCATTTGTATTAAATCTCCTCTATGATGCTTGCATCCAGTCATATTCGATCACAAATGATGAAGCAATTACAAATACTATCACTCAATTGCAAGAAGAATTGTGTTCACAGGATGAGAGGGATCCATCTGAAAATGTTGAACAAGCAAGGGAGGTAGAATCTATTGAAAATGTTCTTACTGACAATCAAATTGGTAGGGAGGTAGAATCTATTGAAAATGTTCTACCGGACAATCAAATTGGTTTTCCTAATCATTGTATTTTCACCCTCAACCATCGGGAAGAAGATTCGATGTTGTTTCAAGGTGAATGTTCTCGTTCTCATAACTCTTGCTCTAGTCAGTATCTAAATTCGGTTATTGAAGAAGACTTAGGTGATGAAATGATCTTAAGAATTCTAACATTCCAATGAACCTGATTAGAGATGTAGATCTACAATTGGAAATTATAACCTTGAACCCTCATCTACAAATCATGCCTTATCAACATGAAAGATCATGTTTTCCATGAAAGTTTCACCATCTATCGCATACATGAGACAAATTTAGATCATATTATGTTGAAGAATTCACCAAAACAGAGTGAAAGTTTGAAGGAAATGAAGATGAATGTCTTAATACCATTGTTAAAATATCATAGCTCAAGATATTCTTTTCATGTGCTTATTTCTCGATTCCTTTAATTTTTATATCCATCTCTTTAGATTCCTGTGGATTTGATAATTTACCCATGGTATCTTACTCTATGCCACCACAATCCACCCTTTTCGATTTGCCAAAATTTGGTGAAACTATTTTCAAACATAACACTTATCAAGTCGGATTTGATGCTCTTTCACTTTCATCACTCAATGGAAAATGACATGTTGCAAGATGATTTTACATGATTTATTTTTGAAAAGACAATGCACTCATCCTCATGGAAATCTAATATTCTACATTGCAGATTCGTTCTTTGATTAGTTTGAATTTTAATGTTTATGTTTCACATTTTAAAACGATCAATCTCATCAAAGGAAACGCTCAAACCAATAATCTAACTGATATCATGAATCCCTCTTATGATGTGTTCCCCATTGAGATATCCATTTCTTCAAAATCATATTTTGCATCTTAGACTTTTATGACGTGAACCTGTTGAATGTCTTGAAGATTCGTATCTGAAAATATTCATAATAAAGATAAAGTTGTTTTTGCTTTGTTTCTACCTAAAAATCATGTGATGCTTACTTCCTAGATTTTTAGATCCTCCGTATGAAGAAATTGATGAACACCTCTTAGAGAATTGTCAAGAGGATGGGGCATTTCGGCTTTGGCGGATGGTTATGTCAGATCTCCACAATATTTATAAGTTTTCCAAACTTACTTACACTCTTTTACATTAATATGACTCAGGACGCACCATATTGCGTATCGGTTGGAGGATTCATACATCAAGAGTTTCAAAAATGGTGTCATTCTTGCTTTGTTTTAAAATGATGATGATAAAGGTAGGCATGGATGGTGCTTTTGTTATTTCTTCGACATACCACCATTCTTATAGTAATATTTGATTTTGCCCATTGGCAGGATTGTGCCATTTCTGATGACTACATTGGAAGCATGAATTCACTCTAGTATTTTTATTTGTTTAGTAGTTAGAGTAGGTTTAGGAGTAGGTTTTCTTTGGTTTTATTTCTTGTATTTTTCTCTTGTAATAATGCAGTTATGAACACAAACGGGCACACCAAGAGAAACATAATATGAATGTTGTCGTGGAAGTCCACTTAAATCTTTTTCTCTTTATTTTCGCTGAATATTTCTTTTCAAGAACGTAGTATCATCATGCAAATTTTAAATGGAAAGTAAAGGAATAAGTAAATTTGAACTATCAATTCAACCTTGGCCCAAGGTGCCACAAGTAGGATTGCACACATCTAAATGATGATTTTTCTATTTTAGTCTCTTTCATTTTTTAATAATAATGCTTGGTCAAAGTAGAACCTCATGCATCACTATCTTAAGAAATAACTCGTTTTGGTAATACTTGATATTTTATATGATTTAATTCTTCCTTTATTTTTACAAGGAGATGATAGTGGATACAAAAACTCAAGTTTATCTCTTTACAAAATAATAGAAAACTTTTCGTTTTTTATTTTGTGTACTTCCATTATTATAATATGTTTAATTAATTAAAAAAAAAAAAATTTGGTTTGTTGTGTGTTTTTGTTTTTTTATTATTCTTGTTTCTTTATCTTCTTTTGAATATATTTCATCAAAGAACCATTAGTTTCCATAAAGCATTTATTTTAAGACTAGTGTTTTTCAAGCAAATTGAAATATTTCATAGAGGTCTTGATATTAAGATATGGCTTAGACAATTGATTTTTAAGCCAATTGTCACTCTCATTTTGTCCTCAAATTATCTTTGATAGAGTATTACACTGTAGATATGTTTTAAATCTTTGAGAATTACGATGATCTTTAAACTTTTTACTCCATCCATATTCTTAAGGAATCACTTTTATGCTTCCCCATTCTCAAGGATTTTAAAGGAAATCTAAAATCTCTAACCACATAAACTCTGCATTGAAAGCAAATAAATAACATGATCAACTATTCACTTGTATTTCAATTAACCTCCAAGACACCATTTCTTTGTCATCAAGAAATCTATAATTGTACAGCTGCATTTAAAAGTGGCATAAGAGGGGTTGAAAGACCATGTGGAAGTGTTAAAACTAATTTTGGCATCGAATGTGCTTGTCGGCAACGGGTAAATGCACACATGATACCAAGACAACTTCGTCGTGGTACTGAAAAGGCCTGCTGGCAACGATGCAATGTCGGTTCGAGAGGTAGTATGTATATGCTTTTAAATTAGCTTTTATGGAAGTATACATCATTTGATACAACTATTGGATGGATTAAAGCATTTGAGTGGGATAAATGAAATCCTGCCGAGGTTATGGACGCTCATCGCAACGTTGGCTTCTTTGTCAATCCAGATGAAGTATTTTATAAACATCATGACTTGATTAAGATATTATTTCAAGTTATAATCCCCTACAAAGAAAATTCTATTGTCCGATTATAACATTTCGAGTTTATCCTAATATTATATGGTGTCAGAGTGAATTTATTTCGTGGAGCTTAAATCATTTTCAAGTTTTATTATTTTCTTCCTAAGATGAAATATTACCAGATCATAGATAACTGCTCACCCAGTAAGTCACCATTTTCTGGCCCTGAACAACTCCACTTATATTTTACAAAATTTAAAGGGTCTCTATTAGAATCTTTGATAATTATAATGAGCTACATAATCAAACTTTTCAACAATTCCATTCATTGTTTTGCTTTGAGACAAACTTAAGACATTCAATTTTAGTACATGAGTCATTTATTACAAGAGTATATGTCAAAAGTTAAAAAACGAACATGTGGGTCTCAATTTAAACAAAATGTTAATTTTTATCAAATGTTTACTTTGTTTAAATTATGATTATGTTTATCTCTTTGCCTATTAGCAAGTTTGACAATTTTAAATAATGTGTTAAATACTTCATCAAATTTTATTTTAGTTGGCCTTTCATAAAATCATTTGTGATATTAATTAATTAAATTCTTTTCATTCAACCTCACAATAAAATAAATAAAAATAAAAAGAATTATTTATCATTTGTTTGATTTTGTAAAAATAAAATTAATATTTTTCTCCATTAACCCCAAGAAGTTTCTAGAATTTTAGGGATTATTTTAAACAATGTTTCTATAAGAGAATTCATAGTTAGTTTAAATTCATTTTATTTTATTGCTCAGATTTTGTTTTATTCTCAATTTTTAGTTATTAATTTAGGTTTCTTTTATCACAGGTTTCTATATCAAATATTTGATAATGGATCTGATCTTGGCTTGATTTTATTATCCAAATACGTTCAAGATTATTGATCCAAAATATTGGATTGTTACAAATAATTTTATGAGCAACAATGTAAAAATTTTGAAGTATCGTCAAGATTAGACAGACGATTTTGCAGAATTGATTGCAACCAATCCGTGAGGAATTAGAAGAAACGATTGAAACCCGTAACCAAGATGGACCCATTTACCTTCCGCCCAGAGATTTTCCCAAACAAATGCACGATTTGAAAGATATTTGGGTCTCTTTAAAAGGAAAATTTCAAGTGGTTGGAAATTATTGAGACTTTCCACCTGCTCATCTATTTATAAATATATGAGAGACTGTTTAAGGGATGAAGAATTGAGAGAAGCCATCTAACCTTCTTTGTGCTATTTCTTGTAAACTTTTTATTTCTTTTCAAATGTAGTAATGGATGGTCGGAAGCTTTGGGAGAATGAACGCAGTATTTTAAAGAAGAATATGGAATCCAAGTTGCTTAATAGCTTTGTCCTGAAAAATGGTTTTATTTCTTTTCATATAATATCTTCATATTCTTCAATAATTGATTACGCATGGATTTAAATAGCTTTAGTCTTTTTATCAATACATGGTTAATTATTATTATTTATATATTATTTTTTCCAATTCTGAGTTTATTATCCAAAACAATTCTTCCAACCTTAATATGGGTACAGATTTTATGAAAGAATATGGGAAAGTAATTCATCTTTGGCTTTAGACCCATGTGATAATTTCTATTCCATTTCATTCTTCATTATTGTTATATTATGAAATTGTTATAACGGTTGATTTTAGCATTAGCTTGTCAATCATATGGTGTTTGACAAGCTAAAGCTAAAATCTACCGTTATAACATTTTCATAATTTCTTATTCCATTTTTTATGTGATCAATCAATCATTTGATTATTATGGAATTTATTTCTAATGTTAACGATGGATAATATCATCAATACCCATAATTGAGTTTCTTTCGTTTTTAAATATTGATTATCTTAAGATCACACAATTTTTAATTAGTTGTCTTCCCTCGTTGTTATTAATTTCATTCAATATCAAATACTCTCTTTGAATGTATTCGAAGTTCTAGTATTGTTCTGCCATAGGTTTCCCTTAACAACAGTGCATGCAGGAGCTCATACAACACGTAAAGATAATACCGCTGATTAATATTGTAGCTATTATGTGTTATTTAGAGTTGTTTATGATTGAAATAATGAATGTATGGTTCAAATTTTGACTATCCACATGTTCATTTTTCATTAAATTTTGCAAGATTTTTTAAAATCTACACAAAGATGTTACCAAATATTTTTTATGTGTGTTTCTTTATCTCAAGCCTGCATAAATCATTTTTCACATTTATTTTGTAAGTTTCGATTAAAACTTGCATCTTGTAAATTATGTAAATAAACTAGACTTGTATATATTCTCGCTTTAAATACAACTACTATAGTTACATTTGAACATATGTACATATATAGTGTGTTTAGTAATTAGTTAGTTATTTCAAAATTTTATTTGATTTTATTTGTTCCTTCTAGGATTCCTTTAGATTGGCCAGATCCATTAAACCTGTCAACCACTTATACCAAATCCAGGTTTGTGCTTGACAACTCGACCTATTTTTCCACTTGATACTAATTTCTACCACAAACAAGCAATCCCAACTAAAATTTAATAAGTCCCATGTAATCCCCGAGAAATGGATAAGTCCTAAAAAATGGACCGTTATATCTCCTTAAATCCCTGTGCTAATCAGTAGAAACGATGTAGATTTGATAAATTCTTAGAACCGCTGATCATGGTGACCCTGCCGTGGGGAAAAGCTTTTACAATCTGAGAGACTCTGGAATGAATTATTTTGAGTGGGACTTGGGAGAATATCTCATGTGTTGTGGAAAATCCCCAAATGATAGACTCTGAAGTTGAGCATGTGTGGGACGTAGATATAGAAGAAGATGTGTTAATCCTAAGTCATTGATCATCGAGGGTCCCACTTATTTTATCAAGAGGGAAGAGAGAGATGGCACTAACTAGGAGAGTTAGTATGAAGATGTGTGTTGGAATTTGATTGGTAGACAAGAGTGAGTGAGGGTCTAGCTGGATTGAAGCTGACTATTTTGTTTTCAAAATACAAATCTGAAGGGTTTAGAGTACTCCTCCGAAGTGTTCGAAGTATGTCTTCGATGGTAGGAAAGATATAGACCATAGGTCTATGAGTGGGCGAGATGTGCTGGCAGTCGTTGATCTGTTGTAAGTCCCATGTAAGTTAAGAGACAATGTGTTGACATCATGAATGATGTGGCATGCCAACAAGGCATTCAGAGTTCCTTAGGACGATAGATGTCAATCGTTAATTGGTTAATGAGTTGAGTGTGGTCCAACCAGATAGGAGAACATTAGACCTCCGAACAAGTCTCAACCATTGGTCATGGAGACTATAAGTGCATCAACGTCATCCATCAAGGAAACAAAATATTTCTCGATACCTTGATTTCAAAGCAGTGAAACTGCCTGAACCTTTTGAACGTCAAATGGATGATATAGAAAGGGAATATTATTCAATGTTGTGTTCGTCGGAGGTAAAAGTTGAGGCTTACGTGGACTAAATTTCCACCGTGGAAAGTTACGTAGGTGCCACATCAGTTCCATGTTGTCACCACATCAGATGGAATGAGTGACTCGGTGCCATATGGATGCCACATGGAAGTGAGATAGATATTGAACATGAAAATCCGATAAATTTGGAGGGCCATAAATTTCGACCCAGAGCTCAGTACTGAGTGAAATTACAGTTGTTGGAAAGCTCTTGACAATTAAAGGATGTTAGAGATGTCAAAGAGGAAATTTGAGCTAGTTGAGAAAAGAAAAAATTCTAATGATCCATCCCTTAAAAGGACACTTAGGGGTTGGGTGTGTCACAGAGTGGTATCAGACTAGATTTCAAACCCTAGGCTTGAATGGGTTACCAAGACCACCTAAGACTGTTTAAAAAGGATCTTATGTTTTATGGAATGCTTGTTTTTGAAATAATAACATAAAATTCTAATGATAATTATTGTTTCCAACATGTAGGATGAATTGAGAAATCACATAGGTGAATGGCACAGTGCAGTGTGGACAACAACTCGCACCTCAGAGACAAAGAGTCTGATGGTCGGAGGGATAGAGAAACCCCTCCAGATTTGATGGTCATTGTGAGAAGTCTAAAGGAAAATAATGAAAGGATTATGAGAGCCCATGCAGAATAAGAAGAGTTGAACACAGTTCTACTGYAAATCCTATCTAAAATTCAAAAACATTTACAGCAAGGCCCTAACAATGCATAATTACAACAGTCAGAGAGGTTGAAAACCCCTTCAGATTCTCAAAAGCATGGATTGGATCATAGCGATGTGAGAAGGAGTTATTCCAAAAGAAAGCATCAATGTGCCAAGAAAGGAGAATCAAGTGGAGGCATTTCCACAGAGTTTTCTAGACGGAAGACCATTTCAGAAAGCCAGACCAGTAGCGGCACAAAATCCAACATTTCTAAGAATAGAAAGAGAAATAATTCTCAAATTTTTCAGACTTAAGAATTCAAGAAGACTAAGTTTCCTACCTTTAATGGGGATATAAATAAAGGAGAAGTCGAAGCATGGCTATTTGGTTTGAAAAAGTACTTTCGAGTACACAATTATTCTGACAATACCAAGGCAAGGATTAAATTATTTCACCTGAATGGAGGGGCTTCCATTTTATGGAAATACCTCAAGGAAATCAAAAGAATAAAGGAAATAAAATCAACCTAGAAAAAGTTTGAGAAATACTTCTATAAATCCTACCTATCTGAAAAGTATTATGATGACAAGATAAAGGAATTCCATGAGGTGCCATGGAAACACTTTGGAGCAGATGAAGTTACATGGGAGCTAGAAGATTCCATGAGATTGACATACCCATTTTTGTTTAATGTATAAATGTATATACATGGTTTTTTAAACACTGAGGATGGTGTTTCTTTAAGGGGGAGGGAAATGTAACACCCTATTTTCCCCAAGACTGTAATTATGCACAAACTTCATATGTTAATTTTATGAGGCATGTAATTGTGTTTTGATTTAATATAAACACCAAACCGTTGACTGAGAGGGAATAACCTTGATAGTATTGGCCATAATACACCAAAGGAAATTGATGAGGCAGAGGGACTGATGGAATGCTTGAGTGTAATGGAGCTGAGATGCATCAACAAAGAAGATTGGAAGCTTCCACAACAAGCATGTTTATGCTTATAAACATAAATAACTACACCTAACACCATACAAGCCATACATGAAACCACATGACCATTAAAGAAGGTCGCATAGGTGGTTGATAATTTAATGGATATAGAAAATTAACCCTTGCAAAGAGAAAAGGTCGAATGGAAAACTGACAGAGAATACCACATAATCACCCCTTCATACTGTAAATGGAAGACTATAGGTTACGTTTGTAGGAATTCACAGAGATCCCATGGGGATAGAGAAGAGAGAAGAGGAGAATGACATGTGAGAAGAATAGAGAACAAAGACAGAGGTTTGAATGCATTGATTGATGGATAAGAAGGAAAAAAAGAGAGGAGCTTTTGGAAGAAAATAGGAAGCTTGTCTTAGTTGTTTATGATCACCCTGGATAGAGAAGACACAGATTCCTGAATTGAAGCAATAGTGAGCTTCATCTTGGTGCTTACTGGACATAAATCGACACTGGTAAGGGGAGGTCGCTAAGGGACTATTGAGAAGAGAAGGGGATCCCTTGTGCAAAGGAAATCCAGTTGAGAAACCACTTGATAAACCTGCAGAAACCTGAAGCTCAATGGGAGGTGGAAAATTTTGTTGTGTCACAGGAGGAAGGAGAGTAACCTTCTTGGATCATCGCAAATTGGGAACCCTACTAAGTCAATTTCCTTGGTGGTATCATGGATTGGCACAAGGGTAGAATACTTTAGGAAGTGACTCTATAACAAGGCCTAAGGTTGGGAGGAAAGGCATCCTCTCTCAGTCAGTTGGATTTGGAAACTTTCTTATTAGATAAGTGTTTATTTGCACTGAAACAAACTATGATTGATATATCTGAATGATTTTGAAAATGCATGCATCTAAGAGAAATATTGTTGTTTATAATCTATGGTTTGAATGCAAGCAATTTGAGATACATTGTAATGCTTATTATTGCTCTAATAATTGTAAAAAATGAGCTAAGTATGAACTGCTACTTGTTTGAGCATTTTATATCCCTGTAGGCAGAATATGTAGATCCTACAAGATCTTTCTCCTTAAGTTTATATGACTTGTAATGGCCTTAGAGTAGTCTTGAAACTCTGAAAATTTGGGTCGAATCCCTACAAAACTCGAGAAATGACTAAGTCCTCAAAATGGATCATTATATCTTCTTAAAGCCCTTTATTAATCAGTAGAGAACAAAAATCATAGATCTGGAGAGTTATGAACCATTGATCGCGGTGATTTGTTTGGAGTGGAGGATTTAGAGGGAACCCTCGAGTGTTTTGGGAAAATATTTGAACGAGAGACTCTGAAATGGACTATTCAGAGTGGGACTTTCAGGGGAAATCTAATGTGTTGTGGAAAATCCCTGAATGAAAGACTCCAAAGTTGAGCATGTGTGGGTCGTAGATCTGGAAGCGAGTGAGTTAATCATCATCCATTAATCATTGAGGGTCCCACTTAGCTGATCAAGAGGGAAGATCAAGTTGGCGCTGACTCGGAGTGTCAGTATGAAGACATGTGTTAGAAGTCAATTGGTCAACAAGAGTGAGTGCGGGTCTAGTTGTATTGAAGATGACCATTTTCAGAATACAACTCTGAAGGGTTCGGAGTACTCTGAAGTGTTCAAAGTATGACTCTGATGGTAGAGTAGATCTAGACAATAGGCCTATGAGCGAGCGAGATGTGATGGTATTTGTCAATTTTCCATAAGTCCCATTTAAGTTAAGAGATGATGTGTTGACATCATGAATGACATGGCATGCCACCAAGGCAACCARAGTGCCTTAGGATGATATATGTCAATATTTAATTGGTTGATGAGTTGAGTGTGGTCCAACCGAACAGGAGAACCTTAGATCCCCGAACAAGTCTCAATCGTTGGTCAAGGAGACAAAATATTCCTCAATACCCTAATTTCATAGCAGTGAAAATTCCTGAACCTTTCCAATGTCGAATGGATGGTATCGAAAGGGAATATTCTTCGATGTTGTGTCCATCGAAGGTAAAAGTTGAAGGAACCATGAGAAGGCCCAAACGTCAATGGCTATAGTCTTACGTGGACTGAAGTTCCACTGTCACAAGTTAGGCAGGTACCACATCAATGCCATTTTGTTTCCATGTTAGATGGCATGAGTGACTCGGTACCATATGGATGCCATGTGTAAGTGAGATAGATATTGACCATGAAAACCCGAGAATTGTGGAGGGCCATAACTTTCGATCCAAAGCTCAGTTTTGAGTGAAATTACAGTCGTTGGAAAGCTCTTGATTAGTAGAGGATGTTAGACTTGTCAATGAGGAAATTTGAGATAGTCGAGAAAATAAAAATTTCTAATGCCCCATCCCTTAAAAGGACACTTAGGGGTTGGGTGTATCACAATAGTTTTTGTGTTTCTACAATTTGTTTATGATAAATCAAATATAATGTTGTTTCATTTCTACAAGTTTATGTTTCATAGAATGATGAACCATATCCACCTTCAATGGATAGATTTCCCCATTCCCAAGTATCATGTGTCGAGTTAAATGTTATTTTAATGTGACATTTGATATCTTTTTTTAGTTGAATTCCATGTTTTTGTACTAATACAAATATTATAAATGTGTATGCAAACTAGTTCATTTTTTTCTAGTCACCACTATGCACATTTTTCCATTCATGACTACCTTCATTTCAAACATCATGTATCCCAGTTATAGGGAAATCTCGGTCCTTGGCCACCCTACCCTAGCACTTGGGATAGCATTCCCCCCCAAGGGTACTTACACCCATCATACAACCCGTGGAGGTTTATCGCCACCCACCCCACGACCTTTTCCATCCCATCCATCCATAATGGCCACACCTATATTCCATGCACCAATCCACCATGTTTCATCCCCCACTATTGCATTCACTTTTGTTGCACCAGTTCCACATGTTGCATCCCCCATCATTTCGTCCACTGTGGGTGCACTAGTTCCCCCTCATGCATACCCCTTTGCATCATCTGATTTGGCTACAATAGTCAACCCTAGAATAGATGTTTCCTTGGATTAGCTTGTATGGTTGAGTGATCCACATGCTAGTCAATCTCCGTTGTTGCTTTAGTTATTCATTGTGATATCATTCATTGATGAATTTTTTATGTAGCTTGAATGGAATTTAGCTTAGGAAATTTTTATTAAATTTCATGCTTTGATTCTTGTAACTATTGTAGGGTGTCCTAACAAAGAGGTTAGGGTCACGAAGGAGGGAAACATCCCTGAGACTTGTAAGTGTGTTAATTCATTGTGGAAAAAAAATTTAAGAATGTTGTTTCATTTTCTAATCTCCCAAAAGAAAAACCATACCAAGATGCAAGAAGACTCTAGTCTTTTATTGGAGTAAGAGAAGTAAGATCGTCTTCAAGAATGTGCATAATAGTGGCAAGGGTGGTAAGGGTGGTAGTGGTTAATGAATGACCAATGAGTTCCATTTTGTATCTAGAACAATAGATTCCATTATTCCATGTTTTGGCACGAGGTTCTTGTTGGTGTACATGTATAATTTTCCCTCACATGCATACTCATTCCACTTTGCATGCATGAGCGAGTTCATTCCACTTTGCATGCAAGATCTAGTTCATTCCACTTTTCATGCATGAAATATTCACTTGACTTTGCATGTATGAGGTAGTTCACTCCACTTTGCATCCATGAGCTAGTTCGATCCACTTTGCATGTAGTTAATCCTATCATAGTTGTACGACTAATTCTTATATAATGTATTCAATTGCATTGTATTGTAATGGATTATTCATTCATCCTTGTTGGAGTTACTTCACAGACACCTAGGATTTCTTTTTCCTAAGGTTTTTCCTTGTTTATTAGTTATAATTAGTCATTATCTAGTCTCCTATAATTTAGGGGATAATATTCCACCTGGAGAATATTTTTTTTCAGTTGACACTTCAGTTTGACTAGTTGAGTTGAGTTTCGATGTTGTATTGGTTTTGTCACCATGCAACATTGGGATCATCACCATGCTAATTCGAAATTTCCTTGGTATCATCACCAGAGGGGCACATTAGCCTTGATTCCCTGATTTAACTCCTCACTACTCTCTGTTCAGTCAGTTAACTGAAGACTAGTTGACTAGTTAACTCAACTAGGTGGCAGTTCACTCCCGTAACTGTCTGAGAGACTAGCCTAGGTGGAAGTTCACTCCCGTAAATGTTGGTGTGTGTCCAGATCACTCTAGACCACCACTATGGTGCATTGGTTATCCTCCAGTCGAACTCATTGAGTTATACAGAGTATATCATGTGTAAATTATTCATTATTCACAATGGTTAATGATAATTCTTCCATTCTTTCTCTCTTTCTTCTTCTTTCTCCAATTCTCTCTGCAAATGTGTGTATTATTGTTTAGATAGATCTATTATGTGCAGGTTCAACACATTTACAATCCTTTGATGATTATTATTCTTTTAGAGGAGAATGAGAATTCAATTGATCTATTCTTTTTTTCTTCTTCTTCTAAAATTCCATTGTATTAATATTCTATTAGATTCTAAATCTTACAAGTGTGCAAACATTTCTACACGGTATTAGAAAAATATTGAATCTAAGGAGTATAGAGAGTGGTTTTGCAAGTGGACTTCTTCAAAAAATTGAAATCATTATTTCTACAACTCAAGCTATGTGGTGTAGTACATGCATGCACGAAGAAAAAAAATTGATTAAATGGAACATACTCTTCACACCTATTCACACCTTGATCTTGTTCACATTGATGTATTTAACATCAGACAGGTACTTCCACATTGGCTTGGTGTCTAGCATGTGGAAGTCATCACTAATACCTCTCAGGACTTAGGGAATTTAATTTAATTGAGTGATAATTAAAGTGAATGACCTTTTAGAATTAATGGAGTTTAATTAAGTTAAATTCCTAAGTTTTTGTCATTAGTAACTTAAGTGAATTAATTAAATACTATACATTAGATATAAAGTGAAGGTGGTATTTAATCTTGACCCTTGATCACTTTGGAGATCTAGGGTTTTGGATTTAGGGTTAATTCAACATTATAAAAGGTAACCTAAGTGGAAGGATGAGACACACAGAAAGAACATTAGATCAAAGAAGGAATATTTTCTCATGTTCTTGTGTCACAAACTGAATGAGTGAGTGATATATCATTGATTGGGTGAGAAGGGAATTTTATCCAAGTGTGAGTGGGTAGGGGATGAGGAAAGGAGAAAAGGAACAACAAGGGAGATAGCAATCAGGTAGGCTAGGCTATTTGTTACTTTGTATGATTCCTCAAGTGGGCCATTATCCAAGGATGTGAGCCCAATATTTTATTTAATAAAATCAAGAGAGGTATTGGTTTTCCCTTAGGGGTTTTTCTTGGGGTAATTTACCTACAAATCTTGTGTGCAATGTGTATGGTTTTTGTATTTATGCTTTTGTTGTAATTCGTCAATAACTCTATTGTGATTTTATTCAATAACTAATTTATTTTGAGTTAAGTTCCTGGTGTTGGGTTAGGAAAATTAACATGGTATCATAGCTTGGTATTTGAAAGAGAAACTAGGTTGCACAATTGTGATTTGGAAGCATTGAATTTTTTTTATTTTGGTTGTAGGATACAAGTAAAGACAAAAAAATAAAAAATAAAGGAACCATACAGTAGTTGTACAAAAACCACCATAAAAATACGACTGCATGGATACCTTCCATGTGTTAGTTCATACGCTAAGAGAACATACAATCGTATGAGGTAGAAGAGTAATGTGGTCGTGGAATAATGAAATATGCGTGAAGCATGTTGCTCAGAGAGAAGTCGTGTGTGTGTGATGTGCTGAGACCCAGCCAGAGGTGAAGGTTTGGTGCAAGAATCAGGTTGAAGCTAAGAGAAGACAACATGAGTGAGGAAATATGTTGAGAAGTGTTGGCATTGGATCAGGAGTTGAGCATTGTTAGAGATATCCATACAGGTTTGTAGAAACTAATGGTAGTGCCTTGTGAGTTGGGTCAAAATATTTGTGGCTTTTTAGATTGGGTGATCAAGGAGGAAACAAATAGAGAGGAGATGAGAGTGTTGGGAGGATTTGGGCTGAGAGAGGTCGCACGACAGAGGGATTTGGAGTCTTAGTTGCCATAGCAGCCACCGGCTAGTTGGTAGGGGGCTTCCACCAAAGCAGCCACCAACTACTAAGAAGTGCACGGGTGAAAAGGAGCTAAAGGCCACATGGTGAGTGTTGAGCAGCTAATGTCGTGGTGGTAGGTAAAGGTATTTGTCGATAGGAAAATGAGATGATAAGATATAATGGGATATAGAAGTGGGCGTGTAGAGGAGTTGTGCATGACTAGGTAAATGGTAAGGGGGGCGACAGGAAGTCAGTCGCCAATAGCGGTTGACCAACAATACTATTTATAGAGGTCATGGACCATCCCAGGCAACCAAAAATAGTGTTGAAACAACCTCTAGTAAAGGATAATGTGGACCAACAGGGCCGACTGTCATCTTAGATTTCCAAGTCAGTCGTCAGGAATCCTGAGAGGGTTTGGGTAGCTGCAGAAGTCACCGAGAAGCTAGCATAAAGCTAGGAAATCCCAAAAAATTACTCAAGTAGTAGAATAAGGATGTGAGAATCCCTTAGCATCTTCTGGCAAGGGTTCGAGGAGTGGTAAATGTGTCCCAGGAAGAAAGCAACCAGAAGTAGGTCCGGGCAATGGGAACCAATTTTTTTTTTGGTTGAGTGGCTTATTGAGCAATGGTAAAAAACAATGTGGCAGAGAACAAAGAGAAACTAGATCATAAGGTTGAGTAGCTCAGATGGAGTCATCCTTTAGGTTCAAGTGGGAAGGAGCATCCTCCCAAATCTGTAAATAAGGATTCATGGTATGAGATGGCCATGTAGGATGCTTAGGAGTAGGACGCTTCTAGGAGCATGTTCAAATGAAATAATCTTTGAAGAGGGTTTAAGCGAGAGACAAGGATAATTTTTGTTTTAGAAGGAGCATATGATCAGGTGGATTGGAGAGAAACCATGGTAGTATATTTGATAGAGAAGAGAGAGACACCTAAGAGTGGTAGAAGTACCTTCCTCACCAATAGGGAGTGTTGATTTATTTAACATCAGACATGTACTTCCACATTGGCTTCGTATCTAGCATGTGGAAGTCATCACTAATATTAACCTCTCGGTGCTTAGGGAATGTAATTTAATTGAGTAATAATTAAAGTGAATGACCTTTTAAAATTAATGGAGTTTAATTAAGTTAAATTCCTAAGTTTTTGTCATTAGTAACATAAGTTCATTAATTAAATCCTAGCCATTAGATCTAAAGTGAAGGTGATATTTAATCTCAAAACTTTATCACTTTGATATCTAGTGTTTTGGATTTAGATTCAATTCAACATTATAAAAGGAAGCCTTGAGTGAGTGACATCTCATTTATTGGGTGAGAATTCATCCAAGTGTGAGTGGGTAGGGTTGAGGAAATGAGAAAAGGGGAAGCAAGAGAGATAGAAACTAGGTTGGCTAGGCTATTTTTTGTTTTGTATGATTCCTCAAGTGGTCCATTATCCTAGGACAAGAGCCCAATATTTTATTTAATAAAATCAACATAAGTACAGGTTTTCCCTTAGGGTTTTTTCCAGGGGTAATTTACCCAGAAATATTGTGTGCAATGTGTATGGTTTCCACATTTATGCTTATAGTATAATTATTTAATAACTTAGATGTGATTTTATTTGGTAGTTGATTTATTCGGAATTAACTTCCCGGTGTTGGGTTAGGAAAGTTAACAGTTCGCAGTGACATCATGGGCCCATTCCCTCACCCATCCATGAGAAAGACCAAGTATGTGTTGAACTTTATTGACGATTGGTCAAGGTACACCTGGATATATTTTCTCAACAAAAAAATTGAAGTGTTAGGATATCTCAAAGACTTCAAATCACTTTCAAAGAAGCATTCAAGGAAAGGGATCAATATCTTGCGTACAAAAAATGTGGGGGAGTATGTGAACAAGGATGTCCAACATTTATATGCAGAATCATGTATTGAGTTGCAAAATATGTTCCATATACTCCACAACATAACGTAGTTGCTGAGTGGAAGAACATATCTTTGAAGGAGATGGCCAACTGCATGCTACAATTTAAATCCCTTTCTCCCAAGCCATGGGATGAAGATATTAATTGTGCAACCTAAATACAGATTAGATTTGATTTGATTAGGAAATAATTTTTTGATTTTCCATAATAAATTAAAATCATCTATTAACTTCCAGACAATAGTTTGACCTTTCAAAACACCATCCATATCTTTAAATTTAGTTATATCATCCCTTTCTTTTATTAGCATATATTTATATGATTCCTGTCGAATAAAATTTCCATTTTTGTCCCAACATGAGGGTAGTCCCATTTCAACTAATTCCTTGTATCTTTTCATGAAGGTTTTAATACTTTAATAAATCGAACTACATTTGTTTTGAGGTTGTCGAACCAAATTCTTATTTTCTAATACCTTTGTAACATCCATAATTATAGAATTATAGTCATTGACACCCAAAGCATTTAATTGATTCCAAGTCTCAGATTTAAGGCTTTTAGGAAGAGATGACAGTTTTTTAATAGAATCGACATTGACATAGGATATACTGGACCCATTTTCAGATACCATAGCCCTTTTGTCAAAAAGATAGTTTTTTCACACTAGGAGACAAACCCAAGAAAATAATAGGTTTGGGGAATTATGAATTTACCCAAGTTCAACTCCCATATATGTAAATAATGATGTGAAACCCTAAATCTATCACAAGCTAACTTTCTTAACTCATAAGGATAAAGCTGTGATAGAACGGTTTCAAAACTTTGACAATCACGATTAATTAGGAATTTTTCATCAGAGGGTGATGGTTGACTAGAATGGATACCTTTCTCCATCTATCCTTATTTTAAACAATAAGAACATATTTGAAATAAGGAAATGAGAAGACTATTTGAACTTATTTGTCAAAGGAGAATTTGACTACTTTTATTGGAGTTTATTATACTCATAACAATGTTTACCGTGTGCATTTACCTTTGGGGTTTATTTTTTTATTTATTTTTTAATTCCTTTGAATTACATCGATGTCTCACCTTTTTTATTTGGCTTACATCACCATGCTAGTTGTCATCCATTTGTGCATTTAGGGGCTAGGATAAAGTGGCTTGGTAATACCACCATGCATACTGAAATGAATAAGGTTATGACACGTTATCATCCATTAATACAATGGTTTATAATTTAGGCCTCCGACCCCATTTATCCAACATGCACTTTCACCGACTGAAATAAACCAAGACCATCTATTTTGGATCTATATTTTTGGTTTGATCATGTCCATTGAATTTTCATTTCAAACCTTGTCTGTTCTATATTGTATGTACAAAAATATGACAAAAAGTTTCAGTATACAAGGTATCTAACCTAAATTTAGGAGTGAATGATGGGGAAAAATTGAAGTGAATGGAACTCAAATGGAACCATTGTAAACCACTTCATGTTGAGCAAACAACTACATGATCTACATTCTCTATCTACATCAACAATGAGGCTACATACCAAAGACATTACGGGGTCGACCCCTCCTTGGATGCACAAGTGGGGTCGGTCTCTCCGTGTATGGGTCTAATCCTTTGTGAATTATCCTTACTAGAAGGTGGGATTGGTCCTCTACATACCCAATAGGATAGAATTGAGAATTAATTAGGGTTTTGAACAAATACATCCGCCATTGTTAGGGTTCCGTAACTTTTTGTTGAATCTAATTCCTAGATCTTGCAACTTTCCATAGATATCCCAAAGAGACCTTCTTTGATACCAATATGATATGTAAATTTTCGTGGATATTCCATCGAAATGCTTCATCAAAATAGATCTTAAACTATTATGAAATATTAGATTTTTTCATTTTATTTCCTTACATCCCATATTAGTTAATTACTAGCTTTGCCTAAATTTATGAAATAAACGAAATGTAAAAATGAAAGAACATGAAAAAAAATACAAACCATCCACACAATGAACACGAGATTTGACATGGGAAACCCAATACAGGAGAAAACCCAACTAGAAGGTGAGGCCTATGCTTTTCTCTCTTTGCCTTAGTTTTAAAAATGCACATTCAAAGGAATGGGAACTTACTATGGAGTTATATTTTGACGTTATGGCCTAAATGACTACTACATAATCCTCCTCCTCCTCTATTATGTTTGCAAAATACCACTCTTATATGTTTTTCTCAGCTATAGAACAAGATACAATACAAAATAATGGAATACCCTTATCCTCCTAGTGGCCTGATAACCATCTAGGGCTAGGATTTTGACTTCATCAACCCTCAATTGGGATAAGGTTTTGAACCTTCTAGAATATTTTTGAAAGTCCACACATGGATAGCCCCATATGTGTGAGTAATGGGGGTTGACATGGCATCCTCTCATACTATGGTGGTCAACACAATAGGCCAACTTGCGAGAGGCATGAATTTTGCATGCGCGCTTCGATTGACGTCATTTTTGCGACATTCGGAAGGTCTATGAGTGTGGATCAACATCAAAAGGTATCAACTAAAGCTGAGACATTTTTTACAACAAAAAATGTCATTTTTAGCCTAAAATGGCTCTAGAAGATTTCAAACCCGAGTTTTATAAACTGGGACCTGTCGTTAAAATGAACCTGCAAGTTGATTCCTCCTATTTTTTCCACTCTAAAAGCATAAATATAGATGACAAATAATATAATGATCCAACTCCAAATAAGCACTTCTTATGTTTGTTTTTTTTTAAATATTGTTGTTTTTGTAATGGCCCTTATGGTCCTTGTTTATGTTAAGGTTTAAATAACTTATAATTCAATTCTTACATTATCTTAGATTCTTAATCGAGGGAACAAGTCAATTCACACACTAGTTAACATAGGACATTTATACATTTTTTTGAAAATTGAGTAGTAACATCTCTTCTAGTCAGCTTAACAGTCAACCAACTTATATTTTCTCTATGAATATGTATATATGAGTAGCTAAATTACTAAAAAAAAGGATTATATTAGTTGATTAATTTTGATAGTTGCTTGCTTATTCTAGTAATGTTTAGTGAGGTGTGAGATTGTTGAACAAAGAATTTTCTAGAAAGGAAATATCAGAGAAAAATGCATTCAAACAAGTAAATGAATCTCCTCTTATTTATTCTCATTCATTTTAATTATGTTAAATTAAATCAAGTTACTAGCAATTAAAGAAGCAAATTTTACAGGAAAAATTAGAAACACAACCAAAAACTTACCAAGGAAGAAATAAAAAACCATGCTTTAGGTGCACCTGCATAGAAAACATACACATATAAGCACACATGTGTCACTATGTGCTCAAGGACCCATGAAACTCCCTAATACTTTTGAATGGGAAAGCTTGTAGATGCACTTAAATAAAATAAACAAGTGTGAATTTCTTGATGGAGGGAAAAAAGTCACAAATTTGAAAAATTCAAGCCTCTAAACTATGGGTTAGGGAAAAATAGCAAATTAAAATATGGGATATGAAATATTAGAAATCACTAGAAAATAGAGAATAATTCCTAAATCCGACCAAGGAAGAGATTTAATCTCTTTTTCCTGGTATGGATGGCATTATGTTCTCAGGATATTTGTTCACTAGGTAACCAAATGAGCCCTCTTCATGTGGTTGGAAAGATGATGTAGACATAAAATAAACTAAAATAAAAACTAATATATCATATTCTATCCCCAAGAAAGAATATGAGGAACCAATGGAACCTTAAAGATGGAAGGCTTAGGAAAAACTTGGAGATCCCCTTGCAACATTGGTGGCTTGATCTTTGAGTAGTAAGAGTAGAATCTAAGTGCTTATTCCACTTCTCAATGGTCCTACAAGCAACACAACAAACCAAAGAATACACTATTCCATACTACCAATTATTGTTCGAAGCTGTTAGCCCAAAAACTAAATGAAAAGTGTTCAAATGAAAATTTATGAGGGGGGGAGAAAAGAATATCTTTCATTCACTGATGGAAAAGAAATTTTAAAAAATGCAATTTCACCTTGAAGAGTATTAAAGATGGCCTCCAATACTCTGTTTGATAGGTTCGTGATAAGGATAGCATAGGAATTCTCTCTAATGTTACACATTATTTTCAACAACATTTCCCGCTATGAAGTTTTCATATGGAGGGGAAATTTTAGAATAATAAAATTATAATGGCTCAAAGGAAGGTTTGGAGCAAGTGGGCTTCACAATGCTAGGAAAAAGTATTGTGTCATAACATTGATGACCTTGAATTTGTTTAAATGGAGGATGAAGGCCTCTATTTAGATATCTTCTTCGATCCAAAACATAGCTTTAATGAAGAAGTATTCAACATGTATGTATTAACTCCAAGTTTAGCCAAGGACCATTCAAATGAATGAGTTGGTTCAACTAGTATGGGCCCGAGTTGACCAAGAAGCTTCCTAGTGACCATCTCATTTATCGATCACGAAGTTAACAAAAATCATGTTGCAACAATGGATACATGCCTATTGAAGGATTAAGGGTACATATGCACACTTATTAAAGGGATAAGCGTGAAATTGTTCAAATAGTCAAAGTAACATTTGACCTCTAAATTCCATGTATAATTGGCATGGCCTCCAATGTTTTGAGCTCATAAATTATATTTGGAAGTGATTTGTGATGTACTCAATAAAAAGAACTTTTAAGTTTTGTGAGTAGACAAAAGTGGCATGATAAACCCTAAACCACCTATTTTTCAATTCCTAACACACTAAGTCAATAACCCTTAAACAAAATCCCATGAAACCTTAATCCATAAAATACAACCTTTAATAATTCCTAAATACGATACTTAATATATTTAGAAGACATTATATTGGACTTTTTTAGAATGTTTTGTGGACATTATTCATAGATAATTTTAAGGATGGAAATTTATTTTAAAATGTAGAAATTTTGGTGAATGTTACTAGTTCTTAATTTGAAAACTATAAAATGTTTGGCGATATTTATTTAAAAATATTCAAATTTATAAAGATTTTATATAGTTTGTATAAAATTTTGGAAATTTTTAAGCTAAAATAATTTTATCTTATAGAATTTGGGCGAATCATTTTTAGAAAAAATGGAAATTGGTGAATCATTTTTTGGGCATAAACATGGAAAATTATCCCATGGGCGATCTATAGCCCCAAAGATTTTCCCTGACGTTATTTTAAATGTTATTGCAGAACCTAAATTTTACATAATTTTGGAATAAAAAATGTTCAAACTTGAGTCAATTGGTTACAAAAGAGACCATTTTGATGGGGTGTTGAGATAAATACATTCCTTTGGTGTTTGTTGGGACATAACAAACCCAAAATCATGTATTGAATAGTAAAACATAACACAAGTCTTCTCCATGCCAAACAACCATTTTCATTCATCAAACATGGCTCTTGGCCACTACACACCATCACACTGAAAAACATCGTAGTTGGTCATTAGAAAAAATCCTCTTTGTTTCTTAAGAATAATTATCTCTCTCTCTCTTTCTCTTGCTCTCTCTTTTCTAGGATAGAGATCATAACAACAATATTAAGATCCTAATGGCCTACATTTTACTCTCTCTATTCTACAATCAATTTATGGAAAATTTGTCACCCCTTCCCTATCTCTAATCTTCTCATTTTACACTCTCTAACTTCATAATTTAGGGTTTCAAGATGTATAATATTCATAGTTATCAAATTTGATCATATCAAACTCATCTTTTCCTTTGTATTTTCCACGTGGCTTTTCATGATTATCAATAATGTCTTTGATTGCTAAATATTAACTTCAAATATCTCAATTTTCTTTTGTCATCATTGGGATCACTTTGTTTCACCAATGATGCTCCTGCATCAAAATCCTTAGGTTAATTGAAAAGTACATCCTTGTTACATGGTCAGACACCATCTTCAACATCTATTAATATTTTCCTTTTTCTACAATTACTTCATCTCTCTCTCTCTCTCTCTCTCTCTCTCTCTCTCTCTCTCTCTCTCTCTCTCTCTC
>SNQJ01S0001664.1:0-20518 GCA_010110895.2 Picea sitchensis | reverse complement strand
CGATAAAGAGGTACTTTTGTCATCCTTCCTTCTCATGTGTTAGCTTAGATAGATTTGAAAGGAAGTCAGTGACCATGTTAAGCATTTTCTGTCTAGAATTAGGGTCAATCTCTTAGAGGCGATCTACCTGTACGCAGGGAGATTTTCCTACAATAAGGGGTACACACTTCTCAAGGACCTTAGAATCCGTGGCAGGGATCAGTTCCCTCGTTAGGGATGTTGATCAGGGGAAACCCTTTCCATAGTCAATGGAACCCCAAGTAAGGCTCAGCATCCATGCCCGTCAGATCGATAGGGGGAAAACCTTTCTAGAATCTTTGGAACACAACATCATGAGAAATCCCTTCTCAACCCTCAACTTCCTACTACATGAGTCAGCCGATGACGTCTCAACAAGCGCAGTATCTGAATGTTATCCTAGGCCATGGTTTTTACCAAAACCCAGACCAGTAGCCTAACTTTTCCTGGCAACCTGGTGCCAACCAAAACCCAATCCACTATCCTTTAAATGACCCAATCTATCCAGATCTGTGTTGGCCTCCTATGCCGACCAAGTTACCCTCGAACATTCCAAATTTTGAGGGAAAACCTAATGAATATCCATGTGATCATGTAACTACCTTTCACCGATGGTTCTCATCCAACTCATTGAAATATGACTCCATACAGTTGTGTTTGTTTCAACGCACTCTCATCAGGAGTGCCACGAAATGGTACATTGAGCTCAATAGCTCAAGATACTCTACTTTTGGCGAATTGGCAATGGTTTTCTTAAACCATTTTCAATTACCTGTGAGATATGATGGCGGCACCGAATTGTTGGCCAACTTTGAGCAGACAAAGGCGGACCATATCTTTGATCATATCCTAGAATGGAGATGCTGGAAGAGTTTGATAAAGGTACCAATCCCACTGGATTTCTTGCTGGAGTGGTTCATCAATTCTTTGGTCCCTCAATTATCCAAAGACGTAGCAACGTTAGGGGTATTTTCATAAGAAGACGCGATAATGAGAGCTCAACAGCTAGAGATGATTTACTCTCAGTCTGGTTTACTTTACGAAATTTTTCCAGATGCACCGAGGTCTATACTTGACAATACCAGACAAAAGTCTGGACCACATGTTGATGGTATTGTCAGTTCAGCACAAGAAAATCCCATTGATCTGTTGTCAAACCAATTGCAACAATTTTCAATACAACAGACATAGGCTAGCCCAACTCCTAGTTTGGATACTCCCCCTACTCAGACGTTGGATGTACACAGTGTGCAATCGACGAACCCAAAGGCCAACCAGCAGGCCGAAGGGAAGAAAAAACAGCGAAAGAAGGGTAAGGGGGGTAAGAAACCCACCAATAATGATGGAAGGGGAAACACAGAGAGAAAGAAGTCGAAGTATCTATGTAACCTTTGCATGGAACACCACCCAACTCACCTGTGTCCTCGGCTCGTAGAGGCCCAAAATTTACTGGTGCAGCAACAACCTATTGTGTTAATGAACCCATTTCCACATGGGAAAAATTTAACTCAAGCCTCTGCGAACGCGGATGGGGGAAGTCAAGGACCCCCTTCATAATCTAGTAATCCCTCGACCTCGAATATTTATATGTTGAAAGGTGAAGCTCACATAGCTACTAGGGAAAATGGTTATGGAACGCCAAGTACTACCGAAAAGGGTAAAGAAGACGAAAACCCATGTGTTCCTCTCCAGATCGAGAGAACGATGGGTGAAACAATGACACACATCCCGAAAGGGGCATTCAATAAGGCTTCACATAATCCAAACGTGAGGGTTTCCCAAAACTACTCTGTGGTGGAGGATTTGTCACAAACCCCTTGCATGATGTGTTCTTTGGAGGTCCTCCAGAGCTGCCCTTCGCAGAGAAAGGCTCTGCTAGCCGCCTTAGGATCCACTGAGACATGTAGTCTAAAAACTATCACGCTTGATACAACTGACTTCAAGCCTCCTCTCCCATACCACGTCACATTTCAGATAGTAGTGGCTCACCCCACGAAATCTTCTACCCGAAATATTTTTCGTACGATGGTTGATGAGATGCCTCGACATGCATGATGTCGTCGGCGTGTTGGAAGGCCATTGGCCAACCCATTCTGTCTCCTTCACCTACTCTTCTTACGGATTTTGATGGTCATTATTTTAGACCACATGGAATCATTCCTTATTTCCCCGTGCAGTTAGGAGGGAAGACCATGTGTGTTAAAGTTGAAGTGGTCGATGTGGCTCTCGACTACAACCTCCTGTTAGGAAGAAGTTGAAAATATTCCATGCAAGCAGTGGTTACCATAGTTTTTTGGGTCTTGTTCTTTCCACATGAGGGTCGAATCGTGACCATTGATCAATTGTCCTTCTCCAGACCTGACCCTTCATCAGGGGCATCCATGATCCCGATGATTGATAACCCATAGCCCAACGTCGTCAATGTGGGGGTTGGTTTGTGCCCACCTCTCATGGGTACTTTCGATTACTCGCCTCCTTCCAGTGATTTCAAAATGATATCGGTTTTCCCCGACCAGCCTAAGGCTAAAATATTTTCAGTTTCATCGTTCTGCATGACTTACTTTAATGATCTGTGGATTCTTCCTTCCCCATCATCCATGATGGAAGGGACAGGGCACCATGGAATTTCCATGCCCTTATCCACGACAGAAGTTGTGTACTCTATAATCCAGCAAGCTTCCGCTAACCCTGATCTAAATCCCACACAAGAGTTAGATCATGCCCGGGCTCAAGGTTCCCTTTCCACTACCGATTCCTTGGACTTGGTCTTTCCCTTTGACGAGGTGATTTTAGAGGCATTGATTGGTCCAGACAGACCCTGGAATGATCTCCATCACATATCATATTTCCTCCTAGAGTTAGGAAGAATAGAGGCAGGAGAATTTGTGTTGACTATGACTAGAGATAGGTCTTGTCCTATCAATCCTTTAGCTACACATGAAGTTTATGACGAAGGTAATATGGAAACCATCGCTAAAATGATACCTATCAATATCTGCATAACCCCTAGTGTCATGGAGAATGTCTTCATCGGAGAATATTGTTCCCCTGAGGAGATTTAGATCTATACATATTTATTTAAAGAATTCCATGATATTTTTGCCTGGTCTTATGAGGAAATGTTAGGCATTGATCCAAGAATCGTCGAACATGAGATTATGACTTACCTTGACGCCAAGTCAGTCTGGAAGAAGCTTCGTCTGATCAATCCTTAGAAAGAAGCAGCTATTAAGGCTGAAGTAGAGAAAATACTCAAAGCTGGTTTCATCTACCCCGTCTAATTGACTCAATGGGTGTCGAATCCTGTTCCAGTCAACAAAAAGTAGGGTACGATTTGTGTATGTACGGAATTCTGTGATTTGAACAAGGCATGTCCAAAGGATAATTTCCCCACCCCATTTATTGACCAGATTGTCGATGAATGCGCAGGCTGCGAGGTATTTTATTTCATGGATGGTTTCTTGGGATAGAATCAGATACAGATCAAACTCGAGGACCATCATAAAACATCTTTTATATGTCCATGGGGTACATTTTCTTATCAGAAGATGCCTTTTGGATTGAAGAATGCTATAGCCACTTTTCAGTGGGCCATGTCTTTTTCTTTCCATGATCTTAAACACCTAGTCGAGGATTATTTCAATGATTTAGCATCACGATCTCGTAAGAGAGTTGATCATCCCACACACCTTCGACTTATCTTTGAGCGATGTCACTATTATCGGATTCACTTGAATCTAAAAAAATGTAGTTTTTGCATGACGTCGGGTCATCTACTAGGTTTCATAGTTTCAACAACAGGGATCATGGTCGATCCTCTAAAGCTTGAGGCAATAGTTTAGTTGTCTCCCCCATGCACAGTCCCTCAACTTCAGAGTTTACAAGGAAAAGAGAACCTTTTATGGCGTTTCATCGTAAACTATGTCGAGATCACAAAAGGGTTCATGTGTTTACTAAATAAGGATGTTCCTTTCCATTGGGATGAAGCTGCTGAACACTCTTTTGAAGTGTTGAAACGCGCCTTCACGTCTGCCCGCCTGCTTCGGCCACCTAATTATAATAAAGTTTTATTATTGTAATTGGTTGTTGTAGAGTCAACCATCGACATGGTCTTGGTTCAAGAGGACAATTTTATTGAAGAGAATGTGATTTAATACCTAAGACGAGGCCTAGTTGGACCAGAACTCAACTACTCCCATGTTGATAAACTTGTGTTGGCAGTAGTTCATGTTGTCCAACGGTTTCGTCATTATATCTTGTTTCACAAGACCATCATCATTGTTGTTATGAATCCATTCCAATATGTGTTGACATGACGTGTAATTGGCGGAAATATCAGTATATGGATAGTTATCCTCCAGGAATTTGACTTGGATTTTGTTTCGGAAAAATCCAAAAAGTCGTTGGTCTTTGGGGAACTCATCTCGGAACTTCCGGTCGAGTCAGGTGATGTTATACCTGAATAGTCGCCTATTAAAGGAGATATTTTTTTGATTGCATATTTAGACCCTTGGTATGGAGATATACTAGTCTATCTCTAGAATTTGAAGTTCCCCGCCTCTGCTTCTCATGATGAGCGTAGAAGTATACACTATCAGGAAAAAAACTATCTTATTCTTGAAGACACTTTGTATCGTCGAGGCATAGATTGCATCCTTCGTCGATGTCTCACCCATGAATAAGCAGAACTTGTGCTTAATGACTACCACACTGGAGCATGTGGTGGTCATTTGTTTGGGTTGGCAACATCCCAAAAGATTCTACAAGTCAGTTACTATTGGCCGACGTTAATCAAAGATTGCATTGAATCGGTCAAGAAGTGCCACCCGTGTCAGATATTCTCACGGAATATGAGGGCACATCCTGCTCCCATGTTTCCCGTCATCATAGTTGGACCCTTCACCAAGTGCGGGATTGATTATACTACATGACACCCCCCCTCAGCCAGGGGGCACCGTTATATCATTGTAGCAGTAGACTACTTCACCAAGTGGGTCGAAGATATGCCAACATTCAAGGATGATGGAGAGACAACATCTCTCTTCTTGTTTAATCAGATAATAGCAAGGCTTGGCATATCGAAGGAGATTGTCACTGACCATGGTAGTCACTTCCAAAATAAAATGATGTTTGAGTTAACGTCAAAGCTAGGGTTGAGACAAGAACACACATCACCTTATTACCAACAAGCGAATGGTTAGGTGGAAGCTGTGAATAAGTCACTCAATACCATTCTATAGAGAACGATCAATTCGACCAAGTCAAATTGGAATTTGATGTTATACTTGGCATTGTGGGCCTACCAAACGTCTGTAAAGACTGCCACTAGTTTATCGCCTTTTCAACTCGTTTACAGATTGGAAGTAGTCTTGTCTATAGAATGCTAGATCCCATCTCTTAAGTTGGTAGTACAGTTATTGATAGACACTTCACCGCTTGAGGAACACTTATTATATCTCGAGCATCTCGATGGGAAATAACGCGATGCAGCCTTGGCTAACAAGGCTCACAAAAAGGAAGTCAAGTGTTAGTATGATCGGTCCGTTTGTCCTCAAATTTTATCCGAAGGTGACCTTGTCCTGGTCTATGACCAAGATACGGATCCCATGGGGGCAGGCAAGTTCAAACCCATGTGGTTCGAACCATTCATTGTAAAGGAGGTATTAAAGAAGGGCACTTATCATCTGGTTGACTTTGAAGGGAAAGCTTTAGCGAAGCCTAGAAATGGGATCTACCTTAAGAAGTATTTCTCATAGGTGGGTCACCTTGGGTGAATTCTTGTATATATGTATAGTTCTTATACATTTTAATTTTTGTCTTTTGTTTTATGGGCGTGTCATTTTTTATGTCAACTTTTTCACTGTGGTAGATGTCAAGTGAATTAGACCTGTTCATTAGATTCGTAGATGGTGCTAGATGGCACACTCAGAGACTTGCTTCTGCAGCTTGGGTGATCTTCACACCTCAAGGCTAGTTGTTATCTTCTGGAGGTATCTGTTTAGGTGATGCTACAAAAAATGTCATCGAATACAGTGCAGTAATAGAGTTGCTTTGTGACGCCTTGTCACATGGTATCTCTTACCTCTGGGTCTACTTAGATGCACAATTGGTTGTGTCCCAGTTAAATGGGGTTTACCGTGTTTATGATCCTACTCTACATCGACGATTCCTTAGGGTACGTATCTTAGAACATTGTTTTGATTACATTACATATATCCATGTTCCTAGGAGATTGAATCAAATGATAGATACTCTAGCTAATCAAGTATTAGATTGGCATATTGCACACATGTAAGAAAAAACACACACACGCACATGTAAGTACATTTGTAAATAAATGTAATCCATAAGACATAAAAAGATGTAAATACGCATATATATATATCAAAAGTCTCAGAGTACATAGGTCGGCGCAAGCGCCTCAAAAATATGTCCAGTATACGTCATGGAGCTTATGCCCTAAAAAATATACAAAAAAGTTCCCTCGACACGTAAGTGGTCCATCCTAAGCTAAGGGTGGGGCCTGTTAGACCTACCGTAGTGAACCACAATTTTTTCCAAACACTGGAAGAGTTGGACCCAGGTCTATGGCACCCCAACAACATGAGGTTGCATAGATGGCAGGAGATCCTCGATCTTGGCCATGGGAACAGTACGAGTGAATGTGGTCAAGTTCCACTCCACTCATCTCAAAACTCTCTCAGCCTCCTCGACTAGAGGTACCCCTGCTGGTGCTACGACAACCGCTAATGGTACTGCCTTTGGTCGTGGATGGTGCATGCTCCACGCAAAATCAGCTGGATGCACTGGTCCGACATCTATACATAATAGATACATAGTTGTCAGATACTCTGTTACGCNAACAAACATACCTATCTCTCCTCGTTCTGCTCTGAGAGGTACAAGTATAACAGGATCCTTGGAGAAGTTGATCCCGACATAAGGGTAGTCCTCTATAGCCAGAATCTTCTGAGACCACTAGTTGAAAAAAGCATCGTTGAAGGCCTCAATAGTCCTCCCTCCACCCTGTCGCGGCAACAGTGTCAACCATCTTCACACTGCTGGGAGAGAGGCCACGTGCCCTCGTATTGTCTCTCGCAGACTGAGACTGGGTACCCTCTCAAAGAAAAAGGAACATAGAATAGTCTCGAACCCGAATTTTTTGTTATTCCACATACGACACTCTATTAGTTGTCTCTTCATGCAATCCAGCATGGTTGTGCTCCAGTCGAACACTCATGCATTTAAGCATTGTACAACACAATGCATGTACGCCCGGGAGGCCTGATGTAAGGTCGCGGATCTAGTGATCCGTCCAATAAGTAAAAATATCACTTGCAGTGATAGGTTGGAAATCTTATGGATCGACACCTTAGAACCCACTTTATTTGTGCCAGCCTTGCAGTGTAGCCCGATCAATTCGTCTATGTTATGAGGCCCAGGAGGAAAAGCATGAAGGTTGACTCGTTCCCCTCTCCTTGAGAGGCTAGTTAGAAAATAGATATCCTCAATCGTTGGAGTCAACGACTGTCCCTCAAGCATAAATGCCTTAGCATCTAGGTGCTAGTAATCTACCAAGGCGTTCAGTAGCCTAGGTTGTGACCTCATGAGTGGACACTAGAATAATTTCAACAACCCGCATTGTGCTAATACGACGAGAGCAGCAGGGTCTTCTGTGACCAAAGAATCAATGTCTTCATGCTCACTTTCTCTCCAATGGACACACATCCTGCAAAGTGACAAGTTCAAAAGAGAGTTAAACTATTGTTTTTCAAAAATTTCCATGTGTTTGAGGGTGTATGCGGGTTGTGTTGAGCATAGTCGCGTATGAACGTGGGCAGGTTGTTTTCTACCCATGGGCATACGCGTGTTGTCCTTGGACAACCCGTGGGCATACGCGTGTTGTCCTTGGACAACCCGTGGGCATACGCGTGTTGTCCTTGGACAACCTGTGTACACACAGGGCCGCACCCTTTCTAAGAGTGTGTGCCCCCCAAAAAAATAAAAAAGAACAAAAAAGGAAGTATTGAATTGCAAGAGGGGTTGATTTATACTACATGGGCCGAGCAGAAGTTCGTTTAGTCCACTGAAGCTCCCAGAATAAAAAAAAATTAGCAAAGGGTTTTTTTGGGGGGTTTTGGTCAATTCTTAATTTGCAATGGTGATAATGAGCTGCCAAGCTTCTATTTATAGACTTTTTTGGCCATTTTTGTCATTTTTTCTGGCTTGAAAATCATTTAGTGTGGTTCTTGAGTTTCTCATTGGATGTTACGACTTACTCCACTTTTGGTTTGGGAAACTTTTCGAGTGATGGGTCACATTCTAAGGTCCTTTGATAAAAGTTGTTTTTCCAATTGTTTGCATTTAAGTTAGGATTCCACCTCCACTTGTTGCACCTTGTTGTCTTTTTCGCTTTACCATAGGGTTTACCCCACCAAATTGTGACATGGAACCATCATTACTGCTCTAGAAGTGTCGTCATTTAGTGGTAGAGCCTATCCTCACATGGATGCCCTAGGTAGATCATGGTTGCATTTTGGTGTCCATGTCGTCGCTAATGACTATAGGCTCGGGAGTCCTTTTAGCCTTGTCTTGATTACGAGTTTGAGCCTTCACATGTCTGATGTATTCTCACTTTTGGCCTCACCCTCGGGACTCCCAAAAAAAAACGACTCTTCTTTTAAGCCCTTTTCAGACCCTCTAAACATGAAAATATTGTCGAGCAATCTTGTTGCCCTTCACGCTCACCAAACTAAAATTTGAACACACGTCTGTCCGGTGGTAGTTTACCCCTTTTTCGGTCTGAATGGTCAATTAAACAAATAAAGGTATACTCTAGGAACTTTGGTTTGCTATAAGAGTATTCTCAGGTATAAGTTTAACCCTTTTTCGGGTCTTAGAGACTAAATTTATGAAAAAGGAACTCTCACGGAGTCCATAGTTAAGATTTTTTCAGACTCCCTAAAGGTGAAAATATTGTCGAGTGAGATTGTTTCTTCATGCTCATTAAATCGGTCCAGAAGAACATCCATTACGGAGTCCATAGTTAAGCTCTTTTCAGACTCCTTAAAATTGAAAACATTGTCAAGTGATCTTGTCTTTGTCACACTCGTTAAAATGGTTTTGAATAGACGTATTTTCGGTGCTAATTTATCCCTTTTTCAAGCTGACTAGACTATCTTCGAAAAAGGTACCCCAATGGAGTCTTCTTTTGCACTTTTTCAGACTCTTTAAAAATGAAAAACCACTGAGCTTACCTTCTCTGGGCTCGTTTAAAATCACATTAAAGGATGTTATCATTGTGTCCTATTAATCACATTTTTATTCCTGTGTCTTTGGCCTAATGCTAGCTCCATCGTTCTCTCAACCGAACCTATGAAGCATGCATTATACGCAATCCTTGTAGAACTTTTCCTTTGCATCTTGACACCTTGACCCATGGAGGAATTTTCCCGAGTGTCCTTTCCCTGCACATGTCTCCTTTCTCTGAACATTAGCGTGTTCCTTGCGATTGGAACTAGTATTCTTTCGAAACTCATTCCTCCTTTGTAATGTAGCATTCTTTTATTCCTTTTCAAACTTTCAAAATATTGAAAAAGACAAAAAATCAAATATCCCCCAAAAAGAGGACGGAAAAAGTATTTTCTTTATGGCAGCACAATGAGTCACCCTTGGACAAATCACATCCTTCCATTTTTTCGTCAAGATTTGGGATTTTATATGACCTTAGGAAGTTGTTCTCATAACATAGAGTTGTGTCCTCCTCCATTTGGTTATTCTTCCAAACATATGGAGAGTTTGTGTTGCCTCCTGCATCATGAACTTATGTCAATGACATGCTGCATGAGTCTAATCATTAGTCGTGCTATTGTCCAAGGGAATTTTTACCCAACTTGAGTTGGCCTTTCTGCAGTTTGTCTCTTGACCTCATGCTCGACCATCCTGAAAGTCCAATCAAGTCCTTGTTCAAAATCAATGAAGCTCTTTGCCTGATCATCAATATCCTCTTGCCTGTTCCCTAATGAGCCATTGAAGACCTCTGGGTGGTGAAGTTGTACACTCACATTGTACTCCTACCCACGTTTTGAAGATTTTGAAGTTGTTGCTCGAGCTCTGAAGGCCTCATCTCCAGCCATCAGGGGTTATTTGGCTTCTTGAAGATGGATATTATACATGTATATCTTAGATTTTGAGATGTAGATCCATTGTGTATTGCTAATGGCTACACTTTATATAGTTATATGACATGGATCTATAGTGTATTTGATTGGCAACCACCATTTGTTTCATCCCGAGCATGGGTATGCCCGCCTCGGTGAGACAATTGTTATTTTTCAGATGGCACCTCCCGAACTCTGGTTTCGGGCTCACTCGCTTTGTATGTTGGTAAATATTTGTAATGTATTTCGGCCATCAGATGCTCTTCTAACCTCACACATTAGGGGGCATCTGTTATAACCCTAAATTGCACCACACATGCATACCTGGCATCGGGCCATCTTACTTACTATTTTTTCCAAGCCAATATTGAACAACTCTTCTTAAAAACCAAATTTTTGAAGATGTACACACCCTGCACCACTAATGTTCGCATATGTACACTATCTAAACCACTATTCCCCATGTACGTATGCTAGCTGGACCATTACAACCCGCATATACTCACAAAATTTGCAAAAAATAAAAAGTTGCAAGGGATTCATTGAGATTACGGGCTATTGGGTAGTTTCCCAACCAATTGACTGTCTATAGCCCGTCACCCAACCGAATAACCATCCTTTTGTCATATAAAATGAGGTGTTTTGGTATCATTCCAAGGAGAAACATATCTATAGTGAAACTTTGCTCATTTCATTTTCCCCCCTTGCCCTAAGAATTTGTAGCCACATTGTGAGTTTTGAGCCAGAATTGCCTATTCTTTCCCTTTTCCCTCATCCATAAGCATATGCCCATTCACTAGAGAGAAGTGTGAGAGAAAAAGGATACATGGAAGCAGTTGGAGCTTGGTGAAGAGGATCCCAGGACCAGGTTCGAGGAGCAGTTGTTGATCTCATTTTGTAAGTAACTCTGTGAGATTAATACAAAGAAGTACTTTTTTTGTCCCACCATATGATGTGTTCAATCTTCATGTTTGATTTACATTTTTTTATGACATCTAACCCATCAATCCATATATAGAATGCTTGGTCGTAGTTTCTTGTTTTTCTTTTAGTGAATGCAGGTCAGCCTTGGGAGGATATTTGAAGTTGAGAAGCGACTGAACTCATTGGGATCGACACCAAACGCGGAGTTTAAGGTAAGACTATCGGATCCCTATACTTTGTACTTTATACATGAATGTGGGGTGGTGTTGGGATAGTTGTTAAAAGTAGGAGACTTTAGACGGTTAGCTCTACCTGCACTTTAGAACCCTAGTGTAGTTCGTAGGGGGGTTTTAACACTATAGCAGTAGGATGCAAGGGTTTCCTCCAGAAGGCTATGAACCCTTACCTCCTAATTCACTAGAATACATCTACCGTGAAGAGGTAGAAAATCGCCCTGATGTTGGGAGTGTTGCTACTCCTTTGTTAGAAAAATCAGAAAGAGCCTTGGTTACGATTGAGGATCCCACTCCTCATACTACACCTATGTCAGAATCTCCATTGAACCACTCTTGGTTCGAGTAGACTCGTTTAGTAATATTATAGAAGAAGAAGTCCTGTGTTTTCCATTGAGACCAATTACTGAGACATATATGGGATCCACATAACCAATTTTTATTGATGAATTTAGGACCCCCTTTCATCCTACTAACGCAGTAGATCCACATCAAAAACATTCTTGTTCTATATGGAGGAATCCATCGAGACATGATTTTTATGAGCATTTTGAATACATTCGACAACTTATTAATCCTCATGACCCTCTTGTCGCTGATGTAGGACCATCTGGTGAGACTATTGATCATCCCATTGAACAGGTCATCGATCTTGATGTTACGTTAGCACAACTCCAACTCAATGCTAGATTCGTCACTTCTCATCATACACAAGGAACTTCAACTATTACTCCCACCGTTACACCTTTTCACACTACAACTCCTCATGTTCCACAAGATCCTGTTGGAACACCTTTACAACAGAGAATGTAGACCCTTTCCAGACATACACAACCAACTGCAGGACATATCCCGACTAGGGGGAAACCACCATCTAGTGGACCTATCCCTCCTGGGGGACAACCATCCTTTAGTGAGCCTACCCCTCTTAGGGGAAAACCACCTTTGCATGTTCCTTCTGGAGGACAACCTCCCTTTACTGGTCATACCCTAGTTGTAAATAAACCTATGGCAGGGGGGGAACCTTATTTTTCTGTAAACCCTTCACAATCCTGGAGAGTGCCTTCAGTAGGTACGTTTAATCAACCCTACCATGGGGGGAAATCATACCATAACCCACGAGGAGTATCAAATATTGTTCCTTCCAGACTATCTTTTGGACAGCCTTATCTGGGTGTCCCAAATCCCAGCTGGGGTCCTCAAGGACAACAACCTTATCCTCCCTAAGGTTCTAATGTTTATCCTCCCCAAGGGGCTAATGTTTACCCTCCTCAGGGAAAAAAATTTTACCCTCCTCAATGGAAAATTGTTTATCCTCCACAACCGAATCAACCGACTTATACTCCTTAGAATCAACCTAGTTTCACCATGCTCATGAATATTCCTCAACAAACATCGAATCCTGCCTATATTGGTCAACATCAAACATATATGGGAGGGCCTAGTGGATAAAATTATCCTCCTAAACTAGTTTATGGCCCCACTGGTGTCCCTATGCCACACCAGTATCACCCTCAGGTTAATCGACAATTACCCTTCCTTCCCACTCTGGATCTACTAGACTTGTCTCAGTTGACAAATGATCCTTTATTGCATTTTCCTTCTTGGCCAGTAATTCCTGCTAAGTTTCCTTTTGACATCCCCAAGTTTGATGGTAAGCCTAGAGAAGACCCAAACAACCATGTGATGACATTCCATTTATGGTTTTCATCAAACTCATTGATGGATGATTCTATACGTTTGCGTCTCTTCTAGCACACACTCACGGGCTCTGCAAACAAATGGTACATTGAACTTCAACGTGGCTCTTTTCAAGTTTTCAACTCCCTCACTATGGATTTTCTCACGCATTTTCAGTTACCCATCCATTATGAGATGAGTACTGAAATTTTAACCTCCCTTCGTCAAACGAATTTTGTGCATATCTCTGATCACATTCATGAGTGGAGACGACGGTGAAGGTTGATTAAAGTGACCATTCTTGACCAACTATTGGCAGAGTGGTTTACTAAATCTCTTTTACCCCTGATTTTTCATGATGTATCCATACGTGGTGTAGTCACTGAGGAAGAAGCCATTGCCCGAGCTCAATACTCAGATTTGGTTTACTCCCAATCGGGTACTTTGTATGAGTTGATTCCAAATGCTACCCGTACTCCTACTGATCCATCCAAACCTTCTTCCATGACACATGCGGATGGATTTATCGCTACCTTCAAATCCCAATATACATCACAGTTGAGCGGAAAAATAAATCGCTCTGTTTCAACACCCGTTACTAGTTCAACTTCACTCTCCTCTACCTCCCTCCCGACTCAAATCTCTAAGGTGAATGCAGTTCAATATGCCTCTTCACAACAATTCAGGGGTAATATGAAAACAAAAAATAAACCAAAAAAGAATAATAATAATAATGAACATCTCAAAACACAAATTCAACCACCTGCTGCTGAAAAGCAACCACGAAAAAAACCAAAATTCCCATGTCTTATTTGTGGTGAAGATCATTTCACTAGAGACTGTCCACATCGCAACAAAGTTGCAAAAATTTTCAAAGGGAATTCTCAACCCTCCATGTTAACACAACCTTTTCCTCAACAACAGTCCATGGTTTCTCAATCACTTTCCCCTCCCATGGGGGGCAGTTCCATCCATCCTCCTAGTGATGAAGCCTCGATGAGTGCTCATATCTATATATTCAATGGGATTGATTTAACCGCTCACACCACCACATACGACACACCAGATAAACCTGATAAAGAAAATATCACTAATGGTACTCCACCAAATCCATCTCCCACCTCTGTTAGTCCTCCATCTGGATCACTTCAAATAGAGAAACCTACTTTTGACTCTATCTTACGCCCTCCCAAGATCACTATCTGCAAGTCAACTTTTAATATTAGTTCATGTGCCGCCCAAAACTACAACATTGTTGAAGATTTGGCTCAAGCCCCGTGTGTTATGTCTTCTCTTGAAGTTCTACAACATCTCCCAAGTCAATGTATAATGATCTTGGCTACCATTGGCACCATTGATCCCGAGTCATCAAATAATATCACGTTTAACCTAGACAACTTCAAGTCACAACTTTCTCACCATCTTGCTTTTCAAATTGATGTCGTTGTTCATAACCAACACATTCACCGCACCATATTGGATGAGGGAGATTCCACTTGTGTCATGTCGTTAGCTTGTTGGAAAGGATTAAAATCACCTTACTCTTAACCAGTCTCCTACAATCGTACGAGCATTTGACGGGTGAGGTTTTCGTCCTCATAGACTCTTGCAGTCCTTAGCCATTCAGTTGGGAGGTAAGACCATCTCTGTCGATGTAGAGATAGTCGATTCTCCCCTTGATTACAACTTGTTATTAGGAAGAATTTGGTTTTATGCCATGATTGTCGTCACTTCATCGGTGTTTCGATGTGTACAATTCCCTCATCAAGGAAAAATTGTCACTATCGACCAATTAGACTACTGTACACCCGACACTCGCACTCTCGCCAGTAACAATATTCCTTTCTTGGGAGATACTAAGATCACTTATGAAAGTGTTGGTGTAGGTATTTTAAAATATTCTCCCCTTATGGGTACTTTCCCTGCACCACTTCCTCCCACCACACAACATATTTCCACAATCAATATGATTTCGACTATGGCCTATCGGTCTTTAGAATCATCTGATCCTTGGGTTGTGCCTAGTCCATTAGAATTCAATGCACTAGGTGACGCTATTCCACTTAGTCCAACTGAGGCTTCATACGATGTTGTCCAATCTGCCACTCCCTCCTTGGATGAACAACATTTATTGGCATCCAACACTTATTCATTGCCATCCTAGTTGAATTCCTTGTCCTCTGCTTTTGACTACATTTCACAGATGTTTCCATCAAACGAATCTGTTATGGAAATAATTAGTATCGACAAGGTACCTTGGGATGACAACCATCATCGATCTTCTTTTCTTCCTACTCTAGAATAAATTCAAGAGGATATACACTCTATCTTCCCCTTCGATGTTGTTAATTCTCCCCAATCTCCTATATTTACCCAGGATACTACTTCTAAGGGGAAATTAGGCAACATATCATCTACCATCACTATCGATATCTCGATCAATGAAGGTATCATGGGAAATGTTCATCTCGATGCTAATTGTTCTCCCGAGGAAGTGGCATCTTACACCACTTTATTTAAATAATTTTGCGATGTCTTCGCTTGGAGATACAAGGAAATGCCCGGGATCGATCCTTCGATCATTGTGCATGAAATAAAAACTTATCCAGGCATTAAAAATGTGTGACAAAAACTTCGCCCAGTTCATCCTAAGAAAACTGCGGCCATAAAGGCAGAAGTTGAAAAACTGTTAAAATATGGCTTTATTTATCATGTCCCCTTGACGGAATGGGTTTATATCATCGTTATGGTTGCTAAAAAACAAGGAGCCATTCGTGTTTGTGTCGATTATAGGGGTCTTAACAAGGCTTGTCCAAAAGACAATTATCCCAGACCCTTCATTGACCAAATCATTGATAATTGTGTTGGCAGCGTTATTTTCTCTTTCATGGATGGATTTTGAGGATATAACCAGATTGACATTCTACCCACTGATCAACATAAGACAACCTTCGTTTGCCTGTGGGGAAAATTCACTTATCGGAAACTACCTTTTGGTCTCAAAAATGTTGGTGCTACTTTCCAGTGGGCCATGTCGCATGCTTTCCATGATATCAAAAATATTGCGGAACCTTACCTCGATGATTTACCTACCCATTCATCTAATCAATTGGACCATGTTGGTCATCTACGAGCCATTTTTCTTCGATGTTGGTTCTACCGTATACATTCGAACCCCCACAAATGCATCTTCACTGACGAATCAGGTCGACTCCTTGGTTTTGTTGTCTCTAAATATGGGATTAGGGTGGATCCCTTAAAGATCAAATCTATTATTTCTTTACCTCTTCCCAACAATCTAACCCAACTACAAATTTTTCAAGGGAAAGCAAACTTTCTTCACCGTTTTATATGTAATTATGCTGAGCTTACTAAAGGATTTATGTGATTGTTGCAAAAAGACACTCCTTTCATCTGGGATGACACTTCTCAATGATCTTTCGATGCTCTTAAGAAGGCATTGACCCATACACCTCTTTTTCATCCTCTGAATTATGAATGAGACTATATCCTTTATATAGCATCCTCTACTTGCTATGGTGTTATTTCAAAAGGACCCTAACGGTGATGAACATGTGATCTACTATATGAGCAAGAGTCTATCTGGTCCCGAGCTCCGATATTCACACATTGAAAAGTTGGCTCTAGAAGCTGTCATTATCATCCAGATATTTCTCCATTACATCCTGTTACATACTACCATGGTCATTACGGACTCAAACCCCATGCATAATATTATGACACGTCAAGTCCTTGGGGGAAAATATTCCAAATGGATCATTATTCTTCAGGAATTCAACCTTGAGTTCGCCAAATCAAAAGCTAAAAAGTCCTTGGCTTTTGCGGAATTTATCTGTGATCTTTCCCATGCTGATGAATACATTGAGCCCAATGATTCTCTTCCCGACGAATCTATGTTCATCATTAGCATGTCCGACCCTTGGTATGGAGATATTCTTCTTTATCTTCAAACCCAACATTTTCAGCCCGATATCTCCCATGAAGAACGTCGTCGTATTCGCCACCATTCTAAACACTACCTTATCATCGGTGACACTTTGTATCATTGTGGTATTGACACTATCCTACGACATTGTTTAACTCATGATTATTTGAACATGTTCTAAATGACTGCCACCTTGGAGCATGTTGCGGTCACCTTTCTCGGATGGATACAACTCATAAAATCTTACGTGTCGGTTAATTTTGGCCCTCCATATAAATAGATTGTATTGAGGCTGTCAAAAGATGCCCACCCTGCCAGTTTTTTCATAAAAAGGCACGCACCCACCCCGCTCTGCTGCATCATATTGTAGCCATCGACCCCTTTGCCAAATGGGGCATTTCTTTTATGCAATGTAAGCCTACCTCAGCCGGGGGGCACAGTTATATCATCATTGTTGTTGATTATTTCACAAAATGGGTTGAGGCTATGCTTACTTTTCTTAATGATGGTTGTATTGCATATCTATTCATCTTCAACCACATCATCACTCGCTTTGGTGTTCCACAAGCCATTGTCACTGATCACGGTTCACATTTTCAAAAACAGATGATGAGTGAGTTGCATGTCAAGTTGGGTTTTCTCCATGAGAACTCATCCCCCTACTATCCTAAATAAAACAGACAAGTTGAAGCTATCAACAAAGTCCTTAAAACCATGATCCAATGCATGGTGGGGGAAAACAAATCTTCTTGGCATTTTCAACTCTTCTCCTCCCTCTGGGATTACCGCATCTCAGTGAAAACTGCAACCGGATTCACTCATTTCCAGTTGGTAGATGGTGTCGAAGTAGTATTACCAATCAAGTGTGAAATTACTTCGTTGAAATTCACAGTAGAAATCCTGCCTCACACCTCTATTGAAGAGGAACGTTTCCTGTATCTGACTAGGTTGGATGAAACACGTCCCGATGCTTCTCTCGTTAATGAGATGTATCAAAAATGAATGAAGAGTCAATATGACAAATCCGTCCACCCTCGTACTTTCGCAGAAGGAGACCTAGTCCTCGTTTATGACCAGGCTCATGATAAGCTAGGGACAGGAAGGTTAGAACCTTTGTTGCATGGACCCTACATCATAAAACATGTATTACATAGAGGTTCCTACGAGCTAGTTGACTACGATGAAATCTCTCTCAATGAACCCCGGAATGGGATTTAACTTATGAAGTACTATGCATAGAACATCTAGCATGTGTGCTTTGTAGACTATTGTATTATAGTTTTGTTTTGGTGTGTCTTTTTCTCTTGCGTGTACAAGTTTTGTTTTAGCCACATATACTTTGTCTTGTGATTGCATGCACAGATGACATATCCCTTTTATATCTTTATCGGGTTTGTGTATGGCGCTAGTTGACACACCCAGAACATTGCTTCTGCAGCTTGGGTCATTTACCACTCTGATGAGTTGGTGAGTTCATGAGGCATTTTCCTAGGATCGGTAACCAATAACATGGAATAATATCATGTTGTCATTGTACTTTTAATCGAAGCCTCTTCTCTAGGTATATCTTGTATAATCATTAACCTAGACTCTCAACTCGTGGTTTGTCAGCTTAATCAAGTCTACATCGTTCGCAACCCTATTCTATTGTGTCTCCACCTACAAGTTCATCGTCTTGAAAGAATGTTTGAACTTACACAATACAGACACATACCAAGAGAACTCAACACAACTTCGGATTCGCTAGAAAATTATATTTTGGATCGGTATCTTACGCATAGATAAAATTTTATAAAGAAAATGAATCACATGTACATTAAAAACATCATACAAGATAATTTGTAACATCATTGACACCACAAAACTCGTATATATATATATATATATATATATATAAACTGTGTGATAGAAAAAGTTTGTTTACATAAAAAAGTACATAGAAGGGAAAAATCGAGGCCCTCATGCCCATGATATCATCATGAAAATACTACAAAAACATATAGAGGATCCTAGTCCTCCTACACCATGTTGTGCTCCGAGAATCACACCACTGCACGGGCCACTCATCAAAGCAAGTGGTTCAAGCTCTCAGGAACCCCCATTGTATGTCCTTGCAAATGTAGAGGTATGTCTTGCCTCCTGAGAGGTGGGACACCCATAGTAAGACCTCGGAGGTTCTTCTCAAACTCCTGGAGACCTCCCATCACCACCTCGTTCTCTACAACTATCTTCACATCTCCACGATGCCCGAGTGGCAGTATCTTCGCCGAACGTGATGCACCTCTATCTGCATGATGAAACAATACATTTGTTAAAATCCCTTTTTGTACACATAAAAATAATATAAATTTTAAAATCAAAAAACACATTACAAGGTTTTGGTTTCGTACCTGATGTATCCCAGTCAATATCCTCTGGAAGTACTAAGTCCAGGTTACCCCGAAAATCTACTCCAATGTATGGGAAGTCCTCGATGACGATCAATTTCCTTCTCCACCAAGCGAGGAAGTCAACAGTGAACTTGAACTTCGAGTCGGTCCCCAATCTTGGGGACAAACTCGTCCACCTTTCAATACATGGTTCAACCACCGGTCGTTCCATCAACTCAATCTGCAGCTGCATATGAGGTATTTTCTCGAGAAAGAAGAAAAACAAAAAGGAACCATAATCAAACTATTTTTGTTTCCCAGTCTTGCACTTCGTAATTTGATCCTTCACATTGTGAAAAAAACCTACACTCCAGTTGAATAACCTCGGCTCCATGCATTGTAGAGCATAAGACATTTGGGATTTTGAGGCCAAATGCACACTTGTGCTACCTTCCAGGTTGGTTATGGAAAATAAGATAGATCGTAGTATCAAATCTATGACGTCTTTGATCACGATTCATCCTCCAGCCAATCGTGGCCCAAGAACACAATGATCATCCACGTACACCTCGGCAGGTTGAGGAGTTGCCCGCTACCCAGATAAAGTGATAGGAGCCCCTCTTCTTGAGAGGTCGGTAAAAAATTATACATCATCAAGCTTGATTTTGAGCATTTGTGGCCCAATTTGGAATGCCTGTTCAACGTCATCCCATAGTCCAATTAAATACTCAATTAGTAAAACTTCCTTTTTCATTTTTTTCAATTTAAAATAATTGAGGCTACAATTCCTCAAAGTGGCCCCCTTCTAGGGGTTTTTCAACTCAACTATATCATCGAGCTCATGCGTGCACTCTTTCCATTCGATCATGGTTTTTATAAGTGTAAACTGCAAGAACATACATTTAAAATCCATTAATCATCTTCTCATAGCAAAAATTTGGGTACTTTTAGCATAAATAGCAAATTATTTTTCAATCCTGCATCGACGCCCCCCTAAAGTCATCCATAGGGTGCTATCACTCCCCTGGCACACATACCAGGGCACTGAAAATATGATCGGCGCTCCCCTCACCCCTTTGAGGGAGCGCCAATCTAGTTCGGCGCCTAGGGCTTCCTAGGGAGACCAGGACAAGACTAAAAACTACCTAAAATGCATTTCTAAACTGTGAAAAATGATTAGAAAGGGTT
>SNQJ01S0001663.1:253898-268645 GCA_010110895.2 Picea sitchensis | reverse complement strand
TGGCCTAAAGCCGACATAAATAAAATAACATTACTAATCTAAATTACAACTAATGGCCTAAAGACGACATAAATAAAATAACATTACTAATCTAATATGCCCCAATTAAGTGGTAATGAGCCAATATTAGGGCTTAACAGATCTTCCTCTCTTACAACTTCCATTTCATATTTCTGACATATATCTGCAATGAATTTTGCTTTGGACATTGGTTTATGGTACAACCTCAACCTATTCCCATTCACAAGGAAATAAGTTTGTTCTTCATTGATGGTCTTGATCTAAAATAATCCATTCTCAAAGATGGTGTCCACTTCATCAGGTCCCAACCACCAAGTAGTAATCTTCCCTTTGAAAATTTTAAACTTTGAATCGAAGAGGACAGGCCAATCCCTTGGCTGGAATTAATTTATTTTGATAAATCAATTGTGCCATTTATTCTTTTTCTACTATACCTAAGTCGTCTACTGGATAACATCCTATATGATCTCATCCGATTGGTTCAAATAAAAATATCCTTTGTTGATGTGCCTCTGTCAGATCCATTCCTAGATGGGATGTAGTTCAGAAAGTTTTGATATGAAATTCTATTTGGAGAAGAAAATGTTTCCCATAGACCAACTCATAAGGGTTGGATTTGGTAGTACTCTGCTAAGTCATTTTGTAGGCCCATAATGCTTCAGGCGACCGATATACCCAATATTTATGCTGGATTTGCACTATTTTTGTCAGAATGATTTCCAGTACCTTGTTGGTGGACTCTACCTGTCCATTAGCTTGTGGTTGGTATGGAGAACAAGTCTCGTGCTTGATTTTGTACTGCTCAGTGATGGAATTAATAAGCCTTGATGTAAATTGCATCCATTGTTCTATGCTAATTTATCTAGGCACACCAAATCGAGTGAATATATATTCATAAAGAAAATATGCTACTGATTGTTCATTAGTTTTAAATAGAGCCTTAACTTCTACCCATTTTATAATGTAATCAATGAAAACAAGAATATACCTTTTCTTCTTCGACATGGGATAAATGGGCCCAAAAAAATCTAAGGCATATTTTTCAAATGGTTGGATCAGTACTTGAGGGTGTAATGTAATCTCGTTGGATTGTATTGGTTATCCCATTCTATGACAACTGCCACAGTTTTGTACTTACTTTTTGGCATCCTTAAAAAGTCTGGCCAATAGTACCTTGACTGTAGTACCTTATAGGTTTTTCTTTTATCTATGAAGTTCCCTCTGCATGGTTCATCATGAAAATCCTTTAAGATATCAAACGTTTCATCCTCTCGGACACACCTCTAAATGATGAGATCTACTCTGGTACGAAACAAATCACCACCAATCCATCAATAGGAAGCACTTGTTCTTATGATCCTTCATTTCTCGCATGATCAAAACTTTTGGGGTAGCTTCCATGTAGCTAAGTAATTGGTTGTATCTACAATGAAGGTGAGTGAGTAGATACTGCCAATAATTTTTCATCAATAAAACTAACATCTAGAGGAATAACATCACCTTTATTTTGTATTCTAGAAAATATATCAATAACTATCTTTTCCTTACCAGGTTGATCCATAATGGTGACGTTAAATTCCTGCAGTAAAAAGAGCCATCTTGTAAATTTTCCATTGGTGATTGGTTTATTCATTAAATATCTTATGGAAACATGGTTAGTGTGAATCAAGACTTCATAACCGATGATGTAATTCCTAAATTTATCTATGGATGTGGGTAAAATCATGAAGATGGGTGTCTATTTTTCTTGTTTTATGAGAAAAAAAACTATATTTTCACAAATTCTTCAACTTCCGGTATACAAAAGTATTTTTTTTTATTTAGAATTTCGCTTTATAGTAAAAACAAAACTTGTGATGAATTTTGTTATCTTTCTACTGACTGTTTTTCAAATTATTTTTATTGATATTTTATATGTCAATTTGGCAATTGTTTCACAATATGTTCCTTAAAAATGAAAGGAATGATAATGAGTTATTTTTTCCCCCAACAATGTATCTATTATTAAAATTTTGTTTTTGACAAACAAAATATACTGCAACAATCTATAGAGACTCTATTTTCTTATGACTATAATTTTGAATCTAACAAATGAATATTATAATTTCTAGAAGTTTTTGAAATTGACCAAGCTGAAAAAGTTGCAGATTTTAAACACATGTTTTCCCCCACCTTGTATCTATCTTAATTTTTACTTAAACGTAAAATCTAACAATACCCTTTTGAAGAGAACATTTTAAGGATTTTGAGTGTAAATGTTTCTAAATTTTCCACTGTGTATTTTTAGAGATATGGAGATTTCATTTAAATGGATCATAATGCCAACTGGAAATATTATGCAGTGATTTTTTTATAAAATTAAATAAAATTAGATAAAAATAATGAAAATAGTATATATATATATATATATATATATATATATATATATATATATATAGATTCAATTTTTGCAAATGCATCAATTTTACGAGAACTTCGATTTTATTATTTTTAAGGTCTATATATATATATATATATATATATATATATATATATATATATATATATATATATATATATATATATATATATATATATATATATATATATATATATATATATATATATATATCCATTGAAAGTTTAATTTTGCAAAATCTTTGGCATCAGTTTTGAGAACTCAATTTTAGTAGGCACCGAGAGTCATGACCTCAAAGAGTTCAAGAGTAAGTTGGAGGGAATTCTTGGGTTCCTGCAAACAATCCCATTATAGCAGTTATTTAAATAATCTTTGATCGATTTTTTCGACCAGAAATATATTTTTCTAATGGAATCCATAGAAAATAAATGGGTTCAGCTTTTATTTAAAACAATCTTTTGGCCAAAGATTGAATCAGATAATTCCGTCGGCCGGAAAAAAATGAAGAGACACGTCATTTCGTTTCATTTGGCACCAAATCTTATAAATATGTTTTCGGCCAAATCAATTTAGCACAATTCAATCGCTCCTTTCATGGTTTTTCATGTAGACTAAAGAAAAAAATTTAATCATCTTTAATTTGTTTTTGTTAAAGGTGTTTGGATTTTTGAATACAAAAAATTATTTTTTAAGTTCAAGTTTTATTGGAATAACAATTTATATATTGAAGGCTTTGTTGAACATTTTTTTCAAGGCGAAGGCTACATTGAGATATTTTTCAGAAGTGAAATTTTTGTTGAAATTTTTTTCAATTGAAGACTTTTGTTGAACATAAAATTCTTGATATTATTTTTAATTTTTGTGACAATGAGTTTTTTCTGAGACTATTAGAATGATAGTTTTAAAACTTTTACAAATAACTATACTCCTAGGAAACAAAAGTTTGTGCAAAAGAAAATATGATAAGCACTCGAGACAAAACTCATCATAAAAAACAAAGGAAAGAGAATTATTGGACAAAAGCGAGTGTGAAAATATGATGAAAGAAACAGTGATGATGTAAATATAGATTTTCAACAAGAAGAAGTCCGATCAGGTAATACCATTATTACATATTGTCTATATTAAAAGTATACAGTTCATTTATTTAAATTATTGTTTAAATATAATTGATTGTAATTTAGATTTGATGTTTTTCAAAAAAAATAGATTTTCCTCATAACGTCGATGAAGTCAATGAAACCAAAAAATTAGGCAGTTGAATCACATATAGGTATGTACATAAATCTAGACAATATAAGATGAACACTTGTATATATAGTTTAGTGAATTTATGTTTGGGTTTTGTTTTAATATACCACTTCAATTGAAATATGTCGAAGAATCTATCAACATTGATGATGAATATTAGAAAATGTTGATGCTAACAAATTTGGGAAGAAAAGAAGGATTGGCAATCATCATATAAGATATCATGTTAAGATTATGTATAATACTTTTTCAAAGAATGAATCAGTAACAATACGAGATCAATTTTTACTCAGTCTAATAAAGTCAATAAATTTAAAAGAAACTACATCATTATTAGGTATTCAAAATTAGACAAAAGATACAAAGGTGAAACAAAATGTATCTGACAATATAACTAGTGTATTAAAAGATTTTGAAAACATTGAGAAAAAGAAGATATGGAGTGTTTCACATAGAGAGGTGTGTTAGCACTTTGTAATTTTCCTAAGGATGTGAAAGCTGATCCACAGAGGCAACATAAAAACTTCTTTGAGTCAGCGATCTAGCCCTCCAAGACTCAAAGGGGACATCTCTCTGTTTGATATATATTTGTTTAAATAGATATTAGGCTGGATTATACTTGAACATGGATTTGCTTATGGATTTTTCAAATTGGTTTGGATGATACATAAAAAGGGACCATTGGGAAAAATGGAGTCAAAGATTAAATCTGATTTAATGAATAAATAGAGACATATGTACCGGACAGGAACAATTACATGGAGTGGATTCTTATAATTTGTAAGATGGAGAGAGGAAAATATCAAAGGTCATTTCAAATCTCTGATGAGCTTATCAATTTTGCATTTTAAACTTGGAAGAAAACATAAATTTTGTTTTAAGCCAGATCAGGGTGCCCTTGACAAATCCTGAGAATACTCTTCTTATAAGAAATGAGAACAAAAAACAATATGAGAAGCTAAGGAATAACAGTTTACATCAAAGAAAACTTCACCACAAAAAATGACACAAGAATCTGGAAAATAAAGTCTTTGTGTCCATTCATTCTGATCCCGATTAAAAGCACATGGGCATTTTACAATTTTTGAGGTCATCCCAAAGACCCTGCTGGTTCCCACGAGAAGTTTGTGGTTTTTATAGCCTTACATCAAATATCCAGAGATCCTACAACCCATGATCCAATTTTGGCGATGCCAGGCAGAACAGGAGGAGGGTTAAATTTGCAGTTGAACTGCTTATAAACATGTAGCTAGAGTATTTGATAGGTGTAGTAATCCTTCGAAGGCTGGTGGATCTTCATGAGATGTGGGATAATTCGAAATTGTCATTTTTGGCACAAAAACAATTTTGCCAAAATAGGTAAACAATTTAACCTTTCCACCTTGCTATGGGCCTTGAAAACTAGAACAAAAACCCAAAAATGATTCCATATTTGTGTATCCATCATTACAAACCATCATCGAGGTGTATGGGTGAGAAAAATTGGATTTGTGAAAAAATAGTGCCTCTCTTCCCTATCTGTTCTTTCGGTGGCTAAGAGATAAAATCTAACTTCCCCAGCCAGAAAGCTTGCCTGGGTAGCTAATGGTAATTGAAATGTTTTCCCTAAGTGCTTGAAATTTATGTCTTAGTGAAAATTAACAAAATTACAAAGCCTGCTTTGTGTAACTTTTAGACACCTTAGGGATGATCTTTTGAAGCCTCTTTAGATTGAGCAGGTTCTGGAATAGATGTAGGATTGTTAGTTGTCTCTGGATCATTCAAATGGATGGATGCATTTGCTAGGGTTTCAATATCAACAGGTGCTTGAGGATGAGGTATTGAAGGCATGGATTGAAACCTCAATGACCTGACCTTTTTCTTCAAATGCATGAATACTCTCCATGGCTTTGTTATAGTCCTCCTAGTTTTCTTCTTCTTCTTTCTTTGGATTTTTCAGGTTCAATATTTCTAAGGCTACCTTAGTTGCATGATATTTGATAAAGTCTCATATTGGGTATTTATCACATTCTCTAATACTTCATGTTGTTCTATTTTCTCTTTAATCTTCTTAATCTTCTGAGATCTGGATTGCTTTGACTTGCTAGATGAGGCCTCTGTAATTGTTGGCCTTGGACTCCCTCCTTTGGTGTGGAGTGAGGAATCTTCCTTCCTGGCATGCTTGGATCTTCACTAGGGAGGACACTTCTTTATCTGGTGCAACTTTGGTCTTCTTCGTATAGGAGTGCTGTGTATATGGGGATATTGAGGATATTATTCTTGTCCCACTTCAGGTTCTTCTTCCCTTCTTTGCATCCTTTTAAAATCAAGAGTTTCTTCTTAGTTATTTTTTTAGACTTGGGAGGTAGAGGATTTGGTCATGTGGTGGGAGATGGTCTCGCTTCTCACACCACTTAGGGAATTGGAGGAATTTCCCTTGAAAGAAAGAACCCTTTTATCCCTCACAGTTTGTAAAGGGTGTAGAAACAGACTTCAAAATAAGAGTGGCCCCAATCCTTTGACACTTTCTCTGCAATAACTCATAAATCAAGAGATTAATCAAAACATGATAATTTTGCAACCTTGCTTGAACGAGAGCCTTGACACAGTTATATCTTAGTTAAGATTTTGTGGAGGTAATAAGGCAGGTTCAAGGGGCTCCTGCTATTAAAGTGATTCATCAATTTGAAATGATAAATCATTACCCTGACCCTGTGTCCTACCCTCCATGAGTTGTGACAATAATTGACTTATTTGAGATTAACGTTCCATCTCCTAGAAAAGAACCTTAGAATCTTTCTTCATGCAAAGCACGGTTTAAATGATTTGGGTCAGCATAGCATTTACAGCAACAATGGTCTTGAACCAATTTTCTCCAGTCCTTGGCAGCTCTATCACCTCTGCTATGAGAGTTTCCTCCAATAGGAACTCATCTTTGCCAATGATTTCCTTTCTATCGTCAAATGTGATAGCAAAAGATTGTGCCACCTATTGATGAGAACTCTAATTTTTTTTACAAAATTCATAACAACTTGCGTCCTTGAAGAGTTGACACACATCTGGGTGTGATTCTAGGTAGTTGATATCATCAAGCTCCTTCCTCAATGATGGTACTCTTTGGCCTTTGGAATGATTTTGTACCTATGAAACTAATGCTGGTCTCGTAATATAGATTCAGTTAGTCAGTATCTGTTTGATAAAGGCTTCGATCAGGATGGATATTGGTGGCTACCTACCTTTTCCAAATGGCTCGAAATGGATTTTTGACAATTTTGGCAATTTATTTTTAGCAGTTTAACTTAGGCCATTTTGAGGACTAAATGAAGGTTTTTGGAGTTCGAGCTCCTCAATGATATGAAAAGGAATGATTGAGTCCCCTAAATGAATCTCCTCAGCGATATATTCCAATGGGCTATCACACACCTAGAACAACTTGAGATCATTATGCAAAAGTTACGACCTCAGGGAAGTTGATGTACTAACTTACCCAAGCAGATTCCTATGACTTTGGTGATTCTCCTCGAAGTTAGGGTTTTGGGTGTCTAAGGTTTTTGGCATTCTTACTTGTGCCCAAAAAGTACTTGAGATCCTCATTGTAACCTTCTTCTTGCAGATGCAGCTACCATCACATCTCTTCAGGAGATAAGCCACCACCATTCGATCAAGCTTGTGTCGCTACATTTCGGTTCAGCTTATTTCATTATTAGACAGAAAACCGGTTTTACTTTGTATCCTACGGTATTTTGTGTTAAAGCTGTTAATAATCTGTTTTTCTTCTCTTAAAATCCAGGATCAGGTGGTATTAGAGCGGTCTTATCCTTGTTGTCTTAATGCATATCTAGGGTGCAGTACAAAGAGTTGGGTCTCGAGCTTGTTTCTCTTACGAGGGAAAGAAGCTCTACGCGTATAAGCGACCTCAATGGTAGGAGAAAATAAATATGATAGGACATGAGATCGTTTCCAATTGTTGATTTAGGAATCCCTCAAACGAGGAGAGCGAGATGATGGAGCGGTTAGCCCTTGAAATCAACCCGTGACTCTTGAGCAAGACATCTTTGCTGGGCGACTTGCCCTTCAAGGTACAAATAAGCTTTGATATTCCTATATTTGAAGGTCAGGATAGACACATATTCTGATGAACAAGTGGTTGAATCTACTAGAAGGGGTGTGCTACATCCATAACTTTTGAATAAAAGATTACTTTTTAAACTCCTCAAAGTTGTACATGTCAAAGAGATTGGTGGGACACTTACGTGAGAAAAAGGAGATAGAGGAACACTCATTATTTATATTCATGACCACTTGGGAATCCTTAGGGGATGCTATTAAGGAACAATACTACCACATCGGTATGACGACTTGTATACAAATGGACCACATTGTGACAGGAAAAAGACCAAGTTGTGCTAGAGTTCACAAATACCATCCATACCTTACGCACCAAGTTGGTTATCAAGATTCAAATGACATATGGTGCTCAAGTAGTGTGGTACTCTTCATAGATACATCCATACCGAAATGGAATTTGGACATCTCATCCTTGAAGTAGCCCTCTGGAGTATGTCGTCAAAATCGTGGGGAAGCTCAAACAAAAGACATGGAAGTGCGTACAAGGCCCTCATAACAAAAGATAGGAAAGGGTGGCACCAACCCAGCGAACAAAGGAAAAGAAAGATGGTGATTATTAGGACAACCATTCAAGCTTCAAGCAAGAAGAGGCCCGAGAAAAGGCAAAGAAAGATGCAATTGAATTGCGACTTCCATAAAATTATAGGCATAACACTGTTGATTGTCGCTCAAAGCGGTCACACGGGTGTCTTGAGCAGAATCTCTGAATCAGATCACTGATTATGACTACGAGGCGAACTAGAAAGGAATAGCGGATCATTGACATGGAGACCAGTTAGCGCCGTTGCTTACCACCAAGGTCCAACTGAGTTGAACGGATGAGCAGAAGAATAGAGGTGCCTCTTCCATTCCCGGATGTGGGTAAAAGGCACCACGCACTTCATAGATTGATAGTGGCGGCTGAAGAACCTCATCCCACGAGAGGTCATCAAGTGGCTAGCCCTACCAACAACATTGCACCTACATCCCTATACCATTGGTTGGCTTCGCTAATGAAGAGATATTTTTTTCATCCAACAGTGTCTCATGTCTTATTGCATCAAGCCCTTCAAAGATGAGAATTATTGTGTGATGTTGCTTCTCTCGAAGTTTGTGATGTTCTTTTGGGCCGGCCTTATTTATGGAAATGTCATGCGTATATGAGTCTAGGCCTCATGGTGTTATTATTACTTGAGCAGGAATTATACGGGGATGCCGTGAGTCCCACTGGTGCTATTTCCCTTGATCTTTGCTAAGAAATGCAAGAGGTCATCTCTCAGGATGGGAAGTTTATCTTCTTCATGATTAGTTCTGGGAATAAGTGAAAGATCACAGCAACATCCAGGTCTGCGGTGGAGCCTCTCCACATAGCAAAAGCAAGTGAATAAGGTCATGGAAGAATACTGGGATATCTTCTCCTCACCTACAGGGGACACATTGTCAAGTCAAGCATCTAATTGTTCTGACCCCCGACGCACCACTGTATAATGGGCCAGTCTATCGTCGTTTTTTGTTAGAGAATGAGGAGATCAATGATAGATCCAAGAACTACTCCACAGAGGGGCACATCCTTCCTAGATCATCACCTTGTGGGAACCCAATCGTCCTGGTACAAAATAAGGATGGAACCCTAGAGCTACGTATTGGTGCAGGGCTCGATTAAAATCCGCGATTGACGGTACTAGATTCCTTTGGTCGATGACGCCATAATAAACTCGGGGGCCAAATAGTTTAGTAATATTGATCTGAAGTCTGTCTACCACGAGGTCCCGATAGAAGAGACGGATGTATGGAAGACCACCTTCAAGTCCAAAGAAGGCTTTTGAATGGTTGGTCATCCCTTTTGTTTGAAAAATTATCGCCCACTTTCGCCAACGGGATGATGGACGATGTCCTATGACCATTCAACAATACTCTTGTAGAAGTATCTAGAAAGGACATTCTAATCTATATATATATAGCAATACTTGGGCCGAACTTGCTGCAGCATATTGTTCGGTTCTACACACCTACGTGATTACAAAGCTATCACGTAACTTGGAAAAATGATCGCCGGCGTATTGGGGTCCATTACTTGGGCTACATCATTGGTCAACATGGAATACATGTGGATCGATAGGAACAATCCTTCCCGTGGTGGCCATTAAAACAATGACCGGGCTTCATAGCTTCTTGGGCCTTGCCAATTTCTGTTGCAAGTTCGTGTTGGGATTCTACATTATTGCATGGGCCCTCAACCAAATAAACAGGTGTGGTGGTAGGGATAAATTTGCGTGGGGCTGGTCCCTACAACAACAAGTTGATGATTTGAAGCGGTGCTTGTGCTCAACCCTAGTACTTTCACTACCATACCACCACAGCTTATCCTTTTTGAGATCGAGGGGCCGAGGATAAAGCTTTAAGCCCTATGTTGTAGGTGTTGATTCTCCACTCGAGCCACTGACCCGCCATTGGCCTATCATAGTGAGACAACGCTGTTAGATGCTTTCAGTAGAGTACCCTACTTCGATAGAGAAATGTACTCCATTGGCCAAGCTTGCCGACAATGGAAGAACTACATACTCAGGAAGGAGATAGTCATCCACGCTGATCATAAACCAGCATGGTTCGAAATACAAACCTGGGAAAATTGCAAAATGATACCGTAAAATTGGTCCATACTATGACAACTCCACCTCAATCAAATTATAGTCGAGCACCAATCGCGTCGATTGCCTCGATGAATGTCGGTCGGGCGCCCTTACGATGGTAGACTCTTGCGTCCATGATACATCTGGATGTCCCCAACTCTACGAGGAGCGAGGAACACGACTTCACCACCACCTACAAATGTTGGGCTGGAAACACGGTTGTTGATAATTTCCATCTCCGGGATGGGTTGTTGTGTCATCACAGGAAGCCCATATCGTGATGTTCCATCAAGTGAAGCGGTGAAGATGATCACAGGAATCCCAACTACGGTTCGGGTGGCAGGACGCTTTGGTGTTGAAAAGACAGTGATGATGCTACGAAACATTTCTACTAGAAACTTGACGAGGGAGGTCCTTAATTATATCGGTCACGCACAAAACGTCGACCAGCGGTAAACTTGTACAACCCTCTTCCTACTCGTGATAGGCCATGGGAATCCATCTCAATGGACCCCATGTCGGTTACTCCGATCCATAAGCGGGGAAATGGCGTGTTTTTATTGTGGTTGTTGGTCAGCTTTCTAAGATGGTTTTGGTTTTTGCAAGAGGAAGTTGATCGCTTTTCTAAGATGGCGATTTTGGTTGCCTGCAAGAAGAGCATCACAGCAGAGGCCACTGCCAAGCTCTTCTTTGAACGAGTCTAGGTACATTTTGGAATCCCACAAACCATTGTCTCAGATCGGGATAGTCAATTTCTCAGCACATTCTGGTCAAGCCTCTGGTCACTACTAGACACCAAGCTCACCAAATCCACGACCTTCCACCCACAGACAGATGGCCAAACTGAGGTTGTAAATCGAATGATTATGCATATCCTTCACATGTATAATTCAAAGCACCCTCGCACATGGGATGAGATCCTTCCCTATGTCCATCATAGCTACAACTGATCCCTGCATAGCTCAACGGGCCATAGCCCCTTTCAAGTGGGGTTGGGATTCCAACCATTGGGACCCATAGATGTTGCACTTCCCCTTGCGGTCACCTCGACCAACTCATCTCCTGCTCCAACTAAAGCTGACAAAGCCACCTGGTTCATTGAGTAGATCTAGCACATCCACCAACAGGTTCAGGATATCCTACAAAAGTCCAATGACAAGTACAAACAACACCATGATCAACATCGGGTGTCGCATAAGTTTCAGGTGGGCAACAAAGTTTGGTTGCACTTGTAGAAAGAATTCCTTATAGGACCCCATCGGAAGCTTCTCCCACTCCGTTATGGGCCATACACTATCACCAAGGCCATGGTGGATAATGATTTTGAGCTCAACATTCCTCCTTTCCTTGGTCTGCACCCATTGTTCAACGTGGATCTCCTTCGCCCTTATTTCTCACCATTATTGGACACCTCAGAAGTAGCAGAACAACTGACAACAACAGAGCTCAACTCCGAAAGACTAGAATAGACATCCAATGATCATATTTTGGGTTGACAGATCAAGGGCACTCAACAACAAAGGATCCATCTTTATCGATTTGTCAAAGCAGGGCAGGTCCTGCACCAAGGCAAGTGGCTCACCCAGGGCCAAATTCAACAAAAAATTCCTCATCTGATGGGGGACCTCAACACAATGGAGACCATTGCTTCCTAAGGAGGGAGGATTTATCCAGATGGATATTAGTGTCCACCCACCTTTTCCAACTGGCTCAAAACAATTTTCTAACAATTTTGGCAATTTACTATTTTTAACAGTTTTAACTTCCGGGGCCATTTTGAGGGCCTAAATGAAGGTTTTTCAGGATCGAGCTCCTCATCGATAAACAAAGGCATGATTTAGCCCCCAAAATGAATCTCCTTGATGATACCTTTCCAATGGGCTATCACATTCCTAAAACGAAGATCGTATGCAAAAGTTACGACCCCAGGAAGTTGATGTACTAACTTACCCAAACGGGGCCCATGTGACTTTTGGCGCTTCATCTCCTAGGGTTAGGTTTTTGGATGTCTAGGGTTTTTGGAATTCTTGATTATTGTAAAAAGGCCTTTAGAGCCTCATTGTAACCTTCTTCTTGTGAATGTGCACTGTCGTCAGATCTCTTCTCAGAGATAAGCCGCCACCATTCCAACAAGCTTGTTTTCGCTGCATTTTACAGTTTCATCTTATTTTGTTATTGAATAGAAAACCAGTTTTACTGTATCTATGTTATTTTGTGTTAAGCACCTATTAATAATCTGTATTCATTTCGTTCTGCTCATAAAATTCGGATCAACCTTGAAGGATAGGAAGTACAAAGACCATGTGATTTTATGAAATAGAAGTTGAAATGATCAAGTCAGGATATGGCGAGATCAAATCCTAATTCCTAGGACAGGTGTAAGATCTGGAGGGTTTAGATTTAGGTAGATCAAATCATAATATGATAACTCGTAAAACACCACTTACCAAGTCATACTCGATAGTTCCCCTGTCTTTTCGACGGCTAAATACAATCATAACATTTCACTAAGATGAGCTGACCGTTTCAAATCTCCCTGTGATTTCAGTGGCTAGGAGATCCCCAAGTCTCGCGTTTAAGCTGCCGAAAGCTAGGGATTTTGGTGGCTTAGAAACTCTTTTGAAAAGACACTTATCCATCGAAACCTATATTTTGAGTTTTTTGAAATAAAAACTAAATCAAATGTTTCCCAAAGTTTATTACAAGCTTAAAATTATTTAAAATGAGCCTTAAAATTTTAGAAATGTTCTTTCTAATAACAACCTAACACCTAATCAAATGAAATTGACTAATTTATTTGAGGAGATAATAGGCCAACAAACCGGGAATTTCATCACAAAACCTACAAATAGAATCGGAATCATCATATCCCCTATCATTATAGGTCACTAACATAGGATCCAATTGGGGATGACAGCTCCTAAGGAGGTGTCAAGAATCTCAGATCTTCAGATTTCGTAAATCATTGCCTTATCCATGGGCTGATCCCAAAATATTATTCTGCAACTTGTACCACATTAAACTGAAAAAAGAAAGTTGAAATTGAAAAATTGTTGAAAGGGATGCTCAGGGAGGTGAGCTTATTGAAAACTGCTACCTACCCTACTGCAATCACTGCTCAGCTAGGTAATGGAAAAATGTCAATGCATCCAATCCCACAGTTGATCTAATAACTCTGTTCTTCCACTATCTGTGATAAAACTCTGAAATAAGTCTGTTACTCGTGCTTGAGAGTAACTTCCAGCCTGGTTTTCCCTACAGAAGATTTGATAAACCTGAACAATAGGAAAAATAGTGGAAATGGAAAAGGATATTGTATTGAAGAATTTCTCCACATATGTATTTACAGGATCAATATAGGCTTGGCCCATCCTTTGATTTTCAACTTCAAACAATTCAACATCATGACTTGATTTTCCACCTATGCCTTCTGTGTCCTCCAAAACTTATTTACATGACTGCAAATGCTCTGATGGGTTCTGAAATGATGCTTCTATTGAACTAGACAGTGGGGTATACTATCTGATCATATCCATATCATAACAATTTTTTAATTCATTTGGAGTAAATGAAACCAGACTTTGAAAACACACATCATCCAAAATATCAACAATAGGGTCATAAAATGTTTTAGATAATAGTGGCATTGGCCCTACTGGGTACTTCATGGTTTACAATGTGACTTTCAAATAAAAACTGACCAAGATTCCCTCTCAGAATTTGAAATGAATTAAAGCACAAAGGCAGTGAATCAAAATGGATCAACTCGTCACCTCTTTCAGGATTCATGATTTTATCTAAGGTTTGACCTTCAAAAAGGCTCAAGGGCTGCACCTCTGAATCAGATTTTGCATCTCCCTTGTTTTCCTCATTCTTTCTATTCACGACCTATTTGTAATGTTCCCTTAACAGTGAGGCAAAACACAGGGGAAAACATTCTACATTTCTTGGGAAATTTTCTGCTTTATCCTCCTTACAATCTGTTGGGTTTATTCTTCCCATGAAGATAATACTGGCTTCTTTGAACAATCATATTCAATCTCAACCATATAGTGACCATTCTGAAGATCATATCTGAGCATATTATCTATGTAGGGGAGGTCATCAAACATGCACATCATCTCTGGAGATTTTCCCACCACCACCTGATTTTGAACTTCCTCTTTGACTGTGTTTTGAATTGAGTACATGAATAAATCCTTCGGTGGTTTAGGATAATGATCCAGGTGGATATTGGTGGCCACCCACCTTTTCCGACTGGCTCAAATTAGTTTTCTGGCAATTTTGGCAATTTACTATTTTTAGCAGGTTTAACTTCCGGGGCCATTTTGAGGGCCTAAATGAAGGTTTTTTGAGATCGA
>SNQJ01S0001663.1:206582-253888 GCA_010110895.2 Picea sitchensis | reverse complement strand
TTCACCAAGGCAAATGGCTCACCAGGGACCAAGTTCAGCAGAAGTTTCCTCATCTCATGGAGGAACTCAACGCAATGGGGACCATTGCTTCCTAAGGAGGGAGGATTGATCTAGGTGGATATTGGTGGCCACCCACCTTTTCCAACTGGCTCAAATTAGTTTTCTGGCAATTTTGGCAATTTACTATTTTTAGCAGGTTTAACTTCTAGGGCCATTTTGAGGGCCTAAATGAAGGTTTTTTGAGATCGAGGTGCTCAATGATAGCCGAAGGCATGATTGAGCCCCCAAAATGAATCTCCTCGACGATACCTTTCCAAAGAGCTATCACACGCCTAAAACGGAGTTCGTATGCAAAATTTACGACCCCGGGAAGTTGATGTACTAACTTACCCAAACGAGGCCCACATGACTTTTGGCGCTTCATCTCCTAGGGTTAGGTTTTTGGATGTCTATGACTTTTGGCATTCTCGTCTATTGTAAAAAGGCCTCCAAAGCCTCATTGTAATCATCTTCTCACGGATGCGAGTAGCAGCCACATCTCTTCTCAGAGATAAGCTACCAGCGCCCTAGCTAGTTTATTTACATTCTGTCTGTAAACATTTTTCAAGCATTTGTTATCAATGAAATGAAGTCTTATTTCTGCTGCATCTCTGCGTTTATGTGTATTGCTGTATTTCATTGTGTTCCTACATAAATCCGGATCAGATAAAGAGGATGGGATGCTAAGTTATTGGGGACGTTTGTTCTTGTTCTTTCTAGATTCGATGGTACATGAGACTTTTGAAAAACAATTTCATCTTTCCTGCTAATCTTATGCAGCATTTCATTGACTGTGTTGGTCAGAATATCTAATTTCACTTCTGAAGATGTCATCTATTCATTTTTTGTTCTATCTTTTTCTTCAGCCTCTAACTTTGACCTTCTTTTCAACAAGTTAGCTTCCACTTCAACCACAATCTTTTGCATTTTTTCAAGGGTTGCAGTGTCCCATTCTCTTAATTGGAATTCCATCTTAGGATCAAAGGCATCGGGGTAATGTAAGTGAGTTGATCCTGGGGGTGGCCTTATATCAGTAGGTATTGCACGATATACCTTATTGAATCTTTTTGAAAACTGATGTACTGTCTCACCTGGATTTCTTTTCAAGTGGTCATACTCTTCTAGGATAAGAAATATATTTTCCATGATCACCCATTGGTCTAGGAAAACTTGCAAGAACTGATGAAAATTTATGATTCTTGCATCTGGAAGGTTTTTAAACCAATTTTCACTTCACCTTGCAAAGACAGGGCAAACGTCCTGATATAGACATCGTCATATTCAACCTCATAAAGGTCAAGGAAATCTTCAAACCTCTAGATGTGTTTTTCAGCAGTGATATTGATATTCTCACCATCAAACCTAGGAAGATTATTGGTATAATTTGCAGGGAGGTCATGGAGGACACAAGGAAAAACCAGAGGTTTTTATCTTTCTGGGACTTTCACAGGTATAGGAGGTAAAGCAAAGATCTTAGAACAAGATGGAATTTTAACCTGTGAATCTGGAATTTTTACATATGTATCAGAGTTTTTTACATCTGTAGGAAATAAGGCTGGAGGCTTATGTCTATCAAGGCTTCTTATAGGTATTTGAGTGTGTACCAGAGCTATGGGAATGGTCTCATCCTTTGAGGCTCTTCAGGTTGAAAATGATCATCCTGGATTTCAATAATATACTTTGGACCAGGATCATGATAAGAGAGAAAGTAATTGTATATGAAACCAATAAGATCATGAATACAATTTGAGCTTGAGTACCTTGTTTTTCTAGGCTGCTTGGTCATGCTTCAAATTCTTCCTCCAATGGAGTATTTGAGTTGGCACTATTTGGAGATGATTGGAGTTGTCAGATGAATGATATTAGTCTTTTTGTGTCTGGTTAATGTTCACCATCAGTGATCAGATCTGGAACTTTGAAGTGTATTACTGGGGAAAGGTCCCCAGTATGGTCGTCATTCTGTTAGCACTCTATAATTTTCCCAAGGCTGTGAAGGCAGTCACAGAGGCAACATCAAAACCACTTCAATTCAAGGATCTAGATCTCTAAGGCTTAGAGAGGGATATCTCTATTTGATATAGATTTGTTTAAATAGATATTAGGCTAGTTATGTAGAACATGGATTTGTTTATGGATTTTGAATTCGTTTGGTTGAGACCTAAAAGGACCATTGAGAAAAATGGAGTCAAAGATTAAAGACGATTTAATGAATAAATAACATAGACATATGTACCTATGCAAGACAGTCACATCAGTGGATTCTTATAATTTGTAAGATGGAGAGAGGAAAATATCATAGGTCATTTCAAATGCAGAGCAGATCTTATCCGAATTCTGCATTCAATATTAAGAAGAAAACATAGACATTTTATTTAAGCCGGATCAGGGTGTCCTTGAAAAATCCTGAGCATACTCTTCTTATAAGATATGAGAACATAAAAACAATATGAAAAACTAAGGAATAACAGTTTACATTAGAGAAAACTTCATCACAGAAAATGACACAAGAATCTGGAAAATAAAGTCTTTGTATTCATTCATTACAGTCAATTAAAGCCTGTGAGCATTTTAAAAATTTTTGTTCATCCCAAGCCCCACCCTTGGTTCCATAGAAGTTTGTGGCTTTATAGCCCTTACATCAGATATCCAGATCCTACAATATGGGATCAAATTTACTTAAAATAGAAAACCAACAACTGACACAAGAAAAAAGAAAAGGATCCTATAAAATAGGTCAACTCCGTATCGTTGATGGTATTCATATCCTTCCAAGTATTCGATAGGTGTAGTAAGCCTTTGAAGGCTGATGGATCTTCATGAGATGTGGGATAAGTCGAAATTGCCATTTTTGGCACAAAAATAGTTTTTTGCCCAAAAATAGGTAACCAATTTAACCTTTCCACCTTGTTAGGTGCCTTGAAAACTAGAATAGAAACCCAAAACTGATGCCCTTATTTATTATCCATCATTACAAACCATCCTCGAGGTGTATGGGTGAGAAACACTTGGATCTATGCAAAAATAGTGCCTCTCTACCCTGTTTGTTCTTTCAGTGGCTAAGAGAGGCAAAATCCGAGCTTGCTAGCCACCAAAAGCTCCTCTTTCAGTGGCTAATGAACAATTGAAATGTTCGACTAAGCCACCGAAAGTTCTGTCTTAGTGAAAATTAATAAAATTGTGAAATACCTTTTGTCTTAGCTTTTATACACCTTAGGGATGATCTTCTATAGCCTCTACATCTTGAGAAGGTTCTGGAATAGCTGTAGTATTGTTAGCTGTCTCTGGATCATTAAAATGGATGGCTACATTTTCTAGGGTTTTAATATCAAAAGGTGCTTGAGGCTGAGGTCTTGAAGGCATGGCTTGCAACCTCAATGACCTGAACTGTTTTTTCAAATGCATAGCTACTCTCCATAGACTGTTATAGTCCTCTACAATTTTCTTCTTCTTTTTCTTTTCTTTAACATTTTCAAGTGCCAATCTTTCCAAGGCTTCACTAGTTGATGTGAAATGCTTTGATAAATTCTCATATTGGTTATTTATCACCTTCTCTAATACTTCCTGTTGTGCTATTTTATTTTTAATCTTCTTAATATTCTGAGATATGGACTGCTTTGACTTGTTAGATGAGGCCTCTGCAATTTGTTTGCCTTGATCCTCCTTTGGTGTAAGTGAGGGAAAATATTCATACCCTAGTGTAACTGGATCTTTTGCTAGGGATACTAATTGCTCTGCTACAACCTGGTCTTCTTCATCCTCATAGTCTATATAGGGGAGATTGAGGATATTCTTGTCCACTGGAGGTTCTTCTTCCTTATCTACATCCTTGCTAAAATCCAGTTTCTTCTTATATTTTTTAGACTTAGAAGATGGAGAGGACTGATCAACTGTGACTGGAGAGATGGCTCTCCTCTTCCTCTTTCCACTTTTGGGAGTGGAATAATTCCTTGAAGAAGACCCCTTTTTATCCTCTGGCTGTAAATCAGTGTGAAATGCATTCCAAAATAAGAAGTGGCCACGATCCTTGTTCCTTCTATGCAATAGCTCATAAATCAAGAGCTTAATCAAACCATGATGGGATAATCTTCCTGCAACCTTGCTTGGTATAGCCTTGACCTGATGAGCCATCTTAGTTAAGCTTCTGTGGAGTTAATAAGGCAGGTTCAAGGGGCTCATGCCAGTAAAGTGATTCATCAATTTGAAATGATAAATCATTACCCTATTATATCTACCCTCACAGGTTATGTAAACAAGAATCGACTTCAGCAGGTGCTTCCATTTCTCCTCCAGAAAACACATAGGAATGTCTTTCTTCCATACCAAACACTTGTGCTTTGGTTTCAAATAAGACCTAAATTCAACCTTCTTTGTAAAAATGGTATTGAACCAGTTTTCTCTAGTCCTTGGCAGCTCTGTCACCTATGCTATGAGAGTGTCATCCACCAGGAACTCATATTTGCCAATGAATGCCTTTCTGCCATCAAATGTGAGAGAAACATCTTCTTCCACCTGCTGATGAAAGCTCTGCACTTTTTTACAAAATTCATAACAACATGTGTCCTTGAAGAGATGACACACCTCTTAGTGTGATTCTAGGTAGTCAATATCATCAAGTTCCTTCCTCAACATTGGTGCTCCTCTCTTCATTTGTTGGAATGCTTCTGTACCTACAATTGGAAATTTGGGCTTGGAGGGAGACCACTCAGCACAAAATTAGGGAGGTTTGTGCTCAGTTATGATAGAGGCGAGAAGTGGGGAAAAGCAATTAAGGTGAGCCATGATTTTGAGGGATGTGAGAGGGTAGTTAAGATTTGAAATGATAATGATCATTCAATAAACCTTGAAGGATAGGAAGTACAAAGACCACATGATTTTATGAAACATAAGTTGAAATGATCAAGTCAGGATACGCCAAGATCAGATCCTAATTCCTAGGACAGGTGTAAGATCCATAGGGTTTATGTTTAGGTAGATCAAATCATAATATGATAACTGGCAAAACACCACTTACCAAGTCACACTCAACAACTCCCCTATCTTTTCGATGGCTAAATACAATCATAACATTTCACTAAGACAAGTTGACCGTTTCAAATCTCCCTACAATTTTGGTGGCTAGGAGAGACCCTAGTCTCACGTTTAAGCGACCAAAATCTAGGTCTTTCGGTGGCTTAGAAACCCTTTTGAAAAGACACTTAGCCACTGAAACCTGTATTTTGAGTTTTTTGAAATAAAAACTAAATCAAATGTTTCCCAAAGTTTATTACAAGCTTAAAACTCTTTAAAATGAGCCTTAAAATTTTAGAATTGTTCTTTCTAATAACAACCTAATACCTAATCAAATGAAATTGACTAATTTATTTGAGGATATAATAGTCCAACAAACCAGGAATTTCATCACGAAACCCACAAATAGATTCTGAATCATCAAATCCCCTGTCGTTATAGGTCACTAACAAAGTGAAACAAACAACAATTGTTTCATCTAGCAATATAAAAGATCGTTTGACACAACACATGGAAAAAGAGATGGGAACATCAAGAAAAAGTATTGTATAAACATAGAAATTTTTGATTGCAAATGGATGCAAATGATGAACTTGCTTGTTGGACAGTTATTTCTAGACAACCTTACAAAGATAGACTTGCAGAAAATGTTAAATAATTGGCCCATAATTTTTGGTTGACAGAATATCGTGTTTCACCACATACAAGGGATGTGTTGTGACAAAGAATAACACGAAAACAATATGAAGAACATCCAAAACATATATTTCCAATGACACAAACATAATTTTTCAATAAGTTCAAAGATGAGCACAAAGAAATTAAAATTTCCATCAATACATTTGTGCAACAAAAACCATGGTTTGTTAGACCCATCACTATTCGTGACACTTGTTGTTGTCGTTATCATGTGGAATTTGAGTTATATTACGAAAAATTTCTTGATTTTGGTAAAAATGTATGGCCAAGTTCACCTCCTTCTTCCACATTCCATGCTTTTATATATGAAATTATATGTGAAAAAGAAGGTGATGAATTATTTTACCAAAACAAATGTGTTGGTGGAAAGAAATGTGATCGTTGTGGAAATATAAGTTTGTTTCACTCAAAGCATCCTATTGATATGAATAATCAATCATTTTATAATATAATAGTCAATTGGAAGATATATGAATATATCAGTAGCACGGCTCCACATTCTTCAAATGTTATTTCCAAAAGGATTGATTTGAAAGTAAATAAAATCTGTGATAGATTTTTTGAAGAATTTTGAGGAAGAAATTTATAAATACACCAAGTATTCACATAGAGCTTGATGGAAAGACCTACAATTCAAACAATCCCATGAAGTCTTTCCACCAGGGATAATTTTGTCTATAGTTGATTTTGTAGAGAGTTACACATTCACTACAAAAAAAAAAAATATAGAGTGAATATTATCATTCTGATCAAATCACTATATTTTTCCACGTGCTATATAGACATGCTCAACAACATCTTGATAACATAGAAATAAACAATGAAAATCGACATATTATTAAAGGATATCACTTTTATATAAGTGATGATCGAGCACACAATACACATTATGTACAACATTGTTTTGATAAATTTTATGATTCATTGAAAGAATGTGTGATCGTGTTCAATCAACATTGGATATGGTCAGAGGATGTGCGGGTAAGTTCAAATATTCATGATCATTATATTGGTTGGGTCATCTCATAAGAAATCAAACATTACACATTGTTGGAATTGTTTTGATACTGGTCATGGAAAAGGAGAGCATGATGGTGCAGGGGCATGTGTAAAACGAACACTTCGAAGGTATCAGATGAACCCTCATGCCAATCGATTTGAATCCACTGATAAAGTACTTGAATGGTGCAAATTGGTGCTAATACGGGAAAATAATCCATCAAGGGATGTGTTCATGTGTGTATATATACATGTTACACATGTACACATGATATTTGTATTCACATGCTCAAATTTATATGGTCTTCAATCATTTTCTTCATAGATTTCAAGTTAACAAGTTCTTGTCTTGTGTAGGTTTTTTTGGCATGCTGGAATCCAATATGTAAATAGATCAATCCCATATGAAGTCGGTACAATAAACAGGACACAAAAAGTGCATTCAGTTAAAAAAAAATGCTATGAAAATGTGTTTGCAATTGATAGAAGAAATGAATCTTGTTTTTGTTCAGTTTGCATAGAGGACACAAAATCCATAGAGATTTGTGAAAATGAAAATGCGAAATATGTTAAATCTTGGAGACATACTGAATTTAATATAAAAGGGAAAATTCCACTTGGAAGATAAAAGGAGATGGAATCAAATGAAATTATAGTGTCATTTGATGGCTATAGAGTTTCTGATCTTGTTAGAGAAGGTAATTTTCATGTTTAAATATTTAAACAACTTGTAGATGTACTTGTAAGTTGGATATACTATTATATATATATATATATATATATATATATATATATATATATATAGTAGATTTAAGTTTAATGTATATATATATATAGTAGATTTAAGTTTAATGGAGCATGCATGTGTGCTAATCTAACACGAACTACTTGTTGGAACATATGGAATTATTTGGAGGAGATGTCTTTGTAGTGGTTGCACCTGTAGACAACACTGAAAACATGAAATATTATTTGATGCGATGCACAAAACAAAAGATGAGCTTATTAGAAGATTTTGATGATAATGGTTTTATATATGAAATATGATCCCTCATATTGAAAGACTATTGTTTTCAAGAAACCCATCAAACAGATAGTCATGTTCACTTTCAAGACTATCAATCAGGTGTCATAAGTTGTCAATATAGTCATTTGGTATGTGCAACATGCATAAAGTTAATAGAAGTTTAATCAAGAAAAAAAACAAAAGTTAGAAATGAAAATTGTCCAAAGTCGATCATGAACGAATATTGAAGATGGAATACGATTACGAATTCATTAAACAAGTGACATACATTCCATAATTTTATATTTTGCATTGAAAGTACACATATTTATGAATATCTAGGATTATGGAATCATTTGGTTTAGTTTACTTTCATGGTCCATTCAAATAAGGAACTATATTTTTGATGAATAATAAAGTTTATCGAGCCTTATTTACAATTTGAGGGAAGAACCTATAGATTGTATAGGGAACCTAAAATGACCTATACTTTGAGTGATTATACTAAACCTACAAATTATCCATTGTAGTCACAAATCTTGTGATGCATCACCAATACTACATAAAGGATTTTCATTCAGTATTTCCAATGATTGAAATGCCTTTTCATATGAAGAAGATAACTTCATATCATAACTAGGACCCATTTCCATGTCATTATAAGAGACTATTGATTGCTTAGAAAAACTTTCACTAAATGTTGTACCTTTCATAAAATCATCCCCCTGTCTATTAATATCTCCAAGAATAATATGATTCTACAAATAACAAATAACACCATCTACTAAGGCTTGGTTTGTTGCATTTAGATTTTTAGTTTTTTAATTGAATTTGGAGTATATTGAGAATTTGGTAGTGTATGATTAACATCCACTTAAGAGGAAATTTGATTAGATTCAATTGACTTGTGAGATCCTGATGCAGGCCCCCTATCCCTCCTCAGGGTTGCGCGACCTCCTGGTCAGGATCTTCTGGTTCGGGGCCGAAATGGCTCTTCTGGTTCCAAGATGGAACCCTCCTTTTCAAATCCACAGGTCCTTCTCTGTGCTCACCCGCGCGACCAAGTGCTAGGCTCACATTCTCCACTCCTTGTGACTGTGGGCATGACCACAGACCTAGCCCAAAAGGCGCATTACATTTCGTGACCCCGAGCTTTGCAATATGATGAATCCTTGGCTCCTCCAAGTCCCGAATGCCGAAATCCCGATGACACGAGATCCACAGCTCAGATATCCCTTGGATCGATGGCTATGCTTGTTTCAAAATTTCGATTTTTGTGACTTCACGTCTTATGGAGCTGTCCACTCCTCTTCCCAATCACCAAAATCATGAAATCTCCCCCCACTATAGATCAATGGCTCTAAGCCCTCGAAGATTTGACGGCTCTGATATTTTCGGGGTTCCACCAGTCGAGAGTCCCACACTATCGACCCTTGTACTCCCGGTTGATGAAATTCCAAAATGTCGAAAGATCAAGGTGTTGGATCAATGACTCACAATTCCCTCTAGATCTATGGTCAGATCTCTTCCCCGTCACTGACCTCCTCGTAAGTCCACTTGATCCAACGGCTTGTAGTGTTTCACAAATCTCCTCAAGAGTTCTCCACCGTCCATTCATATCTTCGAGATCTCCCTTCCTGGACCTACACAATGTTAAAGCCTACCCTCCTACCTCAAATCAGATGGTCTACAGGATTCTCCACCACGATCCAACGCTCGACGACGTTCTTCCTCCTGAGATTTTACTCGCTTCAGACTTAGAATATTTTCTAAGTCTTCGAAGGCCTAGCCTCCGATTCTTCTAGGGATTGGGTTATTGGATCTCGATAACACTTTCCGACGTGCTACCCCTCCTGAGATTTGTTTGGTTCAAACCTCGATTTCCCACGCACTCCTTTCGTCTAAGGGATTTTGATAAGTCATATCCACGATACTTCTCGTAGAGAAATTCCTCCCGATTTCCTTGTGTTCCTCTCTGGCTTGATGCACACCTTGCAGAGATTCAAATGAAGAGAAACAATTGAAACTGAAAACTAAAAGTCATTGTTCCATTCTCCTCTATGGAGATTCATTCACTTGTTCATGAAAACAGAAATAACAGAAAAATTGCAAATAACCTTCACACACACACGCATTTGGATCAATTTTTCCTTTTGTTCTATTCACAAGTGCCGATATGGCTATAAAATACATTCAAATTATAGTAACCCAAAAACTGAGATCTCCTACTAACTCGTAGTTCTCTCTTACAACAGATTTCTCTCTGTATTGCCACTCCCTCCCATCTGGGCATACAAACTTCTACTTAACTCAAAAAAATGTTTCTAGGGTTTCCCCTGGCTACTTGCCTACTCTAAAACTCATCCTATTCTATCTTAGTCTAGTCGCACTCCAGAGATGTAGTGGAAACTCCTTCTCTGTTTGCGATTTTCAAAACATGCCTCAAAGGGTAAAATTCAACACTGGTTCAAGCGTGCCTCCAAAGGTAAATTCCGGCGTTGAATTAAGGCAGATTTCAAATTCGTCTGCGACTACCAATGTTAAATTTCTGGAAGAACTCTCACATGTTGAGTGGTCCTACCTATATGTGCTTTCCAATGATGCTTCTGCATCATACTCCCCTTGACAAAAATTCATGGACTCCTGTCCATGAGCTCCTCTACTAATTTTCCCTGCTTCTTGATAGTAGCTTCAGTTTCCCAACTGGAATCTTTGATTGGGTGTACCTTCCATTTGACCAGATACTCAAAATAGGTTTTCCTTCTGGTCTTTTTGCCAATCCTTTGATCAACAATTTTCTCCATCTACGACTTTTCTGCCACAAACATTTGTTTCTCCCACTGAATTTTTCCTTGAGCTTCTGAACCTTCTGTGTCATCTTTCCTGTACAAATACAGGTTTGAAACATTGAATATGGGCGAAATTCCTACACCATCTGACAGTTCAATCTCATAGGCGTTTGCATCAAACTTCCTTAAGATCTTACAGGGTCCTATCTTTTTCATCTTCAACTTGTTGTATGTTCCCCTAGGGAATCTTTCCTTCCTAAGATGTACTAAAACCTGATCTTCTACTTCAAATTGAAGTTCCCTGTGATGCTGATCAGCTCTGTGCTTGTATTTTTTATTAGAACTCTCCAACAATCCTTTGATTTTTCTATGGATTCACTCCATCTCCGTAGCAAAATCCTCTTCTCCAGCGCTCTTGATCTCACCATGTTCCAAGTCTCTCAACTCAGACACTCCCCTGGGTTGCATTCCATAGAGTATTTGGAATGGGCTCCTTCCAGTGCTCCTATTTCGTGAGTCATTGTATGCAATTTTTTCTTGTGGCAGAATCTGATCCCACTGGTTATGATGTTCAGTAACTAGACTCCTTAATAAATTCCCCAAAATTCTATTTACAAATTCAGTTTGCCCATCTGTTTGAGGGTGATAAGATGAGCTAAAGGACAAATTCATCCCCAACCTCTTCCACAACATCCTCCAAAAGTGACCAAAAAATTTTGTGTCTCTGTCTGAGACAATTCTCCTGGGTAGGCCATGAAGTCTCACAACTTCTTTGAAAAATAGATTTGCAACATGCGTTGCGTCACTGGTCTTCTGGCATGGGATGAAATGTGCCATCTTTGAAAATCTATCCACTGCCACAAATATGGAATCAAATCCTCTTTGTTTTCTTGGCAATCCCAACACAAAATCCATGCTTAATGCATCCCAAGGCCTCTCTGGTATTGGCAATGGTTGATACAACCTAGTGTTCTTCCTTTTCCCCTTAGCATGTTGGCCGATTCTACATCTCTTCACCAACTTTATCACTTCTATTCTCATACCTAGCCAACAGTATGAGTTTCTCAACTATGCAAACGTTTTATCATGGCCGAAATGTCCAACCAATCCTCCGTCGTGTTTTTCCTTTAGAATATTATCCCTTAATAAGCATTTTGGTATGCAAAACTGATGTCCTTTGAACAACAGTCCTTCCTGAATCATGTATTATGTCCACTGACTTCTATATCTCAACATAGGATTAGAACATGCCTCATATTCCTCCTTGAAATCTACATCATCATGATACATGTCCTTGAGGTGCTCAAACCCAAGGTCTTCACCTGGAATTCCTGCATGATCAAACATCTCCTGCTTAATGCATCAACAACCTTGTTAGCATTCCCAGCAATATGTTTTATGACAAAAGTAAAATTTTGCATAAATTCAACCCATTTTGCATGCCTCTGATTCAGTTTTTCCTGTCTGGTTATGAATTGCAAAGCTTGGTTATCGCTATATGAGACAAACTCTTGCGGGACAAGATAATGCCTCCATTTCTTCAAATCTTGAATTATGGCGTAAAACTCCTTGTCATATGTGGAGTATTTCTTCTTAGTGTCATTCATATTCTCACTGAAATAGGCAATGGGTCTGTTATCCTGACTCAAAACTGCTCCTATCACAATTCCGCTTGCATCACATCTCACCTGAAATGTCTTTTCAAAAATCGGCAACACCAAAATTGGTCATTCTATTATCTTATCCTTTCATATGTTGAATCTTTTTTTGGCCTCCTCTATCCATTTAAAAGACTTGTGTCGCTTCTTTACTGTATCCATCATGGGTGCACAAATCCCACTGAAGTCTCTAATGAACTTCCTATAGAAGCTCGCTAATCCATGGAAGCTCCTTACCTCGAAAATGCTTCTTGGTGATGACCACTCTCTGATCGCTTTCACCTTCTCTGGATCCATCTTCAATTCATTCGAAGAGACCACGAAACCTAAATAAATGAGTTATGTCTTCATAAAAGAGGACTCCTTCAAATTGATCAACAACGTCTCCTACTGTAGCCTCCTCATTACTAGTGTTAGGTGCCTCAAATGCTCCTCTTTAGTGCTGCTAAAGATCAGTATATCGTCCAGATATACAACCACAAACTTTCCAATGAAATCTTTCAGAATTTCATTCATCAGCCTCATAAAATTACTCGGGGCATTTGTTAAGCCAAATGGCATAACCAACCACTCGTATAGACCTTTGTTTGTCTTAAAGGCTGTTTTCCATTGATCACCTTCTCTCATTCTAATCTGGTGATATCCACTTTTCAGATCTATCTTAGAAAAGAAGTTTGCTCCACTTAAGCAATCCATTAAATCATCCATTCTTGGTAAGGAAAATCTGTACCTGATGGTGATCTTGTTGAAGGCTCTTGATTCTATGCACATTCTCCATACTCCATCTTTCTTTGGGCTCAACACAGTTGGTACTGCGCATGGACTCAAGCTCTCTCTGACCAAACCTTTGTCTAGAAACTCTTGGACTTGGTCCTTCACTTCTTCATTTTCTCGAGGTATCAATCTATACATTGCTTTGTTTGGTAGGCTTTCTCTTGGTATCAAGTCGATATGATGATTGATACTCCTGATGGGTGGCAATTAGTTTGGTAGATCATCCACCACTATATCAATAAAATTATCTAGCAGCTCCTCAACTTCTTCAGGAAAATCATCCATTGATGTAATCGTAAGGATGACTCTGGGATTCCTCACCACAATGAACTGCATCTCCTTTTCTTCCTTGACTTCTTTTAGGAGTTCCTTCCTGTTGGAAGATTGATTGTTGTCATTGATGTCAACCCTAGTCATGGGTTTTGGACCGCAAGATTGATAAAGGTATTTGGACATGAAGGAAAATGCACATGCATATACAACTCCCATGAACGGATAGTATACATCATGTTGTTTCCGGTGGTATATGGCACATCACATGGATCCTCATGGTTGAGGAGAAATGAATTTTTGAAGATGACAAAGTGAATTGAAAAAGGAAGTACATGTAGGCCCTGAAAATAATTAAAGAAAATAATTACAAAATAAAGAAAGTGTCGATTAGGCCTAATATTAAAAGTGACATAATGGGTATAAATAAATATCATTATAAAATTCATTTTGTTAATTCTAATTCCGGAGGAAGAAGAAGTAAAAGAAGGCGGTATTTCAAGGGAGGAGGATAGAGATCTTCTTGTGATGATGTGTTCTAGGTATGTTATTTCGAGGTCATATTACCATTTTGCTATAGATTTTTCTAGAGCGATTCAGATGGTTTCAATGCATGTGGAACATTGAAGACATATCAAGATACCTTTGGTAGAAATTTCAGCTCTTGTTCAGCTATAATTATGGAAATACACTTTGTGGAATATAGGGTTTGTGACAGTCTTGAAACTAAAAGCGGGTGTTCTGGTTAAAACAATCATAACTTTTTCATCTGAGACTCCCTGCGGTGGGACTACTTCCATTGGAAAAGAGTACGGTTGTATTTTTTTTTTTGAGTTTTAGAATCATATGTTAAATAATATTGGTAGGGCATCTTGCCTAGGATTGGGTCTTGAGCAGGACCCGAGAATTGAATAGATCTACCATTCTTTCTATAACCTCAGGAGGGATTCAAGGAGTGAAAATTAGAGGAGTTTGAGGAGAATACATTGAGTAACATTATCTACACGGGATCGAGTACTCCAAGAATTGAATAAATTGTAGAAATTGAAGAAGTCTCGAGAAACATTATAGGGTTCTATCTTGATGATTGGTTGATGGTGATGATTTAATGTAAGGTTTTATTATCTCTCCTATATTATTGGGTGGAAGAGACAGGATAGAGAGATTTCGAATCTCTCTTGATATTGGAGGATTGTATCTTCCTCTTGGGTTTTATCCCTCCCTTTACATTTGGAAATTTTGTAGCTAACTTTTGAAGTCATTACTTCCCTTGAACAAAAACTATTGATTATTTCTCATATATTGTGCATGGTGTATTGTGGTGTATTGGTGTAACTCATACTATTGTTCTAAAACCCTCCTTCGATATAATTGAATGGTTTAAGTATAAGTTAGCTTTTAAATTGTACTTGATCTTGATTCACACCCCCCACTACAAATTATCAACAATTGGTATCGAGTGGGTTACGCCGGTCAGTTTAACCTTTGGAGGAAACAATTTAAATGGGATTCCACCATTTGATGACTAATTTGAATCTTTGGAAAAATAGAATAAACTTAGAAGCTCTTGGGGAATGTTTGGATGCTCTGATTGATTCGGATATAATGCTTTAGAAGAAATAGCAAAAATTTGTAGCGAAGGAAGCAAAGGAACAACAAGCGGCAATGAATACCATCCTAGATGGATTAGCTTGGTCAGTGAAATCAAAGGAGGTGGGATCATGTGCATCAGAAAAATATCTTTAGGACAAGCTACAAGAAACTTTATGCAAGGGAAGAAGCGGAAGAAGAAGAAGAAGTTGAAGAAGATTACAACATCTGGATTTCCAAGAAGAAAAATAGAGGTCAGGTTATTTTGCTTCAATTTGTGAAGGAGTAGGTCACAGTGAATTTGAATGTCCTCATCTAGAGTTGAAAAGATATGAGTGAAGAAGAAGAAAAATCCAATGAAGAAGAAGAAAATCATAAAAAAATTATTGACAAGAAGATGAGAATCTTAAAAATTGAAAACATGTTGAGATTGAAAATAGCAAGCAAGAACCATAAAAGAAAACTAAGAAGTGGAGTGGTTAGTTGTGAAAAGGCGGTTGTAATCTTGAAGCTTTCAGAAACATAGAGAAGAAACCATTTCCTTGAAAAGCCACTTGAAGAAGCAAGAAGAATAGCAGTAAAGAAGGGTCAAATGATAAAGAAAGAGAAGATTTAATGAGAAACTTCAACGAAGTTATCTCATTGAGGAAGAACAGAAACTCTCAAGTGCAAAAAGACTTAAAACATCTTGGATGTGGGTGAAACTTCATACAAAGAAGATGAATACCAACAAAAGCGGTTGAAGAAAGAGCTACAGTGGGTTGATGAGAGTGGACGGATACCAAGAGGAATGATTACAAAGAGATGAATATCCAAGAGACCTCATACATTCAGAAATCAAAGAAGCTCCAATCGGAGGTATGAGAGGAAACTTCTGAGGAGAAGAGTATATCATGAACCAGATGGACTACATCACAAAGAAACCCACTTACTCCAAGGTATCAAAATTTCTTTCTTGGTCATTGTTATACTTGCAAAATTTACGGACATAGGAGTGGTACCAAAATCAGTAGAGAAAGAGGAACAAATACATAAGAAACATGAATAGTGTAAACAAAGATATGGAAATAATGCGTCCGATTTGTCAACGGAAGTTATAATTCATTTTACCCGGATTGATGGAAAAAAATATTGTATGCTACAAATGCAATTATCTTACGATTACAACCTGAAGTTGTAGATATATGAAGATGTTACTATACCAATACAGTGTATGGATAAGGAAAGAGATTCAAACAATGAAGATTGTCGAATAGCATTGATCGCTGAAAAAATGTAAAGAAGAGATGAATGGTACATATACAGTACATGTTCTTCACACATGACCGGGGGATCAAGACAGTCATCATCTTGAAGAAAGGGGCAATGTTGCATTTGGAGATGACTCATCTACCAAATGCTTGGAGGAAAGGTGTAGTAGAGCTTGGAAGAAAAATTTAAAAGCAAAAGTGGTGGTTGAAGACTTGGATCATAATCTACTCGGTGTTAGTAAAATGTGTGATCAGGGGATACACTCTTACGTTTGATTCCTAGAAATGTAAAATAAGAGAAAATACTTCGGGGAAGATTAAGTTTACCTTCCTAACAAGAAGACCAGACAACATATACATCCCTAGACATGAAGAAGAGAGGAAGGCAGAGAGCCACACAAAAGGACTCTAAGGAAGAAGCGTCCCAAAGACAAGAAAATAAGGATGAAGTATTGTGGAGTGCCACATGTTTAGGGAACATTGAAGAAGAAGGTTACCTTTTCCAATTAAAGCGCCGGGGGAGAAGCCATGCCCTTTTCCATTGATGTCCAAAGGGAAAATTTGGGATCATGATCATAGGGGAGGCATGAGTGTTTGCATCAGCTATTAAAGGGGAGATTGTTGGAAGATTGGATTGTTCGAATTGTCCAACCCTGTCCATCATAAAGATTGATAAGGTATTTGGACATGAAGGAAAATGCACAATACATATACAAGACCCATTAATGGATGGTATACATCATGTTGTTCCCCACGGTGAATGTCACATCACATGGATCCTCATGGTTGAGGAGAAATGAATTTTTTGAAGATGACAAAATTACAGATGAAAAGGAAGTACATAGGTGAAAATAATTAAAGAAAATAATTACAAAATAAAAAAGTGTAGTCATTCTAATATTAAAAGGAATTGACATAAATGGTATAAATAAATGTCATTATACATTCATTTCATACAAGTCTAATTTCAGAGGAAAGAGAAAGAAGTAAAAGAAGATTGGTTTCAAGAGGAGGATGAAGAGTCTTTTGATGTTGCTTTCAAAGGTATGTTATTTCCAGGTCATATCACCATTTTTGCTATAACACTATAACGATTCAAATGTTGAAATCGCTATGGTATTTAGAGGACATATCAAGTTACCTATGGTAAAATTTCAGCCTCTTGATTCTCTATAATTATGGAATACACTCTGTGGAATATGGGTTTGTGACATTCGTCTAAACTAAGATCCAATAGCGAGTGTTGAATTGAAACATTCACTTAACGTTTTCATACAGACTCCAAATGTAGTGGACCCACTTCCATTGGAAGAGTACATACTGTAGTTTCTTTTGTGCAGGTTTCAGAATCAGATGTTAAATATTGGGCGTGGGGCATTTTGTACAAGTTTGCTCTCAAAACCATAATTGAATAAACCTGAATTGAATAAGATCTACCATTCAAGCTATATAACCTCTTTTTGGGGAGGATTCAAAGGGTGAAAATTAGAGGAGTTTCTGAAAATACATTGAGTAACATTATATATGGGATCAGAGTACTCCAATAATTGAATAATTGCAGAAATTGAGAAGTCTCAAGAAGCATTATCAGGTTCTATGTGATATTGGTTGATGGTGATGATTTAATGTAAGGTTTATTATCTCTCATACATTCTTACTTGGGTGGAAGGAAGGATAGAGAGTTCAAATATCTCTCCGATATTGGAGGATTTTATCTTCCTCTTGGAGGTTTATCCCTCTCCCTTTATTTGGAAAGGCATGCTTCTGCTTGGAAGTCATTACTTCCCTTGAGAAAAAAACTATTGATTATTGGAAGCTGTAGCTACCTTTGGAAGTCATTACTTCCCTTGAAAAAAAACTATTGATTATTTCTCATATATTGTGCATGGTGTATTGTGGTGTATTGGTGTAACTCTTATACTATTGTTCATTGCTCATTGGATATAATTGAATCGTTTAAGTATAAGTTGAAAAAGGTTTTTAAATTGTACTTGATACTGATTCACCCCCCTCTCAGTATCAACACTTCCCACTCATGAGAAGTATGCTTATGCTAGCTTCCTCCTTTACTCTCTTATCCTCTATTGGCAACAACATATGCATCCTACCATTCTTTTCTAATGTATATGTGTTTTTACTCCCATCACGAATGAAGTTTCTGTCAAACTGCCATGGTCTTCCCAACAGAATATGGAACACGTCCATGGAAATTACATCACATAGGATTTCATCTTTATATCCTCCTATTTTAATTTCAACCAAACATTGTTTAGTGATCATTACCTGGTGTCCCTTTTGCAGCCATGAAACTTTGTATGGTTTTGGATGTCTAGTTGTCTTCAGCTCCAATTTCTCCACCATCTCTGTGGATACTAGTTTTTCAGTACTCCCACTATCAATGATCACCTTGCACACTTTATCCTTAGTCTTGCAAGTTGTCCTGAAGAGACTGTTTCTCCGCACTGGATTTTCAATTTCTGCCTCCGGTTTCAAGAGAACTTTTCTCAACATTAGGGATGCTCCATTCTCTACTCCCTCTGCTTCAACATTTCTTTGTTGGGCTTCTGAAATGTGAGCTTCTCCTCCTTCCTTATTTTTCTCGGGGCATTCCCAAGACATGTGTCTTGTCTTTCCACAGGCATAACAACTTACTCCTCCTCTGCCTATTCCTCTAAAAGAGTTTCTTCCACCACCCTATCTTTCTTGAGAACTTCCTCCTCATTCTGAGTGATTGTGTGGTTTCTAAACCTCGTTCTTAGAGTGATTTTATCTGTCATGGTTAAATCCCCTGCTTTTGCTTGGGATCAACCTTTTACCTCTTCCTCGCTGGTTATATTTTCTGGCCAACTTCTCTTCTGCCTTAAGTGCAAACTAATAAGCATCTTCCATGGTTCTGATTGAAATCATGCTGATCTCGTCCTGGATATCATATCTCAAGCCATTTATATATCTAGCGACTTTCTCTTCATCTCTCTCCCATTGTCCAGTTCTGATGTTCAGCTAGTAGAACTCCTCGGTGTACTCTTTAACTGTCATCCCTTTCTGTCTCAGGTTCTACATTTTTTTGAATAGATTTATCAGATAATATTTGGGTATGAACTTAGCCTTCATCTTGGCTACCATTCTATCCCAACTCTTTATCCTTTGTTTTCCTTTGCTTCTTCTCTCAGCCTGTAGTTCATCCCACCACAGTGTTGCATGTCCTTTTAACCTGGTGACTGCCTGCTTCACCTTCTTCTCCTCATCGATGTATTCATAATCGAAGTGTTTGTCCATGGATCTTATCCAATCCAATAGTTCTTCAGCATCTAGGTTTCCCTCATACATGGGAACATTTGTTTTTGCTCTGCCTCCCAGTCTCGAAACTGCTCTCAACAAACGTCCTTCTACAACATCCTCTCTTGCATCTTCTTCAACTTCAACCTCTTCACTTTCTGCTTCACTGATGTCTCCAACGTCCAGTTCTCTTCTCTGCACTACTTCCATTGTTTCCAATATGGCGCGATGTTCTCGCATCTCCCTCTCTACAGCATGGTTGGCCAAAGGTACCTCTCGTCTCCTTGGCGGCATTGTGTTGACTTCTTGTCACACACAGAGTACAACTCTAAGTTATCTGTTTCTTCTTCTTTCTCTTGCCTAAAATCTAAAAATGAAGAACTTATGCTCTGATACCACCTGATGCAGATGCCCTATCCCTCCTCAGGGCTGCGTGACCTCTCGGTCAGGATATTCTAGTTCGGGGCCGAAATGGCTCTTCTGGTTCCAATATGGAACCCTCCTTTTCGAATCCATAGGTCCTTCTCTGTGTTCACCCATGCAACCAAGTGATAGGCTCACGTTCTCCAATCCTTGTGACCATGGGCATGACCATGGACCTAGCCCAAAAGGCGCGTCGCATTTCGTGACCTCGGGCTTTCCAATACGATGAATCCTTGGATCCTCCAAGTCCTGAATGTCGAAATCCCGATGACACGAGATCCACATCTCAGATCTCCCTTGGATCGATGACTACGCTTGTTTCAACGTTTTGTGTTTCACGAATTTGCGTCTTATGGAGTTGTCCACTCCTCTTCCCAGTCGCCAAAATCACGAAATCTACCCCCACTGCAGATCAACGACTCTAAGCCCTTGAAGATCTGACGGCTCTAATATTTTTGGGGTTCCACCAGTCGAGAGTCCCACACTATTGACCCTTGTACTCCTGGTTGCCGAAATGCTGAAATGCTGAAAGCTCGAGGCACTGGATCAATGACTCACAACGCCCTCCAAATCTATGGTCAGATCTCTTCCCCATCACTGACCTCCTCATAACTCCACTTGATCCAACGACTTGCGGTGTTTCATGACTCTCCTCGAGAGTTCTCAACCGTCCATTCAGATCTTCGAGATCTCCCCTCTTGGACCTACACAGTGTTAAAGCCTGTGTTCCTACCTCAAATCAGACGGTCCGTGGGATTCTCCACTGCGATCCAACGCTTGACGACGTTCTTCCTCCTGAGCTTTTACTTGCTTCAGACTTAGAATATTTTCTAAGTCTTCGAAGGCTTGGCCTCCACTTCTTCTGGGGAATGGGTTATTAGATCTCGATAACACTTTCCGACATGCTACCCCTCCTGAGATTTGTCTGGTTCAGACCTCAATTTCCCACACACTCCTTGCATCTGAGGGATTTCGATAACTCAGATCCATGGTACTTCTCATAGAGAAATTCCTCCCGATTTCCTTACATTCCTCTCTGGCTCGATGCACACCTTACAAAGCTTCAAATGAAGAGAAACAATTGAAACTGAAAACTAATAGCCATAGTTCCATTCTCCTCTGTGGAGATTCATTCACCTGTTCATGAAAACAGAAATAATAGAAAAATTGCAGATAACCTTCACATAGACGCATTTGGATCAATTTTTCCTTCTGTTCTATTCACAAGTGCCGAGACGGCTATCAAATACATTCAAATTACAGTAACCCAAAAACTGAGATCTCCTGCTAACTCACAGTTCTCTCTTACAATAGATTTCTCTTTGTATTGCCGCTCCCTCCCATCTGGGCGTACAAAGTTCTACTTAACTCAAAAAAAATGTTTCTAGGGTTTCCCCTAGCTACTTGCCTACTCTAAAACTCATCCTATGTTATATTAGTTTAGTCACACTTGAAATCCGTAGTGGAAACTCATGCTTTGTTTGTGATTTTCAAAACGTGCCTCAAAGGGTAAAATTCAGCACTAGTTCAAGCGTGCCTCCAAAGGTAAATTTCGGTGATGAATTAAGGTGGATTTCAAATTCGGCTACGATTGCCAATGTTAAAGTTATGGAAGAAATCTCACGTGTTGAGTGGTCCTGCCTCTACGCGCTTGCCAACGATGCTCCTGCATCAAATCCTCTACCTATGAGGACGAGGAGCACAACCATGATAGAGGAGACATAATAATTGAACCTTTCTAGTTTGAAAGTGATAGAGGAGATAGAGGAGACATAGGAGAGTACTTGGAGCCCACTGCAAAATATCTATGGCACATCAAACTCCCAATTTCAATTTTTTTTGTGAATTTTGATTCCAAAATTGTCAATTTTATTGCTTCATTCCATACCTCTTTTTCATATGGACATTATACAAATAAATGGTTTACTAATTCTCCATCCCTTTTACACATTATACACCATGTTGGCCCATAAAATTTTTGTTTTTTACCATTATCCTAATTAAATATTTTAAAGACATCCTAAAAAGTGTCAATTTTAATTATGAAATTGTGAATTTTGATTCCAAAAGTGTTGATATATTAAATTGCTACAATGTGCATTTAGATTTCAATATCTTGAAGCAAAACAAACAAAATTGAAATTATGATCTACTTGACAAATGTGCATGATGAACCTAACACTACTTATATTCTACACATTAAACATACTTAAATATATGAAAAAATTAAATAGATGAAATATTCCCTTGGACTATGAACCCTTAAACTTATAAAAATATCTACAAATATAAAGGAAACTATAATGATGATATGTTTGACTATTCAACCATATTTGCAAATTAAACAAAATTGAAATTATGAGCAACTTGACTATACAATGATATTTATAAATGAAATGAAATAAAACATTTTTAATTTCAACACACTATCATAGAACATAAACTCTCCTTTCACCATCATAAACAATATAAACCTTTTAAAACAAATCTTAAAATACAAGGTTGTTAGTGATAATATTTCTCTTGGTTTAACTCTTAATTTAACTAACTATTTTATTTTGTATTAACATTTTATATAAAAATACTTTTTTTACTTAAAGAAAAGTAATGATTATCCTATCTAAATGATTCTTATACCTAGTATCTACCATCAACAATGTTCTTAGATATTAATAATGTTACTAAATGATGTCAAGTTCAAAATAAACATAGTTTTCATTAAGTTTGATTGAAAAAGTTCAAGTCAAAAGAATGTGATTTTGTGATTTGATAACAAAGTTGAGAGTTTACTCAATGTAGAACTTGTATTGTGGATGGTGCGTTTCTAACCCTGCAATTTTTTGGATAGAAAGATATTCTATGATAATGAAAAAAACTCATAGGTGTCATATTAATGGCACTAGTGAATACTTCCAATGTGCAGAGGATTGATAATCCGTCAGCCCTTTTCCGTACATAAGCAATTTATGTCAATATAAATTTTAATGAAAATCACTTACTTATATTAAATTATATTTTAATTTTACATTAACAAAGGTTAGCTGTTGTTGTTATTATTATTATTATTATGAAAACTACTATTTATTTCAAATTTTCTTGAATTAATATATTGAAAGTTCAAAAAGAAACCAAGGATGAACATAACCAGTTTATTGTTGGACTGTCATTTCATTGTGAATTTTCAATTTTGAGCATGGATTTTACTAGGTTTTGGATGGATAGGAGTCTGCGCCCTTATTTCACATTTTCTTGAATGAATACATTGAAAGTTCGAAAAGAAACCAAGGATGAACATAGTGTTGGACTATCATTTCATTGTGAATTTTCAATTTTGAACAGAGATTTACTAAGTTTTGGATGGATAGGAGTCTGTGCCCTGTCAAAATAAGGGAGGATCCTAGATTGATTAGATGATCAATATTCTTAAATTTACAAAAGTATTGTTAAAGTCAATCGATTATCACTTTGATTTTCACTTGAATGGAACAGAATAAAATCCATATCACCTAATGAAAACTTGGCAATTGTCAATCCTCACGACTGTCAAGGATTTATATCTACAACCCTTCAACCCTATAAACCCTATGCTGTCACAATGAACCCTTCAAATTATAAAATTATCTACAAATAGAAGGGAAACTATAATGATGATATGTTTGACCATTCAACCATATTTGCAAATCAAACAAAATTGAAATTATAAGCTATTTGACTATACAATGATTTTTATAAATGAAATGAAATAAAACAATTTTAATTTCAGCAAACTATCATAGAACATAAATTGTCCTTTCACCATCATAAAAATTGAAATTATAAGCTACTTGACTATACAATGATGTTTATAAATGAGATAAAATAAATAATTTTTAATGTCAACACACTATCATAGAACATAAATTGTCCTTTCACCATCATAAACAATATAAACCCTTTATCATAGAACATAAATTGTCAGGTTTCACCATCATAAAAATGAAAGTTCACATAGTTACACCACCAAATACATAGGTTCCACAAAAATTTTAGGCTAATACCAAAAAATAAGAGGCACTTAACATTTAACTCCAAAATTATTGACTCTAAGCCATCGCTAAGATAGATCTCTTCATACTTGCAAAAGAAAACATTTCTCAAATTTAAAATTTAAAAATTTAAAATAAAATATATCTACAAATTTAAAATAAAATGTACACATAGCATTTTAGATAAATAAAACAAATTGTGATTAAAGATAAATTGACATGTACCAAAAGTGTTAAGTTTCATCTCCAACATCCATGTGCTCCTTTTCCACCAAATAATGTAAACATCTGTAACAATAAAAAGTTCATAACCAATAACACATATTAGCATATATACTTTATTAGATTTTTTTTTAAAGATATTTAACTTTATTAAATAAACAATGAGAAAGAATAACATACCCAACCAAAGTTCCATAGATCTAATATTATTGCTCTCTTTTTATTATACCTTTTTGGCATATTTTTAAAACTAAACTTACATCATGAAGTTACAAAATTTCCAAAATAGTTACTCTCCATATTAAGCCATTCTTTGCATAAATATTTAATTTTGTTTTATAACCAAATGCTCTTTCAACATTGCCTAAATGATCTAAACAATGTAAGATCATATCTAGCAAATTTTTAAAGGGGAAAATTGTGTTCTTGGTAACCAATTTTAATGTTCAGAGTTAGATAATACCCTAAAAATAAATTCACTTGTGTATGCAGAAAGTTCACAAATCTCGATATTAAGCCATTCTTCCATTAAAATACTTGTCTCCTCTTCTGCAGTGGAATAAATGTTCTCATATAATCAAATTCCCTTTCAGATTAAAGGACTCACAAATATCCATATTAAGCCATTCTTCCAAGAAAATACTTATATCTAAGAAAGTTCACATATCTCCATATTAAAATCCATTCTTCTAAGAAAATACCTATCTCCTCTTTCTATGGTGGAATAGATGTTCTCATATAATCTTTCATGTACATGCAGAAAACACAAATATGCACATATATTATGTCATTCTTCAAAATCCATTTAAATATTTCATCTTTATACATGGGATGTATTCATATTACTTATAATCAATTTCTCTTTGAAATATGCCATCATCATGATATAAACATAAATGAGATCATCGAGGTACATAGCTTATTTGTAAATCTAAAAATTTTGGTTTTTGTGGTTAGTAAGCAATTAGTTAAGAGTTTGAAAATACCCCAAGAAGGAATTCACTTCGTTGTATGCAGAAAACAAAAATCTCCATATTACACCATTCTTGGACTATAAGGCAAGGAATGCAATTGAAGAAAATTTAGAAACTTCTCCTTTTCTGATGTGGGATAGAGTCTGTTCTCAAATAATCAAATGCTCAAGTTCAAAATTAGGTCTGCATCATGATCTAACATAAATAAGATTGAATGTACGATTTTAGACGACGATAAGATTATATAGGAGTTCTATATATTTCAAAATGGTTGATCAAAGTGTTGAAAAGTTATATAGACACTAGTTGAGTAACCGTTCTATGAATAGGAAAGGGTTAATTAAACATTTTATCAAACAAAAAATTGAAAAAAGTAAAAAAAAGTATATTCAACACAAATAAGCTTGAACACTTATATATAAAAGGCCCAACATAAAAACAAACTAAAACTCACTAATGTGCAATGTACACACATCTAAAAATTATCATGAATAGACAGATCCTTCTCAGGTATGGATGCATCATCATCAATCCCAATCTTCCACACTCTCTTCTCCACATTCTCTTCAACCAAACTCTCAGGCACTCTCTTCACCACATTTCCCTATAACACATTTCAAATTTGTACATTTGAAAATTAAATTTAAATGATTTTAACACATTAAATTGTAGTTTTAAACTTTGAAACGTGTAATACCTGTGATGATCCAACCTCAATATCATTAACCACACAAGAGGATGGAATTCTCATGGTCGGTTGAGTCATGGTCTTACCCACCATACCCTAAGATTCAATAAATTGTATTTTGTTTAAGACATTTTCCTTTTAAATTAATAATTTAAATGACATTGCAATTTTCATATATAACTAAATTTGTTTTCAACATGCAATGATACTTGTGAACTCCCACCCTCTTCAAACTCTCCCAATGAGAATTGGGACAAACTTCCCAAGTAGTAGTAGACAGAATAGGGCTCTGTGAACAACACAACTAAGAATTAAATAGGTTTCAATGTGTTCACATTAATATAAAAACATAAATTTCATGTATTTTGGTTATTCAACGATTTGTAAAGACTGGACAACTAAGGTGCTCATATGTGGATATTAGAAAACACATACCTGATTCAACCCATCCAAATTTAAACTCGTTGAATCAAGTCCCTTATTTCCTAGAGATTCATTTAACATATGACCAAATTGCAATTAATGACGATAACAACTCAGTTATTTCTAAATATACAATGATATGTATCTAGATCTAGAACTACAAGAAAAATATCCTCAAACGCATGAAAAAATTACTAACTATAACACATACCAATCCGATGTTTAGTTCATCATTATGGATTAACACCTTCCAACCATTATGGAATTTTTTTTCATAATCCTTTATATCTTCTACTGACATGGAATCAATCTCCTCATCTATTTTGTAAACAAAATTGGCTCGAGAATTGGCTTCAACTCTCTAATAGTTCAAACCAACATCAACACTATAAAAAATTGATCCTAAATTTTCTCCAATTGCATTCCTAGCCTCCTTGTCAACATCTAATGTAGCTCACATATCTGAATGTGAGGAAAATTCCCCTATTGGATGAGATATCAAAGGTCGTGGAGGCCTTTGCAATGCTTCATTTATATATACCCATTTCCAATCATATATTTTTTCTTTACCTTCCCCATAATAACTAGATGATAGGATGGTATAATCAGGGTGCATGCCCATGAAAAAATTTGCATAAAAGAGTCTAGAAAAGTATTTTGGAACCTCATCATTACACAACAACTTCCTATATGCTTCAAAAAATCTATTATAAATATGTCATGCTATGTTGGGGTTCTTAAAATATTTCACCTTCAACAACTTTCACTTTCGCCCCTCTTTTAAATTGAAAATAGGATTTGCATCTTCTTTTGAAACTCTACTTTTTACTACTTCTCATTTATTGTGGCCCATCACCTCCCACTTTCGTCTCCTCATCAAATCGATAAAACTATCATTCGTTGGCTCCATATTTTTATATGCATTCATAAAGTTCTGCAATGAATTCAAAACAATATCCAAGATTTTCTAACTCTCTCTCGAGAGATCCAAGCACCTCAAATCATTTTGCAACTAATGTTTAACACCTGAGCATCGTTCGAGGGTCATTACTTCAGTATACCCTTCCAAGGAAGATCATCACCAACATTTGAGGGATAGGTGGACGTAGGCATGTAATCTTATGTTTCTTGATAACACCCCGTGAATCCACCTTCATCCTCTTCACCAACATTGGAATCTTCATGATAACTACTCTCTCTTTCATTATATTTTCTCGCATTAAACTCATCCTATACACATACACATTTGAAAATAATTACAACATTTAACATAAACAAAAAACATATATATATATATATATATAAACATAAATACACACAAATATAACATAAAATAAAATAATTTACCAAACATGTTTTCTTGTCATGATGTATTCCTTACATTCTCCAGTGTTGGAGTATTAATGTGCAACCTATCTAAGAAATTTGCATCCATAGAAATATTTTTAGCATATTCTCTGGGTGATCTATTCACGGATTCATTTGATAATCTCCTCCTATAACTAGATTGTGTTTGGTCACTAGTTTCCTCTCCCAAGCTTCCCTTCCTTACTGTGAAATGGGTCTTCGATGTCCTCAGAGTCTCAGTCAAAGAAGGGGTTCCTCTTCCTCCTTCATTGTATAGCTTAGAGTGTTTGCGAGACATTTTTGGAGATTCTTGTCTCGACATCTCGTCTCGATAGATATCCTTTGAAAGTCCATGAATATGAAATTTCATAAGCTATAGAAACAAAAAATGGAAATATGATTTATAAAACAACTTGAAGGAATTTAATAATTTATAAAAACTTCAAAGCATCAAAGACATATATTGAAAAAGATAACAACTATATTTTTTAGTATGATTCTATATATAGTGAACATGAAAATATTTAAATATAAAAAAAATGTAACATGTAGAAGATAATCTATATCTATGTAAATTGTAGAAGGTAATTTATAATATAATATATGTGTAACATGTTAAAATTTAAGGGAGAAAAATACGACTAGCCAAAACATAAATATTTATTTTAATTTCTAAACATTAGCTACTTGTATGTTACGATCAACAAGACATTAAAACTTATGATCCATAATTTGGTAGCATAAAAACAATAATGGACATAACATTTACTTAGCTAAAACAAGAAAGAATATTACCTGATATGCTGTTGTTATTGTCTTATATATATTCTTAGAAAAATATTTAAGGGATCATTGATCAAACCCTCGAGGAAAATCTCATCATGACCCTTAGAACAAATTTCCAAGAAGCAATTTTAGGGTAAAATATCAAAAGACTAACCAACAACATACACAGGTGGCACCAACAATAGAATAGGACAATTGTGACATACACAGGGTGGCATCAACAAGGGGATGAGGAGGGAGACACCAACAAGGAGAAGAGGAGGACGACACCACAAAGGAGAACCTGAAACCCCAAACAACAATCGAGAAGAGACCTGGGACAAGATGGAAAAGACCCATAGGGGTCAGTGGCAACAAGAGGTTGCAGAGGTAAGACCATGGTGGCCTAATACACCAAGATGAAATGTCCTAGAGGGGTTGCAACCACTCAATAATTTGAACAATAAGGAGCTGTAGAAAACCTCATATCAGAACTCGGCTTAGAAGAGAGTGTGTGTGTAAAGAGAGAGGATAGGTCTCTTTTATAGTTTTTGTAGGTAAGTTAGGGATAGCATATTATTCCTAAATTTAGGGTTAGGTTTTGAAGGATCATATCCTATCAATTAGAGGGGGGGGTGAATCAGTGACACAATAATTATATAATTTTTTATTTTGTTAATGAAAACATAATTTTAACACAATATCTTATCATGGAACCCAATTGGGAAAACCGCCAACGATTTTCTATTAACTGCAAAATTTGTTTTAGATGTTACATAGAAGGAATATATTCTTCCTTTTCAATCAGCACCAACTAATCAGGATGCACCCACACCCTTTATTCACCAGCAACAACTGGTAGGAGGCTTCGACCCCCTGTTTAGTCAGCTACAAATGACAAGGAAGCACCAACTCCCTCTGCAGGTACCAACCTACCCTTGCACCACCCAACCACCCTTATTTTCTGAATCTGGAAAAATTTATGTATCAAGTCTTTATTGTATGTCTCTCTACTTCTATTATTTATATATCTTTTGATTCAGACTACAGAGACACTTTCTTCTGACCACTCTTTCTCGTTTATATATTCTTCAAAAAGGCGAGAGTGTTATACATTGTGTCCCTTTGTTTGGACCATCACACCTCTTCGTTTAACTTAACCATAATCACTATTTTATCATTTTCACCATGAAGGTTTTTCATAAATTGATCACAGTTATGGATCAATTTCATCCTTTTAACTCGATCCGGAATCTCTATAATTATTTGCAGAAACCAAGTTGTGTAGAGGTGCTTCCTTCAAACCATTACATGTGACCGAGTGATACAAAACATGGGATTATCAACTTAGCGACATATTATATTATTCCTTTTTAATATCTTATTCCATATTACCAATGGCAATGACCAGACGCTAGGCCAAACGAGCACTTGAGCACTTATCAAATCACGATCATGATTTAATACCCTGATGAGATGGACGACGGTCGGGACTTAGGGACTTCGTCATTCGAGATTTCAACTTTTCAAATTTTCGAATCAGATCAGAGAGTTTATTTTGCAGAACCAGATCAATGGTCATATTTGATCCTTACACTCATCCTTTCATTGTTTAATCTAACAGCTGGGACTTAATAAAGCATTGATATGGTTGGACACCATTTACTGTGGCACTTCGACTATTTTACTTACGTTATCCTTCCACTATATTTTGATCAACGGTTGAGAATGCACCCAAAGTTATCTTCAGATCAGACAACTCATGTCCACTTCGGGACTCCGACATTCATGACTATGCGACCTAGGCCTTTGCTGGTGGTGAAAACTCACGATGTAAAAACTCCTGAAGTGACATAAACTTGCTGACATCACTTGATGACATGGTACGGGCCGAGTGGCAGCAACATGTTACTCAGATTCGTGATTTACATGTACCTGATATGTCGATTTCATCTTTACACTTGTCACTATCTGATTGTGCCACATGTCCTTATTGACGTGGACTACTGATGTAGATCTCCCGATGTGACACATATTCATCTCCTTGACCTTGTTGGGTATGTGTTATATTCTTTGCATGTGTGTGTGTGTGTGGGTGCGCTACAACAACTGCGTCTGGCAGTCCGTACCAACTTATATTCTTTGCATGTGTGTGTGTGTGTGTGTAGCGCTTACAACAACCCAAGGTTCCGCGTCCAGTATTCAACTAGAGCGCTCATTGCGCCGGCGCCTTGAACGGTAAAGGTGTATGCCCCCGGTTAATATTGCTGAAGCGTTCGGCAATCACATGTATTCCGGTCGACGGGTTTGGGGCGGCCTGGGCATCGCTGTTGCTCGGGTAATCAATCGCACGCCTCGTCGGGTTCGGGCAACAAATTTTTTGGGCGGTTATTTTGCTATTTTAATGGATTTTGCTATTTTTATCGGATTTATAAATTAATCCTGGATTAAGGGATTAGGTTTTGCATCTACTAATACCTAAAACATTGTATATACCGGAAGGGCGAATGGCAAAATTCGATATAATGAAAGAAAGGTTTTCCCGGTTTAGGGTTTTCGGTAAAGATCTCTGAGTATTCCGTGTATGAGCCATTGGATTAATTTCTGTATTACTTAAGAATATATATGCATTGCTTTGATTGTAATTTGAAACTACATGTGGTATCGTGAGTTAACGCTTTTTCCGAGGGATGCCTTTGTTTTTGAGGGTTTGGTTCGGTCTTGATAGATCAAGTTTATCTTGGTCCTGTGATAAACCCGTCTTCGTCATGTACTTCAATGAGGAGATTTGAGTAACAGTAAAAGAATGGCGAGTTCATCTAGAATCGAAGATAGAGAAGTTCAATGGTAAAACTTTGAGCTATGGAAGCTCAAGATGGAAGGACCTTCTTGTAGACAAAGAACAATGGATCAGTCTGGATCCTGGTAATAGCCTACGGGTACACCATCTACAAGCACACTGCATCGATCATATCCTCCTACCACAAACTACTAGTACACCAACATCGGGTAGTCAAGGAAGATTGGGACGTTGGACGTATATATGAGTACCATCTCGACCGCCTCAAGTGCATTGGGTGTTGTTGAATGTCTCGAGAATCTACGTACCAAGGAACTATGGGATAAGTTAGGAGTTTGTATCAATCAAAGTCCCCGGGAAATGCCGTTTCTTCGAAGAAGTTGCATCATCTTAGGATGGGAGATGGAGATCTCCCGACGTAACATCTAAACGCCTCTAACACTGTAAGTCAATCCTGGATCCGTTAATATTACTTTACTGCAATAAAGATAAGGCATTACTTGTTATGTTCTCACACTCTTGGGATAATCAATAGTATTAGGTAGTACCACTCCAACCTACACCGAAATAATGGCGAGGATGTAGTTGTATCAAGAAACCAAGAGATGAGGCTAAAAAGCATGGATGGTCACAGCATTGCATGTTTTATTTATAAGAGGGCGCACCCAAGACAGAAACCTTGGTAAGCCTTCAGGATGGAGATCTAAATCTGCTGTGTAGATCTAAGTCTCCTGAAAAATCTTTGAGGAAATGCCGAAAGTGTGTTAAAACAGTATACTATAAGAAAGATTGCGTATTCAAGAAGGTTGAAAACCAAAGGTTCTGACATAGTACCTCTTCCACGGAGGTGAAGCCTCCACCGAAGAAGGAGGTGATGTTTTACCCAAGCATCTACAAGTACACATGCACCATGGTGTATGGTTGATCGACCTCAAAGTTGTTCATACCATATGACTCTCACAGGGAGTGATTCTCCTCCCACATGGTACTGGCGATGGTGGTGATGTATTCCTATGAGGTGACTCGACAACAAAAATATTGGTATGTGGAAGGGTTAAGTTGTTTATAAATGATGGAAGGATTAGAACTCCTGGGTTCTGTACACATTCCAAACTAGCCGTGAGTCTTATATCTCAGAAGCAAAATGGGTGATGCAGGAGTGAGAACCATATTTGAAAATGACACTTGCAAGATGATACGAGGAGCAATGGTGTTAATGAGGAGAGTTCGTTAGGAACTCACAAGTTGTTGGGACTAACTTATACTAATGGGTGCAACAGTCAGTTGTCCTTGGCAGAAAAATGAAGGAGACAAGACCAACACCGGCCCTAAAAGAAGACCATGTTGTGGCATCAAAGATTGTAGCATATTGAGAAAAGGGCCTTCCAACATTACATGGTAAAGGTATGATTGAAGGTATGTCCGATTGCACTCTGGATTTTGATTAATGTGAAAATTTCATATATAAACAGAATCGAGTAAGATTTCCATCTTGTGCTACAAGAGCAAGGGGATCTTAGAGTTGATACACGTTGATGTGTTTGGACCTCAAGTTCTCGTACATTCCTTGGTAAACTGCGGTATTACATGTTTCATTCATAGATGATTATTCAAGGAACACATGGATTTTATTTTCAAGAAAAACTGAGGTATTGGATAAATTTAAAGAATTTAAGGCTCTGTTCTCAATACCTTTATTAGACAGAGAAGAAAATAAAAGGTATTGAGAACGTATAATGGTGGAGAATTCTCATGGAAAATGAATTTGAATGAATTTAAGAAGTGTGGTATAGCGAGGTATAAGACTACTCCATACACTCCTCGCCAGAATGGAGTGCTGCGTGAAGGATGAACAGGACACCGATGGAAAAATAAAGGAGCATGATTAGTGGTGTCAATTTAGGACAATAATTATGGAAGGAGGTAGTGGGTATTGTTTGTTACCTGGTCAATCGATCATCTTCATCATCATTGGATGATACAACTCCACATGAGGTATGACCGGAAAGAAACCCTTCCTTCAACATCTTAGAGTGTTTGTCTATGATGCTTATGTACATGTTCCAAAGGAAATAGAGCAAGCCTGATAATAAAGCTTAAAAGTGTATCTTATTGGTTATAAAGATGGTGAAAGGTTATAAGTTTGGAACCCGAAACCAAGAAAATAGTTTACAATGAGATGTTGTTTTTAGAGAGGTAAAAGATGTGACTAAACAAGAATTCTCACCAACACAGTAATTTAACCCGAAAATAGAGCTTGAGTTGGCCGATGCAAACTAAATCATCCTAAGCAAAGAGGAAGCGTGAGTGGCGAAGGTAAGAAGAAGAACCCTACACCGCACTGAGGAGATCATGGAGGATGTATGGCAACCGAAAAGGTATATAGTTCACCTGATTTTCGCTCCAATTTTGTTTTATCTATTATCGATGATAATCCCAGAACTGTCAAGCGTTGAATTCAGAGGATAGTAAACACTCGAAGAAGGCCATGGTTGAAGAAATGGATGCCTTGGATAAGAAATGAGGTATGGATGAAGAGCTTCCAAATGGAAGAAAATCGCCAGTAGCAAAATGGTTGTTCAAGAAGAAGCTGTCATGCCTGCCAGCGCCGTCCTATAAATCTCCATTCTGGGCAGAGTTCTTCCTGCCGCCAACTCCCGGCTTTGATTTTTTTTATCTATTGTTGTTGCTTGATCTTGAAGTGGAACAAATGATGCAGACAACATTCTACATGGGGATCCGAAGAAGAAATTACATGAAGCAACCAAGGCTTTATGAAGTAAAAAGAAAGAGCTGGTCCAGAAGCTAAAAGAAGTCACTATAATGGTCTGGAAGTAACTACCTAGGATGTGGTGTACCAAAAGTTTGACACATACATCCTTGAATTGGGATTTGTAAGAAGTGTATCGACACCGTGTATATTCCAAGTGTGTTGGTAATCACTTCATTTATGTAGTGTTGTATGTTGATGACATGTTGTTGATAGGAAATAACATGGATGCTATCATGAGGAAATCGCAGCTATCCTCCAAATTTGATACGAAGGATCTCGGTGTTGCTAAACTCGGCCTGGAATGGAGATTAAAAGAGATCGTGGCAAACAGAGGAAAATCTCGTTAAATCAAAGAAAATATGTTGAAACAATATTGCTGAGGTTCAATATGCATGAAAGTAAAACCCTGTTAAGGTTCCTATTCCTATAGGTGTAAAGTTATTCTGGCAGAGTGCTGTCCGAAGAAATGTGAAGAAGAAGAGGACATGTCCCATGTTCCATATGCCGCTGTACTATAAATTTGATGCTGTATGCAATGGTCTCAGATTAGACCGTGACATTGCATTATGCAAGGAGTTTTGAGTAAAGGTCAAAACCGTGGAAGGAGCATTGGACAGCAGCAAAGAGGGTTCAGGAAATTCTCTCGTGGCACCACCCGCTGATTGTGCTACCAAGGAAGGTCGGATTGGACAGAGTGGTGGACATACATGGTTTTGTTGATGCGCATCATCGGAGATTTGACTTAAGATCCTTACAAGTGGGTATGTATTTAACCTATTTGGAGGAGCAATCATTGGATGAGCAAAAGACAGTCAGAGTGCACTCCTCAACCATGTATTTAATACATATGCGCAGCCTACCTGGCGCAAGGAAGCAGTACCGTTACAAAGATTGTGTTCAGTATTGGGTTGGTATCACAAGTAAATAGATTAGACCGTGATGCCGAGTGCAATATTCCGCAAAGAACCCAAATTTTATCATTCAAGACAAAGTATATTGGATGTTCAAAAGATCAATTTCAGGAGAGAGCATGGTTGAGGAAAAGAAGGTGTTGATTGAAAAGGTTGACACTTTGAAGAATGCCTGCATTCATCGGGACAAAGTCCTAGTACATAAAAGTTCTCATGGTGTAGAGTAACAATGGGCATTGGTGCCCGGATTGTTGACTATGGCATCCCTCTGATCTTCGGATGCAAAAAAAACAAACAAGTGGGAGAATGTTGGGTATGTGTTATATCTTCCTTTGCATGTGTGTGTGTGTGTGGTGCGCTTAAACAATCAAGGCCCTGGCAACCGTATCAACTAGAGTTTCACATACTGGCGCCTTGAACCCTAAAGCGCATGCCCTCGGTTACTGCTGAGCTGTTTCGGCACCGGCGTAGTCTGGGTCGACGGGTTTGGGCACACCCCTGCACGCTGCAGAATACTGCACTGCACGCCTCGGGCCGGGTTCGGCAACGCCCCGAAATTTTTTAATGTTTATTTCGCCATTTTTAGCGATCTTTGCTATTTTAGCTGATTTGTAAATTAATCCCGGATTAAGGACTAGGTTTTGGTATCTACTAATACCTAAAAACATTGTATATATTGTGGCTTAATGGTACCCGGTGATAATGAAAAAGAAAGGTTTTCCCGGTTGAGGGTTTCCGGTAAAGATCTCTGAGTATTCTGTGTATGAGCCATTGATTAATTTCTGTATTACTTAAGAATATATATGCATTGCTTTACTTCGCAGGTTTGAAACTTACAGACCTAACGGTCGTAATAGTATCCGAAGGGTATCTCAGATCGATGACTGAGAGTGACTTTAGAAGTTTGGCTTTCGGGACTTTGGGTATTTCGATATCTTGACTTCACAATTCTTTCGAAGTGAGATTCCTGAAGCGTAACCTCCTCACATCTTTATACCCAAAGTGAATGATGTTCGTTTGATCAAGATCTTAGATCGACGGCTCGATCTGTCTGCAATGCTGCTTTTCCTTGGTTTAAATCCAACAACCCTTCATGATTTCTTATCCTATCCTTCCACTTAATTTGATCCAATGACTGAGTGACCATTGACGGTTGATGTGGATTGTGGAACCACAACTTTTGAGTGGTTTAATTCGTTACCAAATATCCACAATTTATCCCTGTCATTGATCTAGTCCTTGTGTATCCGACGGTCACGAATTAATCTGACTTAATTTGTTTGTTTGTTGGATCAACCATAGTCGTCGATAATTTATTTTATGAGATATGATGATCTAGACCAATTTTGGGATTAGAACTAGTGAGTCATTTAATTCTCCTTCCTCTCTTTGCAATTCATCCCTACCGTTGATCTGGCTTATGCGTATCAATGGTCTTGATTTGATCTGATTGTTGACTATTCCAACAACGATACTTCTGAGTTTCACCACGCTATTTCTTCTGAGCTTTGATCTTCATTTGATAACCCTCCTGATCTTTTATCTATGCATATCGTCCAACTGTTTGACATCAATCATTATATGCTAAGTGTTATACTGTTGATATCAATGAAAATTCATCATACCAACTTATCATCACATCAATGACATTGACTGTTGACATCAATGACAATACATCAATTAAAATATGTCCAACAATATCCCCCTTTGTCATTGATGGAAACATACCAAATTCATTCACAATCTCCCCCTATGATGATGCTTCTCTCCTCTGAAGTTATTCTCCCCCTTTGACATCAATGGAAAATTGTTGCTTCCCTTATTGTAAAACTATGTTTTGACCAGAATATGAACTCGGGTACTCCTCCTGCACTCATACTTTTCCTGTCATAATGAAGGACTCCTTCTGACTTTGATTGCTGACTCCCCCTGATTTGGTGTCAATTGATGCATTTATTTTATTTTATTTTATTTGAGAGATTTAGGTTGGAAGAAGGATTACTCCCAATTTTTGCCTGAGATATTCAAATACATCTCTGCTTAAGGGGTTTGTGAAAATATATGCCACCTATTCTTGTGTTGGAACATATTCCAATTTAATGTTCTTATTTTCATTCTGATCTCTTAGATAGTGGTATTTTATGGGAATGTGTTTTGATTTTGAGTGTTGAACATGGTTCTTGGAGAGACTTATCGCGCTTGTATTATCACAGTGGATAGTAGTAGGTTCTTCAAATACCATTTTTATGTATTGTAAGGTTTGTTTCATCCACTCCACTTGTGTGCAACATTATGTTGCTGCAATATACTCAACTTCAGCTCTAGACAGAGAAATTGAGGATTGTTTCTTGCTTATCCAAGCTACCAATGATTCTCCCAAAATGAATGCTCCTCCACTTGTACTTTTTCTGTCATCTACACTACTTACCCAATCTGCATCTGAATGGGCTTTTAAAGTGAATGAATCCTTGCTAGGGTACCACAAACCAAGATCTATGGCTCCTTTCAAATACTTGAAGATTCTTTTTACAGCTTGAACATGGCTCTCCTTTGGTGCTACTTGGAATCTAGCCACCATCCCAACTGCTTGCTTGACATCAAGTCTGGAAGTTGTTACATATAGTAAACTCCCAATCATTGATTTGTAGTGTTTTGGAGCTACAACTTTGGACTCACCATCCTTGCTTAGCTTGCATCTAACTTTCATATGTGTACTAACAGGTTTTCAATCCTCTACCTGGAATCTCTTAAGCATATTTTTAACATACTTAGATTGATGTATAAAGGATCCCCTTTTGGGCTGTATTATTTGTAGTCCAAGAAAGAAATTCAGTTCACCAACCAAAGACATTTCAAATTCTTGTTGCATCCTCCTAGCAAATTCCTTACTCATTTTTTCATCATCACTACCAAATATGATATCATCAACATATACTTCCACAATAATCATGTTATTACCAACAATTTTACAATAAATATTGTTGTCTACTGATCCTCTTTTGAGGCCTTGTTTTTGTAAATAAGAATCTAGCCTTGCATACCATGCTCCGAGTGCTTGTTTTAGCCCATAGAGTGCTTTCTTTAATTTACAAAAATAGTCTCCTTTGTTAGTTAAGTTGAATCCTTCTGGTTGCTCAATATAGAATTCCTCTTCTAAGCTTCCATTGAAAAATGCTGACTTGAAATCCATTTGGTACACTTTAAATTTTCTTTAGCTGGAGAAAGCTAAGAACATCCTAATTGCCTCTAATCTGGCCACAGGTGAAAATGTTTCCTCATAGTCTACTCCTTCAACCTGAGCATACCCTTTACATAATAATATGGATTTGTTCTTGATTACTTGCCCATTCTCATTCATTTTATTTTTATACACCCATTTAGTTCCAATGACATTTTTATTTTTTGGTCTTGGAACTAGTTCCCAAGTTTGATTTTTTTCAATTTTGTCCAATTTTGTCCAATTCTTCATTCATAGCATTGACCCAATTCTCATATTTACATGACTCTTTAATTGAGTTGAGCTCAATTTGTGACAAAATTTCTATTTATGTTTGATACAACAGTTTTCTTCTTGTGTGCACTCCATCACTCTTATTTCCAATAATCAATTCTTCAGGATGATTCTTTTGAGTTATTCTTGAGGGTGTTTTTGTGTCTCTTCTTGGAGATTCTTCTCTTATATATTCTTCTTGAATATCTTCTTCATCTTCACTAGTATCCATATCATCCTCTTCCATTTCTTCTTTATTCTCTTCTACTTCTTCTGCTTGTGTACCAACTGACTCATCATCATCTTCATCTTCACTGTCAAGTATAGTTTCTTGATTTTTGATCCTTATCATTTTTAAATCATCCACCTTGACATCTGCACTCTCAACAATATTGTGTAATCTAATATTGTAGCATCTTTATTCTTTTTTGTTAGAAGCATATCCAAGAAAAATACCTTCATCAGATATGGCATCAAATTTTCTGAGATTCTCATCAAGCCTCTTGATGTATAACTTACTTCCAAAGACCTTGAAATATTTTACCGATGGAGATATTCCAAACCATAGTTCATAAGGATTCTTATTACTATTTATCATGAGCTAACCTCTGTTCAATATGTATAGTGATGTGTTTACAGCTTCCCTTCAATATCCATCAAAATGTTTTGCATCATTGAGCATAGTCCTTGCATCCTCTTGAATTGTCTATTCTTTCTCTCTACAATCCCATTTTGCTGAGGTGTTCTAGAAGAAGAGAATTTCCTCTTTATTCTATGGGTTTTGCAAAAGAGATCAAACTCTTTTGAAGTGAGATCACCACCATTGTTTGATCTAAGACATTTTATTTTTGTCTCCTTTTCATTTTCAACAAGGGTTTTAAAGGATTTGAATTTGTTAAGTGCTTCTGATTTTTCTTTGAGAAAACATATCCATCCCATTATAGTAAAATCATCAATAAACAACATAAAGTAGGGCTCTCCTTGTAAACTCTTAGTCCTTGTAGGTCCACAGAGGTCAGTGTGAACTATATCTAAAGGTTTTGAGGTTGAGTATTCTTTTGCTTTGAACCTTATTCTAGTTTGCTTCCCTAGTTGATAGTGTCTACACATAGTATTTGAGGGATTTTTTATTTTTAGCAAGTTTCTTACTGCACCAAGATTGTTGACTTTCACTAGATTGTCAAAGTTAATATGCCCCAACCTTCTATGCCATAGAAAACTTTCATCTACTAGATTTATATGGAATTTATCATTCAATGTTGCATCTAGTATATATACATTTTCGGGAGTTCTAGGAGCAGTACCAACCAATTTTCCTGTCTCTTCTCTCCTAATCTCACATTTATGGGAATCAAAGATGAAAAAAGCGCCCTTGATCATAGGTTTGGCTAACACTTAATAGGCTAGGTTTTAATTTTTTAACAAGCAACACATTCTTAGCTTTGTCTTTTCCCAAACTTACAGTGCCTTTCCCAAGTATGTTATCTGAAGCATTGTCACCAAATGTAACTTTACCTTTTTGTTTCTTTATGTTCAAAAACTTGTCCTTCTTTCCTGTCATATGTTTTGAGCACCCACTGTCAACATACTAGAGATCCTCTTTATCTTGGGCTTTTAAGGAAATAAGGCATTCCTTCTTTGGTGTTTTTTCTTTCCAAAGCTTATTTTTCTCTCTAATGAATCTTGGTCATTCTAATACTTCCATTAATCTACAATCACTAGCCTTATGTCCATAGTTATGGAATCTGAAGCATTCTATGTCCACTACTTGTAGAGGTACAAAGGAGTTATAGTTTCTTCTTCTAACTTGATTTACTTCTTGGTTATCTTTATGGTTATAGTTCTTAACCCTCAAATGTTTCCTTCTATATGATCTACAATTCATAGCTTTGTGTCCAAAATTAGAGCATGCAAAGAAATAACCAAAGAATATGCGAGGATACCTGTTTTGATAGAACTTCTTTGGTATTGTCTTATCTTGCTTCTTGATGGGTGGAAGTGGTCATATAGAGTTCTGAACATTTATTATCTTCTCTTCATTTTTCTTCTTGAATGTACTGAGGAGAGTATCTGCATAAGATTTTGAATCAACTTGGATTTCTTCTTGAGAATAGGATATTCCATTTTTATTACCTGAGTCCTTTGTGTTTTAATAATATTATCTAATATTTTAGAGATATTTTCATATTTTGTTTGAATGAGTTTTGCATCAAGTTCTTTCCTCATGTGAACTATTTCTGCCTCCATTCTTTCACAGGTTATTTGTTTTTCTTTAAGAGAATTTTCTAGACTTTCTTCGATCCTATTTGCTTCTAGGATTTGGTTTTTTAGGTTTCTCATGACTTTCTCCATCTCCTTTTCCTTCTGTTCATGTTTTTCCTTTTGTTCAACTACAAAACTTTCCAGTTGTCTATATCTAGTTTTGTATTTTCTTAATTCATCCAAGGCACTGAGAAGTTCTTCCATATTAACTTCTGCTTCATCTTCTGACTCTTTCTCATGTTTAATTTCTTTTATCTCATTAGACTCTTCAATACCTAGAAAAAGGACTTCATCATCATTAGATTCATCACTGTCACTGGACTCTGATGAACTGTTGTTTTCTTCTTTTGATTAGAAATTATTTTTCCCTTTGTAAATTTTTTTCTTGTAGTCGGGTTGTTCCTTCTTCTTGTATTGTTTAGTTTTGTTTTCTTCATATTCAGGGTCCTCCTTGGGATAGGGACACTTGGATGAAAAATGGCCAACCTTGCCACAGTTAAAAAATTTGAAAGGCAACTTGCCTTTGTACTTCCCTGCTCCTTTCTGAAGTTTTCTAAAAAAATTGGCTTCTTCCACATCATATTCTTCATGATGGCTAGATTGAGGTTTTTTCTTCTAACCTTTTTATTTCTTGAGCACCTTGAAGGCTGCCTCTCCTTGTGGGAGGTTCTCATGACCTAATATTAACTCATAGGTTGTGAGGATTCCATACAATCATCCATGGTGATTTTATCTATATTTTCCCGATCTTCAAGAACGGACACTTTAGGATTGTATAGAATAGGTAGTGTTCTTAGTAATTTTTCAACTAGCTCATTGTTTGACACTTCTACTCCCAATCCTCTGATTGCATTAACAATATTATAAACTCTTTCAATGTACTCTGAAATATTTTCTTCATCCTTCATTTTCATAACTTCGTATTGTACTCTGAGAGTCTAGAGTTTGGCCCTCTTTACTTTGGAATCGCCTGCATATATGGTTTCCAATTTATCCCAGAGTTGTTTTGCATTATTGTAGTTTAGTACCTTAGTAAGGATTTTCTTATTCAGTCCAACTTGTAGTATGTTTAAAGCCTTTGCATGTTCCCAAATTGTTTTCTTGTCTTCTTCTTCTATGGGAGTGTCTTTTGGAACATCATATCCCTTTTCCACTAATGTCTATACTTCTAGTCCAATGGACATAAGATAGATTTTCATTCTAAAAATATAGAATACATAGTATTCACCATTAAATAGGGGTATGTTTGATGACATCTTCAACCGTTGATCCATTCTAATGTATATTCCTCTCCAAGTGATTTAAACCTTTTGTGAAGAGATTTGTTCTGATACCAATTGAAGGATCAAATCCTGTCACTGAGAGGGCGGGGGGGGGTGAATCAGTGACACAATAATTATATCAATTTTTCTTTTTTTAACGCAAACAGAAATTTAACACAATATCTTATCGTGGAACCCAATTGGGAAAACCACCAATGCTTTTCTATTAAGTGCAAATTGTTTTTTACATGTTACATAGAAGGAAGATATTCTTCCTTTTCGATCAACACCAACTGATCAGGATGAACCCACACCCTTTGTTCACCAGAACCAACTGGTAGGAGGCTTTGACCCCTTGTTTAGTGAGCTACAACTGACAAGGAAGCACCAACTCCCTCTGCAGGCACCAACCTTCCCTTGCACCACCCAACCACCCTTATTTTCTGAATCTAGAAAAAGTTATGTATCAAGTCTTTACTGTATCTCTCTCTTCTTTTGTTATTTATATATCTTCTGATTCAAACTACAGAGACACTTTCTTCTCACCACTCTTTCTCGTTTATATATTCTTCAAAATGGCATGAGTGTTGTACACTGTGTCCCTTTGTTTGGACCATCACACCTCTTCGTTTAACTTAACTATAATCATTGTTTTATCATTTTCACTGTGAAGTATTTTCATAAATTGATCACAATTATGGATCAATTTCATCCTTTTAACTCGATCCTGAATCTCTACAATTATTTGTAGAGACTGAGATCTGCAGAGGTGCTTCCTTCAAACCATTACATGTGACCAAGTGATACAAAACCATGGGCTTATCAACTTTGTGACATATTATATTCTGCCTTTTTAATCTCTTATTCCATATGACCAATGGTGATGACCAGATGCTAGGCCAAATGAGTGCTTGAGTGCTTATGAAATCATGTTCACGATTTAATCCCATGATGATATGGACGACATCGGGACTTCGTCATTCGGGATTTCAACTTTTCAAATTTTTGAATCAGATCGGACGACTTAATTTGCAGAACGAGATCAATAGTCATATTTGATCCTTGCACTCGTCCTTTCATTGCTTAATCTGATGGCCAGGACTTAATCAAGAATTGAGATGGATGGCCATGATTTACTTCGTCACTTCCGCTATTTTAATTACGCTATCCTTCCACTATATTTTGATCAACAGTTGAGAATGTACCCGAAGTGATCTTTAGATTAGACGACTCATGTCCACTTCAGGACTTCGACATTCGGGACTCCGACATTCAGGACTACGGGACTTAGGCCTTTGCTGGTTGTGAAAAATCCCGAAGTAAAAACTCCCAGAGTGACGTAAACTTGCTAGCGTCACTTGATGACATGGTACGGGCTGAGTGGCATCCACATGTCACTTAGATTCGTGATTTACATGTACCTGATCTGTCGATTTCATCTTGACACTTGTCACTATCTGACTGTGCCATGTGTCCTTGCTGGCGTGAACTGCTGACGTAGATCTCCCAATGTGACACATATTCATCTCCTTGTTCTAATGGTCAGAATAATATCCGAAGGGTATCTCAAATCGATGAATGAGAGTGACTTTAGAATTTCAGCTTTTTGGACTTCGGGTATTTCGATATCTTGACTTCACAATTACTTCAAAGTGAGATTCTTGAAGTGAATGATGTTTGTTTGATCAAGATCTTAGATAGATGACTCGATCTGTTTGAGATGATTCTTTTCCTTGGTTTAAATCCAACGGCCCTTCATCATTTCTTATCCTATCCTTCCACTTAATTTGATCCAACGACTGAGTGACCATCGATGGTCGATGTGGATTGTGAAACCATAACTTGCGAGTGGTTTAATTCGTCACCAAAGCTCCACAATTTATCCCTGTCATTGATCTAGTGCTTTCATATTCAACAGTCACAAATTAATCCGACTTAATATGATCATTTGTTGGATCAACCATGGTTGTCGATATTTGAGTTTATGAGATCTGACGATCTAGACCAATTGCAGGATTGGAACTAGTGAGTCATTTAATTCTCCTTTTTCTCTCTGCAATTCATCCTAGCTGTTGATTTGGTGCATGCATATCAACGGTATTGATTTGATTCGATCGTTGGCCATTCCTCCAATGATTCTTCTGAGTTTCATGGTGCCATATCTTCTGAGCTTTGATCTTCATTTTCTAACCCTCCTGAGCTTTTATCTCTGCATATCTTCCAACTTCTTGACATCAATCATTATATGCTAATTGTTATACTGTTGATATCAATGACAATTCGTCATATTAACTTATAATCACATCAATGACATTGACTGTTGACATCAATGACAATACATCAATTACACCATGTCCAACAGGTTTAAACCCTAATAATTAAAAAAAATAAACAAATAATATTTTATAACATAATATATTAATTGTTAAATCATAAAAGTCAAGAAGAAAAAAAACAAGTCAAGGAGAGGGGATCCAAATTCAAGGCGACTATATTTCTTTAGGAAGAATCAAAGAACCAAACCAAAAACCCACACAACAATTAAGGGGGACGTAACTCAAGCAAGGGGGGGTTCAAGACAAATTCAACAAGGTAAGTTATTCTTTAATGGCATAATGTCCACGCAAGTTGCATGATATAACTTATAAGATTTTATCATCCCCAAATACGAGGAAGATCAATGATGTGATCATTCCCTTCTTATTAACTTCTCTTAGGTCTCATGTACCATCCCGGGAGAGAAGAGGGTCACACATTATCTCAACTTGGTACTTAACCAAGAAACAAAATAAAAGAAGAAAATGTAAATATCCAATGGGTTACCCTCTCTTTTATATGGACCTAAATATAACTCATTTTTACATATATTCTTCTTGAAGGAGAAATGGGACTAAGTGGATTGGACTCAAATTTCATTTTCCACTAATTTTAAAATTAAATTAATTTAAAATCAACAGTTTATATTTACCTTCAAACTGAAGCAACAACAACCAACAACAACAAATGACCCTTTTGTTAATCATAATGACTCTTACTTGTATAAGTAATAAGGTTAATTAGGATCATAAGCGTATCCATATTAACCAAGCAGGTGTTAATCTATTACACTTACTTAACAAGACTAAATTAGTATCAGTGATTAGCATGATTGAGTTATATGAGTTATCGTTTTAGAGCACTCATCAACAACAATAGTCAGATCGTCAAATATTTATTCTCCAACTTGAAGATACAAACTGAACAATATCAACAACAACACCATGAAACCTCTGTAATATATATGATTAGCTTAGTGTGATATTATAGGCCCACATAGAAATATTGGTAGTTCTTACGGGCCTTTCCATGTATAGCTACAGGCCCGAATTCGACCCTATCCATGTACATGGACATGGCCAAATTCAAGCTTGTCCCTATACATGGATAGGACCAATTTAGCCCTGTCCATGTACAAGGATATGCATGAATTCATCCCTTTCCATGTACATGGACAAGACCGAATTGGCCTATCCATAAGTCTAAATCCTCAAGAATAGGCCTAAGCCTTTATATAACCCAAGGAACAAACATAAATCATATGCCCAAGCCTCACATAATACTTCCTTGCATAAAATGAAAATAATTCTTTGAACAAATTTATAATATAAAAATACACAACTTTACTCAAATCCATTTTTTAATATGAAATAAAGAATCATTGATCCATTATGTTATTTGAAGTAAAAATCACACCATTGAAAATTGGCAATATGACCATCTGCTTATTTTTAATAGCTCTGGATATTTGATACCTGTTTTTCATTTTAGTTTGTATTTGTTTAAACAAACATCTATTGTTTCCTATTTCCCAACTAAAGAGACACTATTGTTTTAAAGAACTCATCAACAACAACAGTCAGAACATCAAATATGTATTCTCCAACTTGAAGATACAAAATGAACAATATCAACAACAACACCATGGAACCTCTGTAATATATATGATTAGCTTAGTGTGCTATTATAGGCCCACATAGCAGGATTGGTAGTTCTTATGGGCCTGTCCCTGTACATGGACTTGCCTGAAGTGGCCTATCCATAATTCTAAATCCTAAAGAATAGGCCTAAGCCTTTATATAACCCAAGGAACAAACCTAAATCATATGCCCAAGCCTTACATAATACTTCCTTGCATAAAATGAGAATAATTCTTTGAAAAAATTTATAATATAAAAATACACAACGTTACTCAAATCCATTTTTTAATATGGAATAAAGAATCATTGATTTATTATGTTATCTGAAGTAAAAATTAGATCATTGAAAATTGGCAATATGACCTTCTACTTATTTTTAATAGATGTGGATATTGGCTGCCTATTTTTCATTTTAGTTTGTATGTGTTTAAAAGAATACCTATTGTTTCTTGTTTCCCAACTAAAGAGACACTATCGTTTTAGAAAACTCTTCAACAACAACAGTCAAAACATCAAATATTTATTCTCCAACTTGAAGATACAAACTGAACATGTTGGAAGATTGGTTGTTGTCAATGATGTCAACCCTAGTCATGGGTTTTGAACCACAAGATTGATGAAGTTATTCGGACATGAAGGAAAATGCACATGCAGATACAACACCCATGGATGGATAGTATACATCATGATGTTTTCGGTGGTATGTGGCACGTCACGTGGATCCTCATGGTTGAGGAGAAATGAATTTTTGAAGATGACAAAGTGAATTGTACATGTAGGTCCTGAAGATAATTAAAGAAAATAATTACAAAATAAGAAAGTGTCAGGTCGGCCCTAATGTTAAAATGAAGTGACATAAATGGTATAAATAAACATCATTATACATTCATTTGATAAAAGTTGAATTTCAGAGGGAAGAAGAAGAAAAAGAAGGTTGGATTTCAAGGGAGGATGAAGTCTTTTGGTGATGTGTTCTAAGGTATGTTATTTTCAGGTCATCTTACCATTTTTGCTATAACTTTGTTTCTAGAACAATTCATATGGTGAAATCGCTATGATATTGAGAATACATATCAAGGTACCTCTGGTAAAAATTTCATCTCTTGATTCGCTATAATTATGGAGATACACTCTATGGAATATAGGGTTTGTGACCAGTCCTGAAACTAGTCAATAAACAGGTGTTCTGGGTAAAACAGTCATAACTTTTTCATACAGAATCCACATGCAGTGGGACCACTTCCATTGGAAAGAGTACGGACTTTCGTTTCTTGTATGTGAGTTTCAGAATCATATGTTAAATATTGAGCGCGGGGCATGTTGTACAAATTGGGTCTTCTGAACAGACCAGAATTGAATAAAGTTTTATTATCTCTCATATATTCTTGGGTGGAAGGAAGGGGCAAAGATAGAGAGTTCAAATATCTCTTGATATTGGATGATTGTATCTTCCTCTTGGAGGTTTATCCCTCCCTTTACATTTGTAAGCTGTAGCTACCTGTGGAAGTCATTACTTCCCTTGAACAAAAACTATTGATTATTTCTCATATATTGTGCATGGTGTATTGTGGTGTATTGGTGTAACTCTTATACTATTGTTCATTTCTCATTGGATATAATTGAATGGT